>BSBM01000767.1:23160000-23547500 GCA_027924585.1 Larix kaempferi | reverse complement strand
TAAAATTTAAAAAAACAATTTTTAGCTCAGGAATTGTGGTTTATAACCACGTTTCTCTTCGACACTCGCCATCAAAATACGTATAAAAATAACATGTCCTTACATCCTCTTCCATTTAAATCCTCATCACATAGTCATAAATAAGGAGTATTATGCATGCACATCCCCTTACAATGTCAATTCGGTCAAGGTGCATAGACAACCATAAATTATCAAATGTGTCAAAGAGTAAGCCCTTCCAATAAAAATTAAGACCCACTCATCAAACTTCATCACCGAGTCCAATTTATGCAAATATTTTCGAAGTGGGGGAAGGTTTGGCATTAAATGGTGTAAACGTTGGGGAATAAATGGTGTAAACATTATACAGGGGCGTGTGCACGCTCCTGATGTGTACGCACGAAAAACATGCATGCGCGCATTTAAGCATGTGTGCACGGCCCTGTTACTAGTTTAAAAAAATAGAGTTCTCTGTTTCCCAGGAATTCCACCAAAAACACGGGTTTCACTTCTTCCGCGGATTTCAAGCTCTCATAGGTTTCTTATTGGCTCACACTCATTGATATTTTGGACACTCTTTGATCTATTGGACACAAAATCACCCTTTGAATCTCACAAACATCTTCATTGGTCTTGGAATCTAGTGGATTCATTCAAGCTACCAATTTCCACTGCAAGTGGAGATCATTTCTATAGAGGTATGGTGAATTGTAAATAAGTCTTTTCATTAACAATATTTGAGATGAGCCCATGCCTTCTTTTTTTATCATATGCCCACAACAATATCCATGCATAGACAACAATGAGTTTCACAAGAAGATTTCCCAAGTTCACATCTAAAAAAAATCGTATGAACACGAGACAAGATGAAGTATGCAACCTCCTCATTGTGTAATTAGTTCCCAAGTTAATTTTGTTCTTTTCACCTCATATTATGCTATCAAAAAATACTACACACTCACTAAGCATAACTAAAAATATCACTTCAACTCATCCACAAAACCTCAACTCTCTCATCTCTTATTCAATACCATTGTATGGAATGAGGATATATGTAAGTATATGCACCTTTCCTTTCTCTATGAATCCAAATATGATAATATTTATCCATATTTACCATCCTTACAATATCCCCTCACCTTTAATAATGATTTTTTTTCCAAAAACCAAGGCTTTCCCACTTCATGCTCTATTCAACATGATGATTGTTGGTATGGTCCCTAGTTCCCCACTCTCCAACACCTCCCCACCCTAGATATTGCACATTGAAAGGTCAAATTATATTCCCCCTAATCACCATTCCCAAGACCATGATCCTTGTTAGAAACCTTTGCATCCTCCTTAAGGTTTTGCACAAAACAAGGTATACATTCATTCTATTGTGATGCATTGTTGAATTCCACCATGGGTATTTTAACATCAAAATCACATTCTATCATCTCAAGGTTTATAGATAAGCAAATAGTTTGTTGTTGTTTCTTCAACTCCTTAATGTGTTATATAACCTAGTAATTTACGATGGTAAAGGACATTGCCTCAAATGGAAGGATATACCATTCCACTATGAATACAAAGCAATCAAACTAGGTGCAAAATTTAGAATTGATAACATTAAGGGAGAAAGCAAAAAATGCAACTAATTAAGGTTACCTTATTTGATGTAGAAAAACTATCAAACTATTCCCAAGGCATCTCTAGCCATCTCTGTTGTAGGGTGTTACTACCATAATTTTTATGAATTCATGGCTAGGCAAGACACTAGTTTCACCTCTCTACACTTGACCAACCATCATCTATATTGATTGGAATTGTAAGGGATAATGATGTTTATTCGAACACAAATAAACCAACATAGTCTATAGTTGTATATGTTAATTTGTAAAGTGGTAATCTATGTTGGAATGTGTCAAGTTAATTGTATAATGGCACTAATATCTTATTTGTTGTTTGTTTTGCAGGGGTAGGCCTGATAGTTGTGTTAAAGAGACTTTTGGAGATGGGAAACTCACGAAACGCAAAAAAAAATAAAAAAAAAAATAGAAGGAATCTACCCATTGAAAAGGTCAATGACTTAAGAGAAAAGGCTAGGTTGGGAATGGAAAGATTGAGACATAGTCCTATCATTGCCCCGGATCCTGCCACTGATCCTAACACAGTTGTTGACACGACAACCTCTTGTTCAGAACCACAGGTAAAGCAGTCACGTCCAATGGACCCAACTCAAATTCCAACATCAACACAATCTCCAACCATCCATCAACGAGTCATTCTGAAGTTCTTCATGACACAAGAATTTTGGGAGATGCTGCATGTGTAGAGATGGACATACAAGCCTTGATTAATTTCCAATCTCCCCAAGAAGACCACAACCCTATCGACCACACTCCCATTATGGCCCAATATATGAACAAAGCACCACAACAAACAAGCTCCGGTATTCATGTCTCATGTCCACCCTCCCTACCTCAATTGTCCAATGCAAGAAGAAGAACTCCTAGATGTATTCATGTGGATGAGAGTGCTATGTCAGGGCTTGAAGGCAAGTTGTCAAAACGCACTATCGAATGGCAATGCAACAAAATTGTCAAAGAATATTTTGAATCCAAAGGTGATGCAGGTAAATGTCAATTATTGCTATGTTTGTTAAAGTCACGTTCTTTAGCTGTTGTTAGGACAATTTTGGGCATAAAGATGGTTAAAAGTTCAAAGGCCAATAGGCATATTGTTAGAAATCTCCAACCTACATTTAATGCGATTGGGAAGACGTCTCGTACAAAATCTCTTTGCGCGGCTCGTCGTGTTTTAGCGGAATCAGTTGTAAGCAAGTCTACAAGGCAACATCGTCTGCTATCACACACTTCTCACATGCTCAAATTAAATAGAAAAACTATTAAAAAGTACTCTATTATAAGAGAAAATCTTGACACTTCGGGTGGAAACGATTTTTGGGCTTTTGTTGGTAGGTTGCCTCATGCAGATAGGAAGCTAATTGATGATGTTAAGGAGTTAGTACAAAATTTTTGGCATGATCATACTAGACCTTCGTCAAACCAAAGAGACGTGCTAAAACTAAGAAAAGGTTCTACTAAACATGAGCCCCATGTTAAACAATTCCTTGACTCCACACAGACTGAACTCTATGAGAGATTCAGGAACAAGCACACACGATTGAACCTGGGCCAAAGGTCCTTTGAGAAATGCAAACCATGGTACATTCGTATATGCATTGATCGGAACACTTGTTGTTGTAGATACAACGTAGAATATGAATATTATTATGACACATATAAACATATTTTTTGTGATTTGCATACTAACATTGTGCAGGGCTGCAATGAATCCATACTACCACTGAATGCATCAAGAGACTTTATCCACAACATCATGTGTCCAAGGCCCGAAGGACAAAAGTATTATGAAAAATCGTGTCTATATGGGACATGTTGTAGGTGCAGTGGGTTTTCTCTTTTGAATCGTTGCATTCATGAAAGCAAGGAGAATGAATTTGGCATGATGGGCATGGAGATGCAGAGCTTCAAGTATGTGACCTATCAATTAGATAGTGTCAGAGAAAGTAAAAATATTGCATTGGTAAAGTCACAAGTACAAATGAATATTGCATATTTTTCATATTACACATTCAATTTGTGGCATATACATTTTTCCAAAGGCCACATTGTAATATTTCCCTTGTTTCCATGGTAACAGGTACTGGTATGTGACTTCTTGACAGAATTCTACGAGAAAACCAAGCAGTATGTTCAACATGTGCATGTAGCGCAATGGCAAGATGAGCAGTACAGAAAATGCAGGGACACATTTCCCATTGGAACCATAGTGTAAATTGTGTATTTTGCATAGAATTACGCCCTTCAGCCACAAAATGAAATCCAAAGTCAATACTACCATTTAGACCAAGTCAGCATCATGGTACATATTATGTATAGGCATGGGGCAGAGAGCAGCAATGATAAGAGGATAATACTGAAGGAGACAAACTTTTACATAAGTGATGATAGAACCCATGATCTGCATTATGTGCAACATTGTTTTCAAATTTTTGATGATCAGTTGAAGGAGAGAGATATACAGATGGATCAGCATTGGATATGGTCAGATGGTTGTGTAGGCTAGTTCAAAAATGCCTGAGTATTCCAATGGATGAGTACTTTGCATAAGACTTATAATGTGTTGCATATCTAGAACTATTTTGAGACTGGGCACGGCAAAGGCAAGCATGATGGGGCCAGTGCATGCATCAAGACTGCACTATGAAGGGAAGAGATGAGGTTTGACAAGGAACCTCATATTTGAGATGCACGGTTCACAGTTCAATGGTGCTCCGCAACAATGTCAGAACAAGCAAGAGATCAACAAACATCATCAGTGGCGGGACGTGTGGTGAGAAACGTTTGGCTAGTGGTTGACATAGATTGATCATGTTCCTATAGTTGCGGCACAGTACAAGGAATACGTGGATTTCATTTAGTTCGAAGCTCAAACAACCACTTATTTGAAATATGGACGCTAAATCTTGCATGCTTTTGCATCCCTTGCAGCAGTGGCGAATGGGATGAATGTGAATGCATGGACTTGGTTGATGAATGGGATCATGTGTCACTTGCAGTAGACCAACGTGCAGTTGTTGGAACAACCCAGTTAGAGGAGGGTCAGTCAGCGATTTCGACAGACTATGGCCATATCTCAGATCTTGTACAACCAGGACACATATACATAGTTGTTGCACCGAAAGACAATGAATGGGGTGCAGATTATTGGTTGGCTAGGTGCATCCAAGGTAAGAAAACCCTCTGCGGATCATTAATAGATGATGAAGGAATTGAATTTCCTACTGGTTCGATGGTGGTTAAGGGGGAATATCTTACACTAGATGGGAAGTCAAGAAAGACTAGTGGGCATGTATTCATGGATTACAGACCAGGTTCAGTGGTGCATCACTTCACAAACTTGATCGTTGGCACAAACATCCATCTTCAGACAATGTCAAGCAAGAGCTCAACCAAGGTATGCTACTACCAACCTCATTCAGAGCACGAGAGATTGATGGAGACAATTAGCAACAGAGAGGATCAAGATGGATTTATTGAATGAGGCCAGACAAATTTACATAAGAGAAAGAATTGCATCAAAGAATGTTATGTTCTACATCGAGGTATGTGTAGTTTTATGTTATTTCATTGGTACATGCATTTTTTGTTGATACATACATACATACATGTCTTTTCCTATGTTTTTTATTTTTCCTATATGTATTAAACTGTTCCATGCTTCTCTTTTATGTTTAATAAAATGATGATGTGATTTGGATCAAATTTGAGTTAGTATTTTCTTAAATATATCTATTTATGTTTGTAGCATTTGAAGATATCGGTTTTGATAGGTTCTCAAGATTAGAATTACCTAGGTTTTAGGAAATTTTTTGAAGTACATAATCTATTACAATGGTCTTGAAAATTTAACTTGGTAGATGAAACCTTCTAGGAATCCATGTATGGATAGAAGGGTCTTCCACTTGGGGTAGGGAGTTATCATAAAGTTTCAAGGGTGGTATTTTTGAGATCTATACTTGAGAAAAGCATTGGGGAACTGTGAAATTCCTTATTGATCAAATATCTCTTTAGTTTCTCTCTCTTTAGTTTTGTGTCCACACAAACCTTTTTCATGCTTTGGGTACCTTGAGGTATATCCCCAACCCAAAAAAATCTTATAGTATGATGATTATTTTGGTTTAGGGTTTTGGTTCCCCATGCTCTTATAACCCAAAGAACTCTTATATCCCCAACCTTTTTCATATATTTGGTTCCCCATGCTCAATGCTCACCCAAATCTAGCTAGATTTTGGGTTTTTTCCCTTATCCAAGCATCATGTCATCAACCTAGTGTGAAAATCCTCACAGCAGATCTAAGAGATGCTGTATACCTCACAAGAAAGTAATTGATTAATCAAGAAAATAGAAGAAGAGTGGTCAATGCAGTATAATGAGCAACAGAATAATAATATAGTAGAACTCGGATAGAAGCAAAAATACTTCACACACACTAATTAATTAATCACAATATGGACAAATAAGTAGTACAATGCATGAGGATTCGAATGCAAGGTGTCAATTCGAATTAGCCTTCATGGAGTGATCAAAAGATCACTGGAGTGTCATCGGAGCACAACTAGTAGTCCATCTCATCATCAGTGGAGTCATCAATACTCAAGTAACTATCAACCATCAGTCAAACTGAATCTAACAGAGTGTGGTAGGTGTAACTGAGTGTAACTAGAACTAACTGAATGAAGGAGGCTCAGTGGAGGGTGCATGAGGAGCTACCTGAAGTCAGAATGGGCAGTCAAGTCTCACTGGAGGTCCATCGGAGTGATACAGTCAGTTGAGAGTCAGTCTAGCCTTAAATCAAGGAGAGAACTAAAGATAATTGAAGATAACTGAATGGTAGGTAAGGAAGGGCCCCTTTATCATCCAGTAGGTGAAAGGAGGGCACACTAAGCACTAGGAGGGCTGAAAATGAGTGCAAAGAAACTCTGGGCTCGCTAACTAAGGGCTAGGTGTTGGGACTGATGACTGGGATGCATGCAAATGCATGCAAACTCTAAATAATGCATGCAAACCCTAAAAGTGCATGCATGACTGAAAATGCAAAGGATGAAAATGCTAGTAGGACTAGGATGGAGTATAGGAATATCCTAACACCCTCCCTTAATCCATCCCGAGCCCTGGTAACTAAGACCAAAGGTCACCCAATACAATGAATAATAATAACAGTCAATAAACTGAGGAAATGGGGAAAACCTCATGGGAAAAATACCCCCCCTCAAAATAGACTGTAAGGCACACACAAAAATAAATGCTCTAAACTCAAGCAGGTGTGATGCTTGGTCATATGTCTGGAGGTATCTTCTTCTTGGGAAGAAGTGGATCATGCTCAAAAAGCATGTGTTTATAATTGCTCTTCAGATCGAATATGATGAGGATGATCCTTGAACCTGTGATTCGAATCAGTTGAAGTAGGATCAAATCTATGAATGTGCAGATAGTCTTTTGTCTTCTCCTTCGACCCATCATGGGTGACATTATGCCAAAAAGAACCATCACATGATTGCTTGAAATCCAAATCAGATTTAAGACTTGAAGAATAGTTTCTTGAGATCTCCTTTGAACCAGCATGGGTGAGATCAAAACTATCATATGCATGAGAAATTATCCCAAGTAGTGATTGCTTAGAATCAAAATTAGATCCAAGACTTGAATCATGGTTTCTTGAGATCTCCTTTGAACCATAAGAGGTGATATCAAAACCAGTAAATGCATGAGAAATTATCCCAAGTGAATGGAAATGGTTTCTTGAGATCTCCTTTGAACCAGCAGGGGTGAGATCAAAACCATGATATGCATGAGAAATTATCCCAAGCAAATGGCAATGGACATAGTCTTCAATAACCTTCTGAAAGCATGAGATAATGATCATATAGTAGTAAATAAGAGGTGATTGATCAAGGAGAGCAAATGCATTACCTCCAATGGCTGATTTTACCTCCGAAACATTCATGTGATCATGATGCAAACTAACAAACTCTGGTGAAAGAGAGGATTTAGGACCTTCTGCAATTTCTAGAGTGTGAGTTGGCACATAATTCGAAATAGAAGAAATTTGGAGCATGAGTGTAGAATCTACAAGTTCTTCTTCTTTGTGGCTAAATTCAATATGAGATATGTTTGATACTGATTCATGATCAATGAGATCATCAAGGAGGGCGAATGCATCACTGGGATTGCTCTCCAAAGGATTTGGACCAATCCCTTCATTCTGTCTGCCAAATATTTCATCCAGGTGGGCCCATAGCTCTTTTGGAGATTCAACATCATCAAGGGAGTAGAATGCCAAGCTTCGAGACATAGTAAACATCATGGCTGCAATAGCTCTTCCACCATCATTTAACCAGTCAATCTTTTCTTTAGAGGATTCGAACTCTCTGTCAAAACAATAATCAAAGAGATCATGTCTCTTTAAATATGCTATCATTTTTTGTTTCCATTCAACATAGTTGAATAGATAAAGAGGAGGATCTTCTGAAAACATTGAAGTTGTAGAAGACCTGCAAAAATAATAGAGAATATCTGCAACTGCTACTGCTACTGCTACATAAATGCAGAAACTGCTGCACTCGAAATCTTGATAATAACCTGCAAAAAACTCTCAGGAATGGAGATAAACAATACTCTCAACATGCTCTGATACCATGTGAAAATCCTCACAGCATATCTAAGAGATGATGTATAACTCACAAGAAAGTAATTGATTAAGCAAGAAAATAGAAGAAGAGTGGTCAATGCAATATAATGAGCAATAGAATAATAATACAGTAGAACTCAGATATAAGCAAAAATACTTCACACACACTAATTAATTAATCACAATATGGACAAATAAGTAGTACAATGCATGAGGATTTGAATTCCAAGGTGGCAATTCGAATTAGCCTTCATGGAGTGATCAAAAGATCACTGGAGTGTCATCGGAGCACAACTATTAGTCTATCTCATCATCAGTCGAGTCATCAATGCTCAAGTAACTATCAACCATCAGTCAAACTAATTCTAACTAAGTTTCGTAGGTGTAACTGAGTGTAATTGGAACTAATAGAATGAAGGAGGCTCAGTGGAGGGCACATGAGGAGCTAACTGAAGTCAGAATGGGCAGTCAAGTCTCACTGGAGGTCCATCAGAGTGATACAGTCAATTGAGAGTCAGTCTAGCCTTAAATCAAGGAGAGAACTAAAGATAACTAAATGGTAGGTAGGGAAGGGCACCTTTCTCATGCACTAGGTAAAAGGAGGGCGCACTAAGCACTAGGAGGGCTGAAACTTAGTGGAAAGAAGCTTTGTGGGCTAGCTAACTGAGGGCTAGGTGCTAGTACTGATGACTGGGATGCATGCAAATGCATGCAAACCCTAAAAGTGCATGCATGACTGAAAATGCAAAGGATGAAAATGCTAGTAGGACTAGGATGGAGTATAGGAATATACTAACACCTAGGGTTTCCACTAATATATTTTAAAACATGCTCATTTATGGTTGGAGATTGATGCTTTATTCCTATAGATAACCACTTAAAGGGACTTGCCATCATCATCATCAACATCATCTCTAGGCTCCTCATCAACATCTCCATCATCATCATCTTCTTCATCATCATCATATTCATCACCATCACCATCACCATCACCATCACATCTTCTTTGTCGTCATCATCATCATCTTCATCACCATCACCATCATCATCAACATCTTCATCATCATCACCATATTCAGGATCTAATTGAGTAGCACTAACATGTTCATCATTGTCACCTAATGGTTGGAAATGTCCTTGAGGGAGGATTTAGACCTACCTCACCCATGTCAGTGCTTGAGTTTTTGGAGGTCGACCTCCCACCCCACATGTCCATCATCATCATCATCATCTTCTTCTTCTTCTTCTTCATCACCATCACCATCACCATCAACATCTTCATCATCACCACCATCTTCATCATCATCATTATCTCTAACTCTAACCCTAATTCAACTTCCTTCTATAACTCTAGCCCCAACCCTCACCCAAACCCTAGCGCTAAACCATCTTCTTCATCCCCACCATCACCATCACCACCATCGTCAACGTATTCATCATTACCACCATCGTCATCATCATCATTAACTCTAACTCTAACCCTAATTCAATTTCCTTCTATAACTCTAGCCCCAACCCTCACCCAAGCCCTAGCACTAAGCCATCTTCTTCATCATCGCCATCACCATCACCATCATCATCAATTATTCATCATCATCACCATCTTCATCATCTATGTTAACTCTAACTCTAATCCTAATTCAATTTCCTTCTATAACTCTAGCCCTAACCCTCACCCAAACCCTGACACTAAACCATCTTCTTCATCATCACCATCACCATCACCATCACCATCACCGTCAATGTCTTCATCATCACCACCATCTTCATCATCATCATTAACTCTAACTCTAATGCTAATTCAATTTCCTTCTATAACTCTAGCCCCAACCCTCACCCAAACCCTAACTCTAACTCTAGGTTCCTCATCAACATATCCATCATCATCATATTCTCCATCGTAATCATCTTCATCACCATCACCATCACCATCACCATCATCATCACCATCATCAATGTCATACGTGCCTGGCGGACGAATTTGCAGAGTTGACCCCCATGTGCAAAAATTGCACACTCCCTCACTGAGCAAAATGCCAGTTTCCAAGATGGACGTACAAGATGACACCGAGGCCATGGGACCAGAGGAGAGGGGCATCCTTGGCACTATCCCAACGTCTTGAATCCAACGGAGTCGATAGTTCATCAATCGGAGCCATGGTCGTCATTCTATGGCTCGTTCTGTCTCGCATCCAAAAGGCCTTCACGGACACCTGCTAGATACCTGTCGGGGGCATAGAAGTCCAATTGTGCATCAAAACTAGGTTCCAGGGAGTCCTGCAGGTGTGTCTAGGTAGGTTCCGGCTAGGAACCCTAGCCATAAGTGCCCAGCGGATGATTTTGCAGAGTTGACCCACGTGTTCAAAAATTGCACACTCCCTCACTGAGAAAAACCCTAGTTTCCAAGATGGACATACAAGATAGAACCCGGGCCATGAGACTGGAGGAGAGGGGCACCACTAGCACTATCCCAGCATCCTGAATCCAACAGAGTTGACGGTTCGTCGATCGGAGCCACGGTCGTCATTCTATGGCTCGTGTCGTCTCGCATCCAAAAGGCCTTCAGGGACACCTGCTGAATACCTGTTGGGGGCATAGAAATCAAACCATGCAGCAAAACCTAGTTCCAGGGAGTCCTGCAAGTGTGTCTAGGTAGGTTTCAGCTGGGAACGCTGGCCATAAGTGCCCGGTGGATGATTTTCCAAATTTGACCCCCGTGTGCAAAAATTGCACACTCCCTTACTGAGCAAAACCCTAGTTTCCAATATGGACGTACAAGATGGCACCCAGGCAATGAGACTGGAAGAGAGGGGCACGCCTAGCACTATCCCAGCATCTTGAATCCAACGAATTTGATGGTTCGTCAATCGGAGCCATGGTCATCATTCTATGGCTTGTTCCGTCTCGCATCTAAAAGGCCTTCAGGGACACCTGCTGAATACATGTCAGGGGCATAGAAGTCAAACCATGCAGCAAAACCTAGTTTCGGGGAGTCCTGCAAGTGTGTCTAGGCAGGTTCCGAGTAGGAACGCTAGCCATAAGTGCCCTGTGGATTATTTTCCAAATTTGACCCCCATGTGCAAAAATTCCACACTCCCTTACTGAGAAAAACCCTAGTTTCCAAGATGGACCTACAAGGTGACACCGGGGCGATTAGACCAGAGGGGAGGGGCACCCCTAGCACTATCCGGACGTCCTATATCCAATGGAGTAAACGGTTCTTCGATCGGAGCCATGGTCGTCTATCTATGGCTCGTTTTATACCCCTATGTCCTGAGAAGGTTGAAGCTATAAAGCAACAGGTCTCTAGTATTCATCCTGAAGCTCTTTTATTTATGTCTAAGATAAAGAAGCTCTCAATTCATGAGCTGGAACATATCGATCTTAACAGCATTTATACAATCTCTGTTTTACGAGAAACTGACCTTAGAACTTCTTGTAACAATGACAATGAATCCTTCATTTTGCATTTGTTAGCAGAAGAAGATCAATTTTCGACAAAACAATGTAGTTATTACATGTGGAGGTAGCAATTTCCCGTGGAAAAATGTTGGGAAATGGGCTATTACATTAGATTTTATGATGGGCAAGCGACTTACAGAAGGAAATATGGCGGTTGTAGGTATCTATGCTTTTCTTCCGACGAAAATTGTAACAGGATTTCCATTTATAATACAGGCATATTTTTTACTCATTTCGTCAAGAGAAGGTATCATTTTCAATAACAAGTGGAACCAGGGAATCCTTCGTTGTGTTCCATTAGCCTTTTGTTCAGCATTTCATGCTCTGGTAAGTGGTAATTCATCTCTATCATCGAAAACTTGGGTCTATAGGTACCTTCCCTTTCATATTCCTCGTAATGCACACATAGTCCATCCTTATCTTGATAAACAAGAGTTTTATAATAGCTTGAATTTTTTGGGTGTGGTTATCTCCCTGTATTCGGTTGTCTGATTGGTTGACAAGCTTGCCTGAAAATCTGTACGTTGAACTTCTTTGTTTTATTGCTGAAAATTGGAAGGGATTTTCAAGTCACCTGCAAAATGCTCCTTTGTTGAATTATGTAAGTTCTTCCAACAACATTGATTTGGCTAGTGTATCAAATGCTGCCGTCCACACCAAAATTTTTCTTTTGTCAAAGGAGTCACACATTTTGTGGTTGATCAAATGGTCTAGGGAGCTTGGAAGTGCCGCCAAATATTATTCCATGCCTGAATCTACCTAGAAGGCAATTATAAATTTAGAAACTCGAGAATGCCTAAGTCTACCCAGAAGTCAATTATAAATTTAGATCCTCGAGAAGGTGAGAAACTGTATGAGTGGTTGAATCAGTATCCTAAAATTACAAAGCTTTCTATCTCAAAGTTTGTTGAGCGGCTCCTAGATGTAGTATTAGACTCAACAGACAGTAAACTTGTTATCACCACTGCACATTTTTTGCACTATTCATCTGCAAAATAACTTCATCTGGCCCGAAGATCTTACCAGTATTTGCAAGAATATTCCCCTAGTAGATAAAGGTGGAAACATCATTAGGGTACGAGGCTCTCTGAAGTTTCTCCAGCCTGCATCCACGAGTAATTGGGCCAAGTTAATGGGCCAAGGTGTCCCGAATGGCCCCGGGATGCCCGACTAGAATGCCTGTAGCAGCCAAATAGTGGCTCAGCTCGTGAATCCATCGGTTTCGGTGGGTCCAAGATGCCGAGTTTCAGCTAGGGAACCCCCCACAATGTTCCCCAAAGACCTGGAAGCGGTTCCAACGAGCCATCTCCGGAGCTAGGGTTTTGCTCAGTGAGGGCCATTCCAAATTTGCTCAAGGGGGCCATTTCTAGTCCGGAGGCCCCCGGGCATGCGTGGCGACCGTGGACAAGTCCATAATGACCACGTGGACCTGTAGGAGGTGGCGGAATCCAATTCTGCTCGTCGGTTTGGGTTCCGTGGCCCTAGGGCAAATCCTCCAATTATCACTGAACGACCTCTAGGTGCCCGACTAGAATGCCCATATCACCTGAACCGTGGCTCGGTTCATGAATCCCTCAATTTCGACGAGTCTGGGACATCGGGTTTCAGCTAGGGGACCCCCCAAAGCTTCCCCCAAAGACCCGGAAGCTGTGCCAACAAGCCATCTCCAGAGCTAGGGTTTTGCTCAATGAAGGCCATCCAAATTTGCTCAAGGGGGCTATTTCTTGTCTAGAGGCCCCTGGGCATGCGTGGCCACTGTGGATAGGTCCATAATGGCCATGTGGACCTATGGGAGGCGATGAAATCCAATTCCGCTTGTAAATTTGGGTTCCGTGGCCTCGGGGAAAATCCTCCAAGTGTCCTTGAATGGCCCCAGGGTGCTCGACTAGAATACAAGTAGCACCCAAACCATGCCTCGGTTTGAAAATCCATCAATTTTGGTGGGTCCGAGGCATCGGGTTTCAGCTAGGGGCCCCCCCACAGCGCTCCCCGAAGACCCGGAAGTGGTGCCAACGAGCCATCTCCTGAGCTAGGGTTTTGCTCAATGAGGGCCATTCCAAATTTGCTCAAGGGGTCCATTTCTCGTTCGGAGGCCCCCAGGCATGCGTGGCCACCATGGACAAGTCCACAATGTCCATGTGGACCTATGGGAGGAGATGGAATCCAAGTCCGCTTGCCGGTTTGGGTTTCGTGGCCCCGGGGCAAATCCTCCAAGTGTCCCTGAATGACCCTAGGGTGCCCAACTAGAATGCCCGTAGCACTCGAACTGTGGTTCGGTTCGCAAATCCGTTGATTCCAGTGGGTCCGAGGTGGCGGGTTTCAACTAGGAGCCCCCCCCAAACGTCCCTCCAAGACCCGAAAGTGATGCCAATGGGCCATCTCCGGATCTAGGGTTTTACTCAGTGATGGCCATCCAAATTCGCTAAAGGGGTGCATTTCTAGTCCGGAGGCCCCCAGGCATGTCTGGCCACTGTGGACAGGTCCATAATGGTCACATGGACCTATGGAAGCTGACGGAATCCAATTCTGCTCACCATTTTGGGTTCCGTGGCCCCGGAGAAAATCCATGAAGTGTCCCTGAATGACCCCGAGGTGCCCGACTAGAATGCCCGTAGCACCCGAATCGTGGCTCTGTTAGCAAATCCGGCGAGCAAACATGGATTCCGACACAAAGCTATACAACTGGCAGATAGAGAATTATGATCTTCATGCAAAGGAATTCTGGATGGTAGAATCCATCTCGAAAAAGCAAATAAAGAAATCTCTCTCAATATCATATGCACCAAAGATATTCGAGCGGAAAATTCGAGCATATCCGACAAAAATTCACAGACATATAATCCAACGCTAAGATACAAGGAACCTGACTCCCCAGTAGTACATGTCGAACAAGTATCAAAACATGTCAGAGAGCAAGGCTGACTACAAAGTCTAGTAGAGACTTTCACTGGGCAAGCTGCGAGATGGTGGGATACCCATCAATCGAGAATTCAAACCTGGACCAGCGCGTCTACATTTTTTGTAGAAATATTTGGAAGAAAGAAGCTGACGATCTAGGCCAACATCCCTATGTTCACATAGGGACAAAATCCTGAAGTCCATATCGACTGATAAGAAAAAGAATGGAGGAAATTGGGCTATTAATATGAAAGGGCATGGCCTCACCTCTTCCCCAGCACACTTGACGATTTACCTAATAAATGGTATAAGATGGAAGAAGCGACAGGAGAAACATTCATATGGAAAGATTTGAAAGAAAACTTCATCAATGATTCCCTCTTCTACCCGTACCCTTTTGTATTTAATGTAAACGATTGTGGTACTTGTTTCCTGGTGAGGATCTCAAGGCCAAGGCCCCACCTGTAAACCTTGTAAGCTAGATGGTTAATTCCTAAACTGGGAATCATAAACTTAGAAAATTAATGACGACGACACAACAAAAATGACAGGAAACTGAATACACTAGGGGAGAGTGGTTGATTTCACTACGAAGCCATGAGTGGAATCTTGAGGTTAACATCCAGTCCTAAGGTAAGACTCTCGAAGATATCTTTTCCCATCGTGAGATAAAACAAGTTCCTATGGCTTGATTATCTTAATCAACTAATATTAGCAATCCTAGTTAGTACTAAGTATCCTAATAAGGAGGCTTACTTTCTAGAATATGACTAATGGTATTCAAAATTTAGTTATATGTCTTATAGGAATATCTAAATGAGGGAGGATGCATATGTGTTATGCATCTTAAAAATTATATATATAATTTTTTATGTCGTATTAGACATACCTAAAAGAAGGAAATGCATATTAAAAGTATATATAATTATATGGAGAATACATATGTTTAAATGCATAGTAAAAGTATATATATATATATATATTCCTTATAGTCATATCTAAAATATGATCGATGCATAGGTATTATGCATAATAAAATGTTATATATATGTGATAGGCATGTTAAAAAGAGTCTTTTAACTTCAGAATTATATTTTAAGACAAAGACACGTTTCAAATGGAAAGTAGAGACGAATATAAACCTTTGTTAAATTAAAATTTGGTAGTTGGATTGGAGAATAATTGTAGAGAGATCTCAGGGGATTTCTTTTGTCTACTTGAAGAAGCACCCGAGGCTACTAAACTGACATATGCCTTCACATAGGGAGTTATCCTCTTACAGCTGACAAGTGTCGTCTTTATTGGGAGATGGCACACCCTTTGTAAGTAGTGTTGAACTGCAGTGAAAAGGAGGAAAATAGGAGGGTAGTCGGAACAGTAGGTTGATAAGTACTCAAGGGCATCTCTTCACAAAAAAAAGGGGGGGTGCTTGGGAAAGAGTGAGTATCCGAGATGGAAGGGAAGTGTACTGATGCTTATGGTTGGATCTCTGCTACAATAAGGACTTCTGCAAAGAGAGCAAGGGTTACTTGAGATCAGATCTGGTAAGAGATTTCGATATATTTTTGTTGACTGTATTCTCCCCTTGATAAATCAATAGCTTGATCTCTGCATATGTGCACACACAAAGGCCCTGTATGTTAATGGATGTGGATCTACGTGTTTTATAGATAGAGATGTGCATTTAGATAGTGTGCCTGGGGTATTCAGCACTAAAATGCTTGCATTTTGTTTTTATTATCTATATTTCGTTTTATGGAATGCACCGGGAAGGGACAGCGAGGGAGCTGATCCCTATTTCGTTCTGTGCATTATTATTTTTTTGTGTGATCCCAGCTTTGCGTATCTCTACATTAAGGGATGTGATCCCTGCATCTTGCATCAAGCCCCGTTGATCGCTGCATTATCAATTTGGTCGCTTGTACATATTTATACATTTATAAGTTGTCAATCAAACACAAGTTGTTGATAACCTGTATATTATATATAATCTGCATTGTTGATGGCTAGCATAGATTGATAGCTTATTAAGGGTACTTTGTATTAGTTCGATCGGAGAACAAATTATGATCCAAGTTGGATAGAAGGTTGAAGGGGAGAGGACAACTTCCAAAAAAAAACCGATCACTGGAAGGGATAGCGATTAGCTTGATACTTGTATTGTTTTCCTGGCTACAAGCCTGGACCTTAAAATTAAGATAGGTAGTTACTTTCGATCTGTGTAACCCCTCTATAGTCTTAATGGCTTCGCAGTTAGCATACTCTTGTAGCTTGTGGTATTCGATCTGATACCCGATCTCTGTTTGATCGAGGGACTTAATTTATGGAGTTTTTGGGTCAGCTCCTAAAGGAGCTAGACCTCCACAACCTCTACGTCTTGACTTTTAATGATGGAATTTCAGGTCAGTTCCAAAGCGAGCTCGACCTCCTCAAACTCTGTTTCTTATTATGGTATATCCGATAAGGTTTTCAAATCATTTCACAACCACATTTTCTACCTTTCGATAAGCTTATAGTTTGATAAGTTATATGTGTCGACAGCCTAATGTATTCGTTGGGTGTGAAATTCAGCTTCAATGTTCGTTGATTGGTTGATTCGGGATTTGCAAGCTTGGCTGAAATCGCCCCTCTGCTTTAGTTTTTGTATTTCATTTAAATGATGATCGTGTGGTTGGAGTAGTCTATTTGCATTAAAATGATGATCGAGTGGCTGTAATATCCTATTTGCATTAGATTCGTAAATCATGAAATGATGACTGTCTGGCTGAAATCATGCCCTTGCTTTATATTAGTAGTTATTGAAGCATATTCATTTAGGATTTCATTGCCTGATTGGTTTGTATTACATTAAAATGGCATTGCTGGAACCGTATTTCTAGTTACCATGTAAATTATCTCGTTGGGATTATTATCAAATTGGTGGGGTATTTTTCTGGGTGTAATGGCATCGATACTGTATTCCCTAGAATGGTATCCCTGTGAAGAATCCCATTGTTATTACTAGAATTGAAAGATCATTTGATAAGTCCGTTATAGTTATGGATAATAGGTATAATAGATTCTTGTATTTTTATACTTTTTAAAGTAGGTGAGCCGAGCCTTGATTGACCGGTGGTAATATCTAAACCCCATTTGTTTTGAATATTATTATATATGATGTTTAAAATGTGTGAGACACTGTAAGGTATATCGCAATAAAGGATAGCTATTAAGCTCGATTTTCGGTCTATGTATACATTTCACATTGGTTGAAGACCTAGAGTAAGGAGTGATTATAAGTTCTCTGTCATAGTCTTGATGTTAGGATTTTGATGACCTAAAAATGTCCTCCACGAAAGAGGCATTGAGAAATTGGAAGTTGCAACAGTTGAGTTGTTGGTTGTGTAGCTCTTTTGATGAATAAAAGATGAAAGAACTCTCTTTGTGTATGTATCCCTAGATTGGGTGAACCAAGGTAACTTTGGACTGTGTCTTATGTGTACTTATGAAATGTGTTGTGTGTACTTATGAAATGTGTCTTATGTGTATTATATATGATGTGTGTATTATTCCTTCGTCATGTCAAGTGTTAAATGTAGATCATGAGGATCAAATAAACGGTGCATGATTAGTAGAAATGAATGAATGTGCATACATTTAAGAAAGACATAAATTATGGTGAATATTGTTTATGCAAATAAACTATGCATGATTAAGCGAGATGAATAAATTGTGCATAAATTTAAGAATAGAAGATGGGATAGAAGAATGTTTGATGTTATTTAACATTACAGATGAAAAGTCAAGTGTTAAAAAAAAATATGATTTTGGCCTCGCACAAGTAAGCAAGATGAGAATGATTTTGTAAGTTCAGTACTACTTGTAGTGCTCTGGTTTTTATAGCAGAGCACTAAGTAAAGTTTCTGAGTTAATTTTCTATGTATTAAACTTTATTCAGGTGTAGGGGAGTAAATTTCTAAAAATTTCTATGCTTCTAAATGAAATTTAGTATACTATCTTGTCTTTATCAACCATACATTCGTATTTTAAAATAAACTAACATATCAATATTTTCTTTTCAACAATTTGTTCCAGCATAAGAATATGTTTCACAGTAGTAAATCAGTAAATAGCAAGTTATATGCATGTTTAAAGTACGTTTTAGCATAATAATCAAATAACGTAAATAACAAGGAAATTACCTGATGCTGATGCTAGTAGACCGTAGGTTGTAGCAGGTTATGTTTTTATTCTCTTAGTCAGCCAAGACGATGTGTCCACCCTACCGATCAGCTATTATCTTGCTGGCCCTTGGAAACCAAAGGATTTCCAAGCCCCCGAGCTCACAATCTGATAATCCCGAGAGCAGTGTTTACTTGGGTTCTCAAAACCTTTCTCTGTTCTCAAACTCTTTTGTGTTCTCCAACCTTTCTCCCCACTTCAAGCTATCCCCCTTACCTTCAACTTTCTCCCCCTCTATATACATTTCCTTCCTTGAGAAGACCTTGGGCTTACTCCACCGCCCCAAACTCCCTCTCTCGAGCCCCTAAAACATTTACTCCTTTCACTAGTTCATTCATACATGTTTCATTATGAAAATGTATTTTTCACACTCAATGTACTAAATAATTAATTACACTCATGGTAAATTTATTTGATTTTGATTGACGGTCGTAAGTATTTATTACGGTGGGAATCATTACCCAAAGGTTATCCATTCGGGACAAGGTTTATTAGTTACAAGTCTATTCACCACCCTTGGTATATAATGTTATTAGTGTAATTAATAAAATATTATATAAATAGTTGACCTTTTCAACTTGGACAAGGTGTGTCCTAATGGTTTACCTCATCCGTCAAGATAACTTACCTTGAAATTTAATTTCTAAGATTCGTATTGAATATATAAATAGTTTTAACCATTTTCCATCACATCACATCCATTCAAGAATTGTTATCCTATTATGTTTAACTTAGTAATGGAAATAATCACACTCTAATCATTTATTAATCAATATTTACATTTTTACCTATATTGCAATTGTTATGACATGGGTAGTAATATTATTAAAATAACATTAATTAAGTAATAATATTAATTAAATCACCACAAAGTAATAATAAATTGTGAATTTAATAAAAATGTCTTTTAAATCAT
The DNA here is from genome assembly GCA_027924585.1 of Larix kaempferi. Classification (NCBI taxonomy): domain Eukaryota; kingdom Viridiplantae; phylum Streptophyta; class Pinopsida; order Pinales; family Pinaceae; genus Larix; species Larix kaempferi. The sequence goes on along the minus strand of BSBM01000767.1, from coordinate 23,527,744 downwards.
TTGTTTATCACATGAGTACCCTAACATCTACATAGTATCGTCGTTCTTCTAAACAAAGCACCCTTAAGTGCTTAAACAATCTTACTAATTAATTAGACAGTACCATTACCTTATTTACAACAATTCTCAGATGACAATGTGAACTGACGACACTTGTCTCAATTGTTTATCACAATGTTTACCAACAAGTAATACATAGCTTAATTGATTAGTTTTACACATCTTAAATAACTTTATATTCATTATCTGAATTCGATCAATGCATGATTAACATAATTACTTATGACGACTTATACATTTATTCAATATGTTAAGTGTTTGTATATCGATACTAGTGTACATGTGCAAGGTGTGCATGCATGGCCAGCGTATGCACAGATCATAAAGGTACTATAGACAAACCCCATCCCGCCTATGCATACCTGCTAACTAATAGTAGTATTTACCCCCATGTAGAAGAACAAGCATAATATATATAGTACAATTACTTTAACATCCTCAATTATTTAATAGTTAATTCTTTACGATTTCACATCATTATCTTTATCTTTACATTAGTTTAATCAATCATGTACAAGGAAGGGTACCTACTACCACTAACTCAGAATCAAGGAATACCCAAACCTCAACAGTACTAACTAACACATCCTCCCATCATAACCTACGTCCTGCATCCTCCCTATCCTTCCTCTGCTAGTACAAAAGTGGATGTCGGACTCACTGACCTGACCACATAGAACTTGAGAGTGATAGCATCAGCTGAACAGCGGACCTATCCTCCCCTAGCAGGCATCCGACCATCGTCATCACAACAACATGGGGAGCGTGTCTCAGCACGGCCCTCCCACGACCTTGGGTCTCATGGAAACATAGGGTGGGAAACACATCCATCCCTCTCAACATACTGGACCTACGCCCTTATCGACTCATACTTTGCTGCTATCAGGATTATCAGTTTGTGTTATCATATCATCATTTTTGGATGCTAAGGTTTACTGTACGAACATGTTTTTTTTCCAATATATCAGATCAAGTAACTGGCTATCCCGTAGCCCTTGTGTCCTGTAGGTTAGTATTTCGCAAAATACAAATTTATAGAAAGCATTTCCCATTGATCGCCAATGGATCCATGTTATCAAAATCATTTTATTTCATGTAACCTTTTTAGTTCATCATAGATGCGTATGACATATAACACTTCAATAATTCATATAAGAAGATGGTATCCACATACCGAATCATATATTTCACATCTTATTAATGAAAACATATAAACATATACTGTAATCGTAAAATAAAGAAATCATATGATAATCATGACATCGTAACCGCATAACATAGTAACATCATAATCATAGTGAAATCATAAAACAAAGTAACAACATATAAGGAGGTCCATCATATCGTAATATAGTTTACTCAGTCGAGCTGAGTTCAACAGAATATATAAGAAAATAAAGTATGGTGTGTCTAACTAATAAATATGCCTAGTCAAAATATGGGAGTTACACTACTTGTGTATATTTATTCATCACTATTTTTAATAGAGTAGCTCCTATCTCATCCAATGTTATCCTTGGAGTTTAAGCAATTATTGTGGAAAGTTTTTAGTTTTTCAACTGGAAGTTAAATTTGAGATGTTACATATGGTATCAGAGCTGGAGTTACAGTACTCAAGCCAAATTGGGCTCAACATGCAGTAGGAAACTAAGAAGATCTTTAAGCTAACGGATCGATTTTTCTTTTTAGATGCATGGCAATGATGAATGAGGGAAAACAAGCTATCCGAGTTGGTCTTCAAGGATTGCAATAAATAATTAAGGGGATAAAGGTATGAAATACCACAGCAAATGTATGTTATTACATTATCGTCAGATTTAAAGCCAAAGGTATGCGTATAATTCTTTCATTTTGTTGTAAGTGTTATTTTTAAGTTTACAAGTGCTCCAAATAGATGAGTGATGAACCATGTTGTGCCCTAGGAGAGAAAATGCATAGGGATGCTAGAGATAAATGGTAAAAGGCTATATGAGGGCATAAATGGTAACAATTATTAATAGGAAGTAATGGAGGTCATAGGTTTACTCTGGTTTAGGAAGAGTAGCTAAGGTGTAAAATATTACAAAGAGTCCCAAAATGCTAAGTGTTGAGTAATGAAGTGATTTTTATGGCGTAAAGAAAATTGGATGATACAATGTTGTAGTCATAAAAGTGTTAGGATTATCGTAATTTTGTTCAGGCTAATTGTTAATTTTTTCAAGTATTGGTTACTTTAATTAAACCCGAATGTTGAATGGGTATTCATGGGAGTATAATAGTAACCTAGCGTAAGGATACTCGTTAATGACTTAGTTCAATCCATGTAATACATGATAGAACGAGTGTAATATTTAGCACGGAAATCCAAAAATTGGACAAGTTATGTTGTCGAAGTGTGTTCTTTGCGATTATGCTCATTGATATCAATGTTAGAAAGAGAATGATTAACACCTTGGGATATTATGTATTGAGACATAATACAGTCCATGATAAATAATGTTAAACACGTTTGACGATTTGAACGTTTTTGTTGTTACTTATGTATTGTACCAATGTTGAAAAACTTCATTCGAAAGAAGTGGGTTTTGAATTAGAAAGGAATAGTACTTTAAACAGCCAGTTATCTTTGACGAACACTAATCGTAATTGATTTCATACAACACGTGTATATCCATAACATGCGTCACCTTGTTAAAGGATTTTTTACTCAAGGTATAAAAGTCACGTTGATAAGAATATTGTCCCTCTAATAACCGAATAGAAGTACATAACAATTTGAGGTTATGCATACCTAACTTGCTACTCATGAAGCATTGGGTAAAGATAAAATGTTTCTGTTTCGCTTACAACTGCCTAAGTATAGAGGAGTAAAATATGTTGAAGTGTTATTTTGAAATATAATAAATGGATATCGGATAGTGGTTATGTACCAACATTGCAGGAATTATACCACAAAAATTACCAATCCAAATGGAAGGATAATTACAAATCCACTCTTTTAAATAGTTGAGTTAAAACACTCAAGAAGAAGTGATGAATTATTTTCTTTTCTTACATCTTATTATATTCATTGAGGAGCAAGATTATGTGAGCCATGGATAAATTGTGGACTATGTTATTTATGTACTAACATCGCAGGGTTTCAACATGACTATGATCGTTGTCATGATCAACGTAGAACATTAATTATTAAATCCACTTATGTAAATAAGTTGAGCTAAATTGCTCAAAAATGAGTAATGATTTATGCAGGATGAACTACAGGATTGAGTGAATCATGAATGATAGTAGAGGTACAAATCACTAAAATTATGAAATGTGAATTTATTATGATTATGTTACAAACTAACATTGAAGTTGTAAATGGTGTTAGGAAAATGATTGTTGCATGAGCACATTGGTGTTAGGAAAATGATTGCTGTGTGAGCACAACGGTGTTAGGAAAATGATTGTTGTGTGAGCACAATGGTGTTAGGAAAATGATTGCTGCGTGAGCACATTGGTGTTAGGAAAATGGAGTGGAAAAAGTTGATGATCCAACTCTACCTTGCTAAGTAACAAATTCCTGGACTGAAGCTAGGAGGCTTGAGGGGAATTGTGAAAGAGTCTGAGATATCAATGGCAAGACCTAGGCACAAAGTTTGACATCTGGAAGACAGGACGTTGTTTGATGTTTTTGAGGAGAAAACTTTTGACTAGCAATCAAAAGGGAGAGTAACCTCAAAATATAGCCCGTAATTCCACACGTAAATTGGTGACAGATATGGGGATCTGTGTTCAGCAGTGGGTTGCTGAAGTTCTAAGAACGCAAGGAGAGTTTGAGGAACAACAAAGTGTTATTGAAAGTTGTTCATCTTTTAACTATTTTACTAGACTGTTGAATATTTTGATGTGTGCTCGTTAAGACTACTTGAGTAGATAAAATTTCCTCAGGGGTGAGGAAGAATGATAAATTTTAACGTTTATTACTTAAATTTATGTGAAATAAATGGTGTTATTTTTTGTGAATGAGGGAGATGTCTACCTCAAGAATTAGTATTGAGGTAAAAGACATTCTCCAGAAGATAAGTAATTCTGGATTACTTATGGATTCTTATGAGTCATATTATGTTTCTTACGTTGATGCTTGATGAATAGCAAAAGTTTGTGTTGGACTCTTTGTACATGTTTTGAGCTGGATGTTTTACAAGATAATTTTTGGGAGACTCGGGTTTTGTTCCTTAAAAAAGTGCAGGTCATGACCAATAAAAACTTGCAGGAATCGTGACAGATTAGAATATGATCATAGGGAAGGTAACGAAAACAAGCAAAAGAAGGACGGGTAGAATCAAGAACAGAAGACAAGTTTGAAGAATATGAACACCAAGGATGGTGTTGTCTTCAAGGGGTAAAGGATGTAATATCCCTCTTCTACCCCTACCTTTTTGTATTTAATGTAAACGATTCTGGTACTTGTTTCCTGGTGAGGAGCTCAAGGCCAAGTCCCCACCAGTAAACCTTGTAAGCTAGATGGTTAATTCCTAAACTGGAAATCATAAACTTAGAAAATTAATGACGACGACACAACAAAAATGACGGGAAACCGAATACACTAGGGGAGAGCAGTCGATTTCGCTACGAAGTCGTGAGTGACATCTTGGGGTTAACGTCTAGTCCTAAGGTAGGACTCTCGAGGATATTTTTTCCCGTCATGAGATAAAACAAGATCCTATGGCTTGATTATCTTAATCAACTAATACTAGCAATCCTAGTTAGTACTAAGTATCCTAATAAGGAGGCTTACTTTCTAGAATATGACTAATGGTATTCAAAATTTAGTTATATGTCTTATAGGCATATCTAAATGAGGGAGGATGCATATGTGTTATGCATCTTAAACATTATATATATAGTTTTTTATGTCCTATTAGACATACCTAGAAGAAGGAAATGCATATGTTTATGCATATTAAAAGTATATATAATTATATGGAGAATACATATGTTTAAATGCATAGTAAAAGTATATATATATTCCTTATAGTCATATCTAAAATATGATCGATGCATAGGTGTTATGCATAATAAAATGTTATATATATGCGATAGGCATGTTAAAAAGAGTCTTTTAACTTTAGAATTATATTTTAAGACAAAGACGCTTTTCAAATGGAAAGTAGAGAGGAATATAAACCTTTGTTAAATTAAAAATTGGTAGTTGGATTGGAGAATAATTGTAGAGAGATATAAGGGGATTTCTTTTGTCTCCTTGAAGAAGCACCCGAGACTACTAAACTGACATATGCCTTCACGTAGGGGGTTATCCTCTTATAGCTGACAAGTGTCGTCTTTATTGGGAGATGGAGCACCCTTTGTAAGTAGTGTTGAACTCCAGTGAAAAGGGGGAAAATAGGAGGGTAGTCATAACAGTAGGATGATAAGTACTCAAGGGCATCTCCTCACAAAAAAAAAGGAAGGGGGGCGCTCGGGAAAGAGTGAGTATCGGAGATGGAAGGGAAGTGTACTGATGCTTATGGTTGTATCTCTGCTACAATAAGGACTTCTGCAAAGAGAGCAAGGGTTACTTGAGATCGGATCTAGTAAGAGATTTCGATATATTTTTGTTGACTGTATTCTCCCCTTGATAAATCAATAGCTTGATCTCTGCATATGTGCACACACAGAGGCCCTGTATGTTAATGGATGTGGATCTGCATGTTTTATAGATAGAGATGTGCATTTAGATAGTGCGCCTAGGGTATTCAGCACTAAAATGCTTGCATTTTGTTTTTATGATCTATATTTCGTTTTATGGAATGCACCAGGAAGGGACAGCGTGGGAGCTGATCCCTATTTCATTCTGTGCATTTTTTTTTTATGTGATCCCAATATGCGTATCTCTGCATTAAGGGATGTGATCCCTGCAGCTTGCATCAAGCCCAGTTGATCGCTGCATTATCAATTTGGTCGCTTCTACATATTTATACATTTATAAGTTGTCAATCAAACACAAGTTGTTGATAACCTGTATATTATATATAATCTGCATTGTTGATGGCTAGCATAGATTGATAGCAAATTAAGGGTACTCTGTATTAATTCGATAGGAGAACAAATTATGATCCAAATTGGATAGAAGGCCGAAGGGGAGAGGACAACTTCCAAAAAAAAAAAGATCCCTGGAAGGGATAGTGATTAGCTTGATCCTTGTATTGTTTTCCTGGCTGCAAGCCTAAACCTTAAACTTAAGATAGGTAGTTATTTTCGATCTATGTAACCCCTCTATAGTCTTATTGGTTGCACGGTTAGCATACTCTTGTAGCTTGTGGTATCCAATCTGGTACCCGATCTCTGTTTGATCGAAGGACTTAATTTATGGAGTTTTTGAGTCAGCTCCTGGAGGAGCTAGACCTCCACAACCTCTGCGTCTTGACTTTTAATTATGGAATTTCAGGTCAGTTCCTAAGCGAGCTCGACCTCCTCAAACTTTATTTCTTATTATGGTATATCCGATAAGGTTTTCAAATCGTTTCACAACCATGTTTTCTACCTTTCGATAATCTTATAGTTTGATAAGTTATATGTGGCGACAGCCTAATGTATTCGTTGGGTGTGAAATTCAGTTTCAATGTTCGTTGGTTGGTTGAGTTGGGATTTGCAAGCTTGGCTGAAATCGCCCCTCTGCTTTAGTTTTTGTATTTCATTTAAATGATGATCATGTGGTTGGAGTAGTCTATTTGCATTAAAATGATGATCGCGTGGTTGGAATAGCCTATTTGCATTAGATTCGTAAATCATGAAATGATGACTGTCTGGCTGAAATCATGCCCTTGCTTTATATTAGTAGTTATTGAAGCATATTCATTTAGGATTTTATTGCCTGACTGGTTTGTATTGCATTAAAATGGCATTGTTGGAACCGTATTTCTAGTTACCATGTAAATTATCTCGTTGGGATTATTATCGAATTGGTGGGGTATTTTTCTGGGTGTAATGGCATTGATACTATATTCCCTAGAATGGTATCCCTGTGAAGAATCCCATTGTTATTACTAGAATTGAAAGATCATTTGATAAGTCCATTATAGTTATGGATAATAGGTTTAATAGATTCTTGTATTTTTATACTTTTTAAAATAGGTGAGACGAGCCTTGATTGACCGGTGGTAATATCTAAACCCCATTTGTTTTGAATATTATTATATATGATGTTTAAAATGTGTGAGACACTCTAAGGTATATCGCAAGAAAGGATAGCTATTAAGCTCGATTTTCGGTCTATGTATACATTTCACATTGGTTGAAGGCCCAGAAGAAGGAGTGATTATAAGTTCTTTGTCATAGTCTTGATGTTAGGATTTTGATGACCTGAAAATGTCCTCCACGAAAGAGGCATTGAGAAAGTGTAAGTTGCAACAACTGAGTTGTTGATTGTGTATCTCTTTTGATGAATAAAAGATGAAAGAACTCTCTTTGTGGACGTAGCCCTAGATTGGGTGAACCACGATAACTTTGGAATGTGTCTTATGTGTACTTATGAAATGTGTCTTATGTGTATTCTATATGATGTGTGTATTATGCCTTCGTCATGTCAAGTGTTAAATGTAGATCATGAGGATAAAATAAACGGTGCATGATTAGTAGAAATGAATGAATGTGCATACATCTAAGAAAGACATAAATTATGGTGAATATTGTTTATGCAAATAAACTATGCATGATTAAGCAAGATGAATAAATTGTGCATAAATTTAAGAATAGAAGATGGGATAGAAGAATGTTTGATGTTATTTAACATTACAGATGAAAAGTCAAGTGTTAAAAAAAATATGATTTTGGCCTCGCACAAGTAAGCAAGATGAGAATGATTTTGTAAGTTCAGTACTACTTGTGTATATTTAATCATCACTATTTTTAATAGCGTAGCTCCTATCTCATCCAATGTTATCCTTGGAGTTTAAGCAATTATTGTGGAAAGTTTTTAGTTTTCAACTGAAAGTTAAATTTGAGATGTTACATTAGTGCTAGGGTTTGGGTGAGTGTTGGGGCTAGAGTTATAGAAGGAAATTGAATTAGGGTTAGAGTTAGAGTTAATGATGATGATGAAGATGGTGGTGATGATGAAGACGTTGATGGTGATGGTGATGGTGATGGTGATGGTGATGGTGAAGAAGATGGTTTAGTGCTAGGGTTTGGGTGAGGGTTAGGACTAGAGTTATAGAAGGAACTTGAATTAGGGTTAGAGTTAGAGTTAACAAAGATGATGAAGATGGTGTTGATGATGAAGACATGATGGTGATGGTGATGGTGATGGTGATCGTGAGGATGAAGAAGATGGCTTAGTGCTAGGGTTTGGGTGAGGGTTAGGGCTAGAGTTATAGAAAGAAATTGAATTAGGATTAGAGTTAGAGTTAATGATGATGATGAAGATGGTGGTGATGATGAAGACGTTGATGGTGATGGTGATGGTGATGGTGAGGATGAAGAAGATGGTTTAGTGCTAGGGTTTGGGTGAGGGTTAGGGCTAGAGTTATAGAAGGAAATTGAATTAGGGTTAGAGTTAGAGTTAACAATGATGATGAAGATGGTGTTGATTATGAAGACATGATGATGATGGTGATGTTGATGGTGATGGTGATGGTGAGGATGAAGAAGATGGCTTAGTGCTAGGGTTTGGGTGAGGGTTAGGGCTAGAGTTATAGAAGGAAATTTAATTAGGGTTAGAGTTAGAGTTGATGATGATGATGAAGATGTTGGTGATGATGAAGACGTTGATGATGATGGTGATGGTGATGGTGAGGATGAAGAAGATGGTTTAGTGCTAGGGTTTAGGTGAGGGTTAGGGCTAGAGTTTTAGAAGGAAATTGAATTAGGGTTAGAGTTAGAGGGAATGATGATGATGAAGATGGTGGTGATGATCAAGATGGTGGTGATGATGAAGATGGTGGTGATGATGAAGACGTTGATGATGATGGTGATGGTGATGGTGAGGATGAAGAAGATTGTTTAGTGCTACGGTTTGGGTGAGGGTTAGGGCTAGAGTTATAGAAGGAAATTGAATTAGGGTTAGAGTTAGAGATAATGATGATGATGAAGATGGTGGTGACGATGAAGATGTTGATGGTGATGGTGATGGTGATGGTGATGGTGAAGAAGATGGATTAGTGCTAGGGTTTGGGTGAGGGTTAGGGCTAGAGTTATATAAGGAAATTGAATTAGGGTTAGAGTTAGAGTTAATGATGATGATGAAGATGGTGGTGATGATGAAGACGTTGATAGTGATGGTGATGGTGATGGTGATGGTGATGGTGAGGATGAAGAAGATGGTTTAGTGCTAGGGTTTGGGTATCCTAAGAGTGTAAGACTCTAACGCTAGAGCACCTTGTTTGAATGGATAAATGGGCCAACTAAGTGCACATGTACTGGGATTATCTGAGGCATGCAAGCATGTATCCTCCTAGAGATCTTCCCCCCTTAACTTAGAATGTAATCCTCACGTATGAGTGACTAGGGAACTGCACTCTCTCACTGTGCATGCAAAACTAAATAAAACAAAAAATGCAGAATTAGAACTAAACTGCTAATTTAGGAAAAACATCTAAACTAGAAATTAATGGAGGATGGCGCAAATATACGCTCCCTATCTCTCTCATCCATAAATGCTAGTGCATCCTGTTACATCTTGTTTTCACACCCAAGTGGAAAAGTCCTAATCCTCTATTGCTACAAGTGTGACTTCCGAAGATGATTGCCACTGTCACCTCAACAAAGATTTTCCCAAGTTTTAGGCCTACTTTAAAGGCCAAGGGAGGCTTCTAGATCAAGGTTGCATAAAAGGTCTTAGGATGTCAAACTTGTTTGAAGATTAAGATGTGTTTTCCATTAAGTTAAAGTCCCATGTGAGTGCTTAATTCAGAAAGTTGCAAGTGAATTAATCAAATAGACACCTTTCATAAATAAATATTTGCTCATGCGTAAAATGAAAGATCATTCATGGATAAATAAAGATATTCACAAAACTTAAATCAACAATGAACCATAATGTTGTAGAATCAAAATTCACATTAAAACATGTTGGCTTATTTCCCAAAATCATCCACAAATGATATTATCTAATAATGCCAAGGTTATAGTTATTAGTTTACGAGTGATTATTGAGTGAGACCCTCTTGGAGAGAGTAAAATCTTTGCAAAAGGGTGTCACCCAATCTATTAAGGGTCCAACTAAGTTGTAGTGATTTGAATCACTTCAATAAAGATGGTTGAAATCTTATCTTCACAAACTTAATTAATTAAATGTTTTTCCATATGATCCTATAGCATATAAATATAAAAAGATGTGCTGGAAATAAAATAAGTAAACCACTTACGTAGGTTTGGTAACTTCTAGAATGTAAATGATTAGATGATTGTAAACATTCATTCAATAAACCATAAACATTTAGGATATGTTGTGTGTAATTGATTAAGACAAATTTGTGAAATAATAACCATTCAAATAACATTCAATTAACACTATGATCCATAGATGAGAGTTGTGGATCATGATAGACTAATCATTATATATGTGGCGAGGGTCCTATTTCAAATGGATTAATTTACGATAATCAAATTATTTTAGGTGTTGTATATGAAGTGGTTATGGACCTAGTAAGTCCAAGGGTGAATCCTATAGATCTCGAGGATGGAAGGGTTGTTTTGGAAAAGGATGGTAGTTGGTTGAAGGTTAGAAATGGAGGAGACAATTCTTTAAAGCACATTGATAATGATAAAGGTGAAGCCAACAAAGGGATGCAGGTAAATGATGTTGGTAGTGTCAAAATGAAGAGGAAGAATTCTGTAAAACATAAAATCACTCTTATGAGGCTAGTCCTAGGAAAGGATATCAAAATGAATGAGGTGGTGGGAATGGATTCCCATGCTCTTGTTGGAAGATTTCATGGTAAAAAGGTGGGGAAGTTATCTCTAAGGGTGTAGTTATAGGAAAGATGGGCTCTTAGGCTTGGGTACATTCCTAATTTATTTATATCAACTACAAGTTACCTAGGGTTTCTTTTCATACATCAAGAGGATTTTGAGGAATATTTTGGCCAATGATTGGAAGTGGGAGATTATTTTGCTTATGCTATATATTTTTTTGTAGCCCTAAAGTCACAACACTTTGTAATGTAAATATCACTCCTTAGTTTGCTTGGTTAGGTATGTTGTTGCTTAAAGGAAAATATGCAAGACCCATTCAAATACAAGGGACTCATACTGAGGTCACTTGGTGTCTAGAAATAACATCTATATGTATGTGAGAACTTTTCCATAACATTCTTATCGAAGACAAAATCATGTATGCAAAAATGTAATCAAAGGCAAACTCATATACACAAGTGCAGATCCATCTATAAATATGCAAAAATGATCCAATCATGTACACTTTTTGGAAAAATGGAACATCATTCCCAGCGTCTATATAATGGCAACTCGTTCCCCGTACAAAACAAGGCAACTCGTGCCCTATACAAAATATGGCCCATGGTGCCCTATACAAAATATGGAAACTCGTGCCAAAAATGCCACATCGTGGCTAGTGTACATAGGAGGGTCTCTCAATCCTCCTGCCCACCCTCGAAGCTCCCAGGTGCATCTCCAAAATTGATCTTCCTCTTCTTTGTGCTAGAGGAAGCTGGGTCCTTCTAGCATCTTTGAGCACACCCCCCTGAGCCCTGAAATGACAACAATAATATGTCAACTTTTCTTGGTAATTATACAAGTATAAAACATAATTTCAAAATAAAAATAGTTTTCAAATCTTGGATAACTCACTGCATGCGAGACTGTAAATCGTGAGGGGGTCTCCCTCCTCTGTAATCCTAGGCTCTCGGCAATGCCACCCTACAACATTTAGAACAATCAGATCAATGCTGAAACTAGATGCATATATAGTAATTTCCATTAAAATTGAACGAGATTTCCATAAACTAGTCAATCTCACTGTGAACAAAATCGGTTGATCTTTGGGGCTGGCAGATGGAGCAGTCGGTTGGACAGCCTTCTCTGATGCTAGGGTGGATGGTAAAGGGGAGGATGTAGCCACATCGACGGTGGCTACACCATTGGGGGGAACAGTGAAAGAAGGGGGGGTGGCAAGAGGAGGCATGGACTAGGGTGGGCGAAGTGGAAATGGACATCTAGGGATATAAACCCCAACTGGCTGTAGTATGGATCGAGGCACCCTGGAGGGGGAAGCGAGTGTGGTGAGGGAATGTGGGGGGGGGCGAGGTCTGTGTTGCGGTAGAGGGATGGGTGACTGTGGATGGGTGGTGTGTCGTGGTCGGATGGCGGAGGGTGGGAACATGGGAAACTGATACGGAGGTGGAGCTGGATATGATACGTAAGGGGGATTTGGATGGAACTGTGGTGCTATATAGGAGTGGGGGGATGGATGGAAGGGGTTGGGGAATGGGGCATGTATGCCAAGGGATACAACTGGCATATAGGGTGGCCGAAAGGTCGGGGAGGGAGGAATAACGGCACTGGCAGGCCAAGGTGCTCGCACCTACATACACATTTATAACCTCATAGTTTAATATACAAAAATATAAATATACACAGACAAGTCATCGTATTTGAAATTAAATTTATGCTTTAATACACACAATACCTATGCACGTGGAGAACTGCTGGTCCCTGGTGGTGGTGGCTGGTCATTGGAGCCTGCGGACACCTGTGCGAACACTACAATTTTTAGACTAAATTTATGGAAACAATATTAACAATATTAAACATAATGCAAATGAGAATGAAAACGATGGTACTTAAAAAACATGACTGCAATTAATTTATATTCAATTTAGCTGATATTCAATATTCTGAAAGGATAGAAGGTGGCATGGCATGAAATTAAAATTAAATAAGGTGACAGGGCATAGAAGGTGACATGGTGAGCTTTTCCTTTTCTAGAGTCATCCCCATGAGTAGGTGAGCTTTTCCTTTGGCCCTGGAGAGATGTGCAGTGCCTCATAAGTGAATGGAATTCATGTCCATTTACAAATTTGAATTGGAAACCTATGTAATGTGTTTGGGTTCTTGATGAAGAGTTCCTAGGTTTTGATGTCTTCTTATAGATTTGTAGTTTTCTACAAGCTTGATTCACCCAGTGGAAAATTATTTGCATCCCTAGAGTGAGGATCTTGAGTCCCTTTATTTCCAGAACATTTACATCATCAAATAAAATGGCATCTCATTGTTTCAATTTGCAAAGAGGTGCTAAATAGCAGTTAAGTGTGCATGTTATTTAATACACTTTAGAGTGTTGATCGTTAGAAAAAGGAAGAAAGAGAAATCTTTTTCATGATTAATTTACTTACAATCTTGAATGTGCCATGTTCTTTTGCATTGAATGAGTAATTATCTGTTCTTGATTGAATAGCTATGTTGTCAGAATGATATCACTTGATTGAAATCAAAGAAATCTTGAGTGAAATGAGTTAAATGAGTATTCTTGATGCCAAATGTTTTACCAAGTTGTATTTGAATCAAGATAATAGCAAGGTCCCATAGACCATATTTGTAAGATTATCGCTTTTCCTTATGGGCCTTACATCATTTTCAAAAACTTTAGTGACAATACATGTGATAAGTTGTTTGATGTTGTTTATATGTCTTTCCTAATAGCATGTTCTAGGAGTAGTAGTATGATTACTTTCAGTCTCAAGTATTAGAATAAATTGGAAATCTCGTGATAATAAGCTAGGGTAATAAGGACATGAGAAACATCAGGTTCTTGAATTTCTAGAAGCTTGGCCACTATGATTCTCTTTTTCCCGAGAGTTTTGCACAATGCAGTGAAAATTCATAGCAATAAATAGTTTTCCTATCGGTCTCGGTGGATGTAAAAGTGACAAGAACAACATCTCAGTGAACTCAATTGATGCAACAAAGTTAGCAGAAGCATAGAAGTGATTTGACCACCTTTACCATTAAAAGAACCTATTAGTAGAATATGGGGGAAAGTGATAATTACCATGGTAATATAGTCTCAAATTTTAAGCTTCAAGAACACATGGAATAAGGGCATGGTAGCAAAGGTTGATTTGGTGGACAAAGTGATGGGAATTGGATCAATTGACACACCTATTGAGCCAAGAGTCAAATGACCCATACTGTGGTCATTTGAAGATGATTTGGACAAGGAGAGTACATGGAAAAGATAACTTGGATGACATGGTGACAAATGGCAAAGTAGCAATAACACACATGGCATTGGTCAAGCATAGGAAGAGCAAGCAAGCATTGGATGGTAGTCTGAGGATGAAGGACACTGTGGGCATCACCAAAACCCCAGTTGCAAGCTCATCATTGGTAAAGTAAGAATGACAGATTTTGGAAATTTCTCTCCCGTTTGTATAATCATCAGAGGTCTAGGATGCCTAAAGTGAACATGGACAAATGTTTATAGTTTTCTTAGGTTTCTATGTTTTATAAGGTTTCATTTTTTTTTGGGCGGGATTAAATGAATTTATAGCTCTCAAATAAATTAGACAACATTATAAACACAACTGTAAAATACAATGATAATATGGTAATTACTCAGTGCTAATAAATTTGTAATTACTGAACACAAATTACTCATAACTAGATCTAATTATTCAAAGTAAAGAAGTTACCTGTGTGTATGGTGCCGCAATCTCCTCTATTGCCGTCATGGCTCCATCGAGGTCAAAGGAACCGACGTCCTCCCATCTGGGGGATGGAGACTCGGCCCCGAATAACTGAACATTACAACAAATAAACTCAACAATGTGTAATTCAAAGTTAAATATATTAAACAATACGATATCAAATAAAATACAACAAATACTTGAACATTAAATAAAACAATAGCAAACCTAATCCATGAAGCTCGTTGTGGCATGCTGCTACGTATCACCATGGCAAGAATGACCACAGTGAGAACAACGATGTGCCGTTGTTCCAGCAGAACTAGAAGGCCTCGCCTGGGTACCACCTGTACCCAGCATGTCCTGTCCACCACCCATAGACTGTGCAGCTGTCTGTGTCTCGTCAATGTCCTCCCGGCTCTGGGAAGACATGGTCACAAATTTGGTATGTCTAATCAAGTCATGTGTGGCACGTCTGATGGAGTCATGAATCTCATCTAAGCCACTACCAAACCTGGGTGGCTGAGGAGGGGTTTTGGCTCTCTGCTAGGTGCAGGAGGTCCTTTAAGTGGGTTGTGGTGGGCCTGAGGTTGATCTTGGGCAGAGCCAAGACCGACACCGTGAAACTCAGTGATGTCAAAATAGTTGACATGGTACCCTAGCTCAAATTCAGCCCACAATTTCCGAAGGAAATACTGTGGGACCTCCAAATTATTACACGGGGGCATGTCAAACACCATGAACCGCCTCTTTCTCCTGTTATCTCTCCATGGCTGGTAAATGCACCAGTCCATGCATACCCGAGCCCTCGTCACAGCTGGAGGTTGTCCCATTGAGGGAACTATGAACTTGCTATACAACTGGGCTTTGGTGATGTTGAGGTCTTTTATCTACTCTTTGGACAACCCAGTGGAGTAGTGTTTCCTCATTCGAGCCTTGTATTGGCTCAAGTTTGTTATCTCACCGTGTGCAATATTGATTGATTCAATAATGTTTTGAAGTGATGAAGCCAAGGAAACCCGAGAGGGTTCCTTGGTACTATTCAATTCATTACTTAGTGCCCTCAATTGATTTAAGTCTTGGTGTAATTGATCTTCGGGGTTTTCACTGTCGGTTCCCATGTTGTCTTCTAGAGGTTGGGTTTCATTGGTTTCATCGGATGGTTCAGGTGTGTCTAACATCTTGTTAGGTGTACATGGCCTGCAATTAAATTTGCTTGGTTTTTTAATGGATTGTAAATCTTTTTTAAAATTCAAATTCAAATGGAAAACAAAAAAAAATAAACACAAATTTGTGCTTTGAGGAGCACCTACCTGGAGAAATGTATGGCACCGTGGTGTAGGGGCGATTTCTTGGTGTTGAGGAGGATTTGGTTGCTCGAAGATGCGTTCGCGGGGTTGCACAGTGCCCTCACGGGTTGGACAGTGGGCTCATGGGTCTGTTGAAAATGACAAACCTATGAGCTGTGTTTTTTTATAAAAAAAATAGAGGCGCGCATGTGCCATTGATGCATGCGCGCCATTTTGTGCGTAAGCGTCAAAGGCGCGTGTGCGCCCCTTTTTCCCACATGGGCTGAACCATGTGGACGTTTGGCATTGCCAAAGCAGCAACGCGTGCACGCATTTGGATGCGGGTGTGCGTCGCTTTGTTTTTTCCGCTCACGCGCTACTGTTGCGGTCTTTTTGCATACCAACTTTGTGCGGGTAGCCATGGATGAATTTGATAGTGAGTTGAGAGTTGACCAGGTAAAAATTTATGAAATGCATGAAAATCACTTGACTCAGGTCACCAAGATACAAATCAGCCTCTCACCAACACTCTAATTAAATTAAAATACAACACTAAGATTGGACTAAGAAATAAGAGATGATTGAAGTATATGAGCCACACATCTCATCTATAGCAAAACGGATCAAAATCGCCACTTGTTGAAAAAGGGGTAACCATGTTTGCATGTTTCCCTCCCAGATAATGCATCTTAATATCCTAAAAAAAGTTCTATTTGACCAAATCTATGAATGTAGAAGGATGTCCCACGAGAAACTAAGGACTATGAGAAAATTGCAAAATGATATTGTAATGCATCTCTATGTCACAAATAATCTTATAAATCCTTTTTTTGCTCTCCTATTTTTTCATACACTTCTTATTTCTTTACCATTTGACTATACATTTTGATAATAATATAATAAATTTCCTTATGTAAACCTCATAGTTAAATTGTCATTCTTCCTAGAGCCTTTCAAATCTTATGTACCCAACAATTGGAACAACTCTCGGTATGAATATCTTTTTCCATGGCTAACTGGCATAAGGGAAATTTAAAAAAAAACACTAATCACCTATAATACAAATCCTATTGCATCCTTCACCACATAAATACTTCAAAACAAGAATTAGATAATTACCAAAGTGGACCAATATAGCATCCACCACAAAATTGACTTGAATCCTAACCACTACAAAGAAAAAAAACGAAACATATGGAATGCACCAAGGCAAGACCATCCCAAAACCAACATCTAAAAATAGTGGATACACCCATATAAAATCCCCTTTACAACATTGAAATTTGTAATAATCAAGTGAATACCCTAACCAAGCACACAACATTGCAAATGTAAGAGGGATATGAAGGATTGAGAAATTATTAAGATTCCATCCTTGAACCTCCACCAAGTACAAGTCCATTAATTTTTCCAACCCATTCTATGCATATTGCGTTAATGTCCCATGATAACAATATTCTTAATGAATTAATAAAACTTCATAATCACTCTCATTCTAAATCAACATGAATTGCATGAATTATGTAAAAAAAATATGATTCTTCAAATAAATGAAGAACTTATAATATAATTCTCTTCATTATTCAAGATATTTTAATTCACAACTAACTTCAATCTCCTTAACCACCCAATGACTAATGACAAATCACCTAACATCATGACATTCTTAATATTTCTTGGACACGTAATATTCTTAATATTTCTTGGACACGGAAATGTGAATCAAGGTCAAGTAACATGTATCTCTTCCCCAAAGTAAATTACCAATAGTATTGTATGAAATATAATGATGTAAGATTATATACATGTATATTATATACAACTAAAACCTCATGGGCTATCTCAGGTTGTTGAGTTATTTGAAGTTAACACAAGACGGTTATATGTGGGTAAGTGCTTGAGTGCTTTTTTCATCAAAAGAATCCAACATAAGGATTTAATGGTTTAGGTTAAAAACTGTTGTTTATAACTTATATTTTATCTTTCATATATTCAAATAACATTGTTTTGTGTAATTAAATAAACATGTAAAGCTATTGTAGATCCTTGTTAGAAAAGAAATACTACATTACGAAACCATATACCTAATATTATCAATAATATATAATATGGTGTGAATTAATGTTTAATATTAATTATATACTTTGTAAATTTCATTGTAACATTGAAATTCTATTAGAAATAATGAAGATTTAATTAATGTTATATTATCTATAAACAAAAATAAATAAATATTATTATCAATAAACAAAAAATTAAATATTATTAAAAAAATAAAGATTCAAGTGAAATTTTATTATAAGCAAATATATAATTGAAATATTATTAGTGAGAAAATATTTTTGTATAGTACATTGAAGTTTATATGTTGTATACCAATATCTTTTTTTGTAGAAAGATATATTGATAACAAAGAGAATTATAAATTTTTATTGAATGATAACGAGAAGAGGGTTGAAAGTGGACAACTTTGTAATTTTGACTTACACTAAATTCAAAACCTATATTCTTTTAAGAATCCACTAGAGTAATGGAACCGCCTCAACTAGGTCCTTGAAAGATCTTGGATGATGCATTTCGGCGATTAGTACCAGCCAACCCTTCAATGTCACATGGATCCTCAACTACGGTGAGATTTGTAAAACAAGAAAGTGCACCAGAAGTAAAAATCCCTTTGAATCTAACAAAGATTAGAACCATCAAATTGACAAAGAGAGGCCTAGTAGTAATTTTTACAGGTCTTTAGCCATCTCTTAGAGTCATGGAAATATTTCTTAACAATAATTGGAGACATCTATTAACAGGAAGAGTGCATCATTAATTTTGTGTAAAAGGTTATTACACTTTTATTTTTGAAAATAAAGAGGATAGAGATCCGATCTTTAGAAATGGGCCTTACTTCATGGGGCTTAGAGGTATGTATCTCAATAGTTGTAATATGTCCTTTGATTCGGCACATGATATCCCTACTTCAGTCCTGGTATGGGTTAAATTACTCGATCTTCCTTTACATTGTTGGTTTGATGAAGCTATTGCAACTATTGGAAATTCTTTAAGAATATATATAGATAAATATGATCACAAATATCCTATGTTTTCATTTGCTCGAATTTTCTTTGAGGTTGATCTTGAAAAGGGATTACCGAATATTATCAATCTTACAATGGAGAATTGGACATATGATCAACAAGTAGATTATGATCAACTACCATTTAAATGCAAAACTTGCGATGATTATGGAACTTTTTGCAAGAAACTGTCCAAAAAATATAAAGGAGCAAGAGCTATGTAAAGAGAAGGAACAAGGTTGGCATTAGGTTCAGAAGAAAGGGAAATAGAATGTCAATTCTTCAAAGAAAGATATTGTTACATATATTTCCTCTACAAATAAATTCTAGTCCCTATCAAAGACAGAAGGAAAAGACTATGAAATAGAACCAAAGACTACAATAGTTCAATACCCTTAGAGATTGGAACAAGTCGGAGTCCCATATTTGGGAAAGAACATTCATAACTTTTCTTCTCAACTAATTTTATAAGAAGTAGGGGTCAAGGAATATGACTCTATTATTCCTACTGAACTAGTTCAAGAAATAAATCTCCATCAAAATAAGGATAGAGTGTTCAATATAGAAGAAGATGATGGGAGTAAGACTCAACAATCTTAGGAAGATTCATCAGAAGAGGTCGAAGAGGATAAACTTGTGTCAAGAAAGAATCACGTAAGCAAACAAGAGAGGAGGAAGCATACATGGATATGAAACTAGGAAAGCAAGCATCTCTTGATAAACTTATCAATGTAGTAGGATCGAGGGTAAAAGGGAAAAGAGGGGACACCACAGGTAAATATGGAACTCAACCAAAAAAATAATGCATCCAATCTCTTGGAACGACAGGGGTTTGGGATTCATTCAAAATGTTGAAGCAATTAAAAGCATGATACATAAAGAAAGACTTTCCATTCTTCTACTTAAATTACACATTGATTTTTATTGGATTGTTGAAACAGTTTCATATCTTAGTCTAGTTGTGTTTATTGTTGTTGGTGAGAGTGACATTGTTATATATGTCATTCTACTTGATGTCCTATTGGAATTGGATAAGGAGAGAAGTAGCATCATAAGCAGTGAACACATTGAGTTTTACATCACGCCTTATGTGATATTTTGCACAAAGGATTCTTTCTTCTGGCTCAACAACTTTGTTTTTCATGATATTTGTCTATTGTTTGATACAATAGTTTTTTTCATAAATACATTTTATATGGCTATCAACCTCAATAGTCAAATTGTCCTTGTTTTGGATATCGTCTAGTAGTGGAGGAATAAGAGTAATAAGTGGAGTGAAGGTAGTTGTTTTGGTTGGATTTTTTCTATTCCTTGTATTTTTAAAGGTTTTGGTAACCAATGGAAAATTTAGTTTAGTGAATGGATATTGTGACTAGAGGTAAAGCAGGCATTGGCTATGATGTTCTTAAGAATTTGGCCCATAAAATTAAACAGTTGGAGAAGGACAATAAAAAACTAAAGACCATCATGAGCATGAATATTTCTATATCCCATCTTCAATTCAATAGTGTGTGTGAGTAGAACATTCATTTGGTTTCCAAGTTAGTTATGGAAGAAACATAGATTGAGGTTCTTAAATAAATTCTATTTCTCATGAGGAAGAAATTAAAAAGACTAAGAAACAAATGCAAAAGTAGGGAAGCAAGGAACCATCATATTTTGGAAATGTCATTGAATTTTTTGATAAAGATAGATTAGCTAATTTCCCTATAGATGAATCGATGCAGATTGAAAGTATTGAAGAGTTGGTGGATCTAATCAAGGATGAAGTTTCTAATATTCCTATTGAAAGCATGTAAAAAGGCATGTAATGGCTAGATTTTTTTTATTTTTTTTGTAATGTTTTATAAGTGCATATTTCTTGGTGGCAAGAAATGTGATCTCTCTTATCCATTGGTGCAGAAGGATAAAAGACCTGCTCAAGTCTTTTAGAACAATCACAATAGAACATATCTATCGTCAACACAACTCCTTAGCTGATAAGCTCTCCAAAGCAGCTTTAGATTGTATTGATGGTGTCATTTTTTGGGAAGAAGTCTTGGATCAAACAATATTGGACCAAGGGGAGGTCCATATTTTTTAACTTTTGAAATTTTTAGGCTTGTTTGGGAAAATAGAAGTCTGTTGTAGCTATATATCGAAGTTTATTGCAGAATAGATCCTTTTTTATGATAAGCTATTTTGTAATGTATTGTGGATAAACAAGACCTGGGCTGGTTTATGAATTTGCCAATTTCATGTACTATTTGATTCATAATGAATATTAATAGTATGCTTTTTTTCAATTGAAAAAAAAAAGTCTTTATTTATGTAAAATAGACTCGCATTTTAGAGACAGGATAACAATAGCAAGCTAGATAGATTCCTCTATTTTTAATTTTTTCAAATTGATGTTCAAAACTATGTATCAAAAATATTGTATGTAAATAAAAAGTTAAAAACTCCATGAAAAACAATACAAATGATTTTGGTCACCAATTCTATAATTGGTTAAATATTAAATATTTGGTTTTATAAGCATATAAAGGAGGTTATCTTGAAATAATAAGAATAATAATAATAAAAATTTATTTTCAAACTTTCAATTTATATAAATTGTTTTATATTATTTTAATATTTAATTGAATTTTATTCCTTTTTAAACTAATTTCTTTGATTTTTCCTATCTTTGTTGATTTAATTTAATTAAAAAGACTCTATTAATTTAATTTAATTTAAATTAGACTCTTTAACTTTATTTTACATTATAATTGTTATTTTTTTTATTAAAATAACACATTTTTTAAAAATAATATTAATTTCTAAACCAATTTTCCCCAATCTTATAAAGGTGATCTTAACCCTTTCTTTATTGCTTAAATATTATTAATTTTAATATTTTGCACCTTCTTCTCATTTAAGTGACTAAAATCTTCTCATCATCACATTAATTATATTTTTTAAATTAGGTTTATTTAATATTGCATATATGAAATCCATTATTCTTGAAATTTACAGTACCAGTCTCATTTGTCATTTTACATGTAAAAAATTGGAAGTTTAAATTTTTAGGTGAACTTGACTAGGTTAGAGAGTCAAATCGTAGGTGAACTTGACTAGGTTAGAGAGTCAAATACATCTACATTTCATGGTTTTTTGGGCCTATGGTAATGGCACATTGTATTGCTTGTGAAGAAGCCTATTTAAAGGTTTCTCTGATAAACTTTTTTTGTCATTATGTGTTTGCTTGATTTAATCATTATGCTTATTATGTGCTAGTAATTAGAACACCTATCAAATCAAGCCCTTCTTGTAAGCATTGTTGGATTGCAAAAGTCTTACTTGGGTTAAGATACAAAGTTATATGAACTATATTTTTGTAAACTTTTTATTTTTGTACTATATATATATGATGTTTCATATAGTTATTATAAGCATTATTTTAAAAAAAAAATCAACTATTATTATGATGAGTAAAATTAATATTTAAATGTATTAAATGAAAGACAATGTTAAAATTAAAATGTCTTAACTTAAATATTGTTTAATAAAAAAATTCTAAGTATTCATATAGACAATATTAAAATTAAAATGTCTCAACTACAAGATAGTTTAATAAAAAAATTCTCTCTTTCTCTCTCTATATATATTCATGAATAGATGCTTAATATTTGATTTTCGACTATAAGTTAACATAATCCTTTAGCTTTTTTATATCATTATAAGTGAATTATAATAATACATAAGTTCATGATTTATTTATATAATTTGTTTCCTTCTATATGTTTAAGGCATTGGGTAACAGACCATTATATTAAGATTGAACCTAGATTGTTATTTATGAAAATATCCCACCCAATTACATTTACAACTAAGTTATAGTTGACCGATAAATTGGTGGGGTTTTCTTACCACTAACTAAAGTTTGATTTTCATAATGAAGGTCTTTTTGCAATGTAAAAAAATAATCTTTTTACTTATCCCAAAATTCATTTGAGACATAGACTCAAACAAAAAAGGGTTTTATGGAAAATATTTAACTAATGGTAAAAAATTAATTGATGTGTGTTAATATTAAATTTGGACACGGTAAAATATGAAATGGGAAAGAATATTTTTTTAGTTTTTATAATATCAATATACAAAAATTAGATGACAAAATTCATTGTGCTTCAACATCTCCATTTTAGTGTGTTTTATTGATAAGTTATTTCATTATTCCAACAATTTTTCTAGGTATAGTGACATAATTTGGCCTAATTGATGTAATAGGATAGTGTAATAGAGATACTGATTTCTATCTATCTGTGAACAATTAAATTTTAAAAAATCAAATTTTAATTATTGTAACACTATAAAATATAATAACATTCAATTTCATACTTCTTAACCATTTAATAATTTTCTAGTAAAAGTTTTTATTTTCTTATTGAAATAATTATTAATAATTAAATGTAGTAGTTTCTAACCATATTTTTGTTTTTAAATGGTAATTTTGGTTGTAAATAGCATATATGAGATGTGCATTTGTGATATATTTTTGTATATTTTATTAAAAATATTAAATATAAAAAATTTACTCTATTTTCTTCCCATTAAATTTTTAAAATACCTGTATTTTTTCCGTGTGGAATTCATCCCGTAGTTGAATTATGCCACTATGCTTCTAGCGACATGTTATCATCATATTCGAAGGTGGAAATTGAATCCACTAATGAGTAATCTTAGATGGTGGGTAGGAAATCAAATTCCACGGAGAATATGTTGAATACAATTGAATCATCGTTGATAAATGATTGCAAATTAATATTATCTCCCGAATTGTATGAATGGTCTTCTTTTCGTAAATCACTTTGAATTTGCAAATAAAATTGATCTCAGCTATTATCGATTGCTATGCACAATAATTTGTCATGCAAATTCAGATAATTACTGAATCACTAGACTATTAGTTTCTCTCTTGTTTGGAATTGATTCAACTAGCCTTGTAAATTAATCCATTACTAATGATTTGTCTCTGGTCATTACTTGATTTATCTTTCAAATCTCCAATGTAATCCAACCCCATGGCCTAAAGGAATATTCAACTATCACTAGACACAAAGGGAGAGAAGCAAGTTTTTGTTTACTCGCAAGCATATGAAAAGGTTAACAATTCCTCAAATTAAACATACAAAATATTCAAATTAAACAATATATAATATAATATAACAATATATAATATAATAATAAAACAATGTATAAATAATAATAACATATTATAACTAAATTATATATATATAAACATAAAAACTATATTATTAAAACATTTAACATACAAAACATTCAAATTAAAGAATCTGTAATATAATATAATAATAATAAAACAATGTATAAATAATAATAACATATTATAACTAAATTAAACAATATGTAATATAATATAACAATATATAATATAATAATAAAACAATCTATAAATAATAATAACATAAATTATAACTAAATATAATATATGTAATATAATATAAGATAAGATAATATAATATAATATAATATAATATAATATAATAAAAAAACAATGTATAAATAATAATAACATATTATAGCTAAATATTATAATATATGTAATATTAACAAATAAAAAAATCAAAATTAAAATAAACACGATGAAATGGGAATGGGTAGACAAAAAAATAAAAAGCAAAACAAACACAATGAAACAGGAATGGATGGACATTAGAGGGAGGGGTATATCAATGAAAAATTTGGTTGGGGTTCTCCTAAACTAGTTGAAGATGCAGAGGTTGAAATTAATTAGAATCTAAGCATACGAGTTGATCGGAGAGAAGCGTTGGAGAATGGATAGTGATCTGCTCATCAAGGTTTTCAATCCTTAACCCAATTTCACCATAGTTTCTTTAGGCATTTGCGAAGTTTTCTTAGGGTTTTGATTTTTTAGTTGAGGAGGGTTTTGTATTTTAGAGGGTTATGGAAAGATGGGTTTGATTTTTTTAATTATTGGATTATACCACAGAAGAATTGTTCTTTCAGCATTTGCAGATTTTTCTTAGTGTTTTCATTTTTTGGTTGAAGAGGGTTTTCTATTAGATCTTGGTCAAAGCCATGTACCTTTGCATTAGTTTAAACAATATTTTGTAATCCCCTATTCAGTGTGGAAACGTGTTCAAATGCCATTTTTTGATTGAAACCTTGAGCTACTAAGGAAGGATGCTAGCATAAAAAAGTAATGTAAGTGCCCTAATTAATAATCTGGACAAGCCATAGTTCTAGACTGGAAAGTATCTTTTTTTCTATTGATTAACGACCAACATATTGCGTGGAGATACTTTTCCATAGGATGACAACCAACAGATCCAGTGGAGCAGCTTGTCCGGAAGACGATATCTAACATCTGTTATTCCCTTGCAGGGTCATGGTACAAAACAGATAGATAGAGAGATCTTCCCATGGGGACATGTTTGGATTAACGAATATAGACCTAGCTGTAAGGAGCAACCAAATGAAGGAGATGTCTGTGTGAGGGGTTTGTCAACGGCCAGCGAAGATGTATTGCCCAGCGTTCGAAGAACCTTCTAGTCCTACTTGCATTCCAGTACTACTTTCCCTGAGAGTCCTGCTTCTTTCACCTTCCCTCTAACCTTCTCCCTTTCCAGCCTCTCTGTTTCCTACCTTCCTTCCAGCATCTATCTTTTAATCCTTATTCCCAGGCATGGACGACTAGATTAGACCAGGCTCGAGCAAACCATCCCCCTATCTCCTATCCTATGTTACCAAAAACCTGACCAGAAAATTGGTTTCTGGTTATGTTCCCATTTCCATTCCTGTTTTGATTGTTGTCTTTACTTTTCAAAACATGGAGATACCCAAATTTCATGTGTCATACAAACCGTAGAAGATTAGCCCAAAGTTCCAGTCAACTATTAGGCATTTATTGCACCTGAAAGATTTGTGATTCATACACACACCCTCAGTTCACATCTGATGTCATGAAACCCCTTCAGATTGAACAACTAATGGATCAAGAAGTAGTGGGATTTAGAGAGGTTTGATGGTTTAAGTAACAAAGCGGTTAATAATATTCTCATAATGTTGCGTGAATGACTTTCTTTTTTGGATGGGGGAGTGAATCATATTGCTTCTGAGCTTGAGTAGGCCAATTAAATGTTGGATATCAACAATACAGAGACTTCTAAGACCATGTTTTTCGATAAACAGGTTAGAATAAGTGGTATTGAGAAATCTATGACCTATCCAACTTTGGTTAACAAAACCCATCTAGCTTCCTTGGGTGATGAGGTTGTGTGTGTTCAATCCAAATTCTAGCACGAAGATAAACTTGTGTTACAACATGGTTCCATGGTTCAGAAATTCTCTAAGATTGATGATGCATATTATGAAGGTTAAGTTGATCCTCCAAAATCTGATGGGATTTACAACAGAAGCAATTTTTCCCAAAACCATTGCAAGAGGGATTTACATGATTCATCTGATTCCATGTTTTGGTCCCTCAAAAAAACAATTAAATGCTTAAACCATCAAGACTTGGAACACAAGATTTACCCCTACAAAAAATTGTAGAAAACTGGCCATTAGTTTAGCTCGTTGTGCTCAAGACCAAGATGTATTTGCATGATCAACTGAATGAAAATGAATATGCTTAGGATGTTTTTGACGATAGACTCATAAGCCCCATAGATGAAGATCCCATTGCTGTAGAATTTATTACTGCATTGAAGCATAAGTATAGGTATAGTGTTATATCAGAATTTAAATCGGAGAACAACAATACCAAGTCTAAATCAAATAAATCAGGTTATAATGCTCTTGAAGATGTCGAATTAAAGCTAGATGCATGTTAATGATGGTATCTTGAAGGAACTAAATCACTAGACTATTAGTTTCTCTCTTTATTGGAATTGATTCAACTATCCTTGTAAATTAACCCATTTCTAATGATTTGTCTATGGCCATTACTTGATTTATATTTCAAATCTCCTTAAAATCCAACCCCCGTGGCCTAAAGGAATATTTAACTATCACTAGACACAAATGGACAGAAGCAAGTTTTTGTCTAATCGCAAGCATATGGAAAGGTTGAAAATTCCTCACAAACATGTGGACATCTACAAATATCATGGGGCAATAGTAACCAGCACTTAAAATATTATGAGTGACAATTATAACAGTGTAATGGCCACCACAAAATCCTTCATGGAAATTGATCATGAGTTGTTTAGCTTCAACATCATCGACACATCGCATGACCAATCCATATAGGCTTCCCAAACATATTCCTCCTTGTACGATACAATATTTAGATGATTTAAATATCAAATCTCTTTGCTTACGGTTAACTAAGTGGTGAAAAAAAGTAAGTTTCTTCAAGTAATAAGTAATTTCTAAGTACTAATAATGTTGTTCTAAAATGTCTAACATAGGGAAATCAACTCAAGGGGATTGTCACTTATGTTCAAGGATTTCTCATGGATTTTAGTGAGCATCTAGACTAAACCTTGTCTTTTGATCAATTTTGTGCGTTTTATCTCTAATACATATTCTTCGATTTGAATTACCCACTCTCCTCTAACTTCTAGTCAATTGTGTCAAGTTAGGATTTTCTTGATAACTGCATGGAGTACATAAGCTATCACCCTAGAGTATCCAACATAGCTTCTAAAAATTTTAAATGATTGTACAAGAGCATAATCTTTCTTTTCCATTATGGTATCCTTCAATTCTATTAAGTTTAAACCAAATAGACTAGCAAGATCACTGAAAGAAGCATAATCACAAGATAGACACAGTATTTACCCTGGGAAACCCTCATGGGTTAGAAAACCCAGCAAAGCTTTCCTCAATAAGATGATCAACCAAAATACAAGATGTGCTCCCTCCTTCTTCTCCTCCTTAGCAGATCTCCCAGACAAGTGCGCTACTTTTCTCAAGTGAGTGAGTGTGTCTAATGAGGAGTTCACCTCCTCTATTTATACTAACTCCCGACCACCAAAAATACCTAATGGGGCCGACCTCTCCTGGAGAATTCTAATAACCCCTAAAACATAACCTCAGGGCCGACCCCCACATGGTGGGTCTAATAACCCTAGTTACCACAACTCCTCGGAGGAATAAACATCTCCGGATACATAATACAATCACCTCGGAGGGATGGAACATCTCCGGAATAAATAATGTACAAATATAATATTCTTAGAAGTTACAATATTCAACAAATTCTGCATATGTAAGTTCTTCTCATGAAGCCTATGGGTTGCACTCAGTTTTCATCATTCTTTTGCAGAAAGACCCTACCTATTGTGTCCTTAGAAGCAAAGTAAAAACCATTTAAGTCCATCGAGTAATCTAGGATGACTAGGATCGGGGCTAAGACGACATCATATTTGATTAAGTGAAAATCCTTCTTTCTATGCTCATTCCACTTGATTTCTAGATCATTTTTAAGTAAGTTGGAGATCGGTTTTGTGATTTCAACAAAGTTAAGTGTAAAAATCTAATAAATTTTATCTTTATGAAGAAGGATTGGAAACATTTCTTGTTCATTAACAAAAGTGTAGTGACCCTGTCGCTAGGAATGTGCCCTAGGTCTAAAGAACTATATAGTTATTAACTAAACATTGGATTGATATATATAGTTATTTAATATTTATTTGTTTATTTGTTTTTAAACAATTTTTCATTCCTTAAGGTCCATCAATAAACCCACATTCCTAAACAACCTTATGAGTATAATTTATTCTCCACTCCTAATCCTTTTTAAGAAATCCGAATACGATATGGTTCTACGTTAACCATTATCAACCAACGTTCATTCTCTTTATATAAATATGGAACTCTTCCATTACGTAGTGCTGAATTTTCTGTCTTAGCAAAACACTCCATAATATCCAATCATATCCTGATAGAATTATCTTAACATTATAAAATTATCCCGTGGTATAATAGTGTAAATAATAACTAGTTAATGACTCCTACTCTACCCATTAGTACACTATATAACTCTCCATAATAAACCAAATCGTAAGGGCTTAAGTAAATTCACTTCTTTTGTAATGAATCAACTAATTATTTTATTTGTAATAATAATAAAAATAAAAACCTATAACCGTAAGTGGTGCTCAATCGATACAATGGATTAACCCATGAAGCGTGCTCCACGCACCGCTACTAGTTATAAAGGTCTTCACTACTAATATACGAAGCCCAACTAAACCTGTAAACAAATGCATTCCATTTATCATTGTAGATCTCACCTTCGAATTCAAGCAGTAAGATGAGCCTCTAGATACGTGGTAGACTCCTCGAGATTTGTGGGCAGTGTGTCTGTCCACAGCGATTCTCGTGTCCTCCTATCTCAGAGTGAAGTTAAGTACAATATCACCTTCTCTATCTAGGTGGACAATGATCAGAGAGGGAGATCACATGGAAGCTGGAAATTTACATGCTCTTCCAGATTCCTTCAAGTTCGATATGTTACTTTTGGTTGCAAGGGTGTCGTTGGGACCTATCTTAGGGTAACTAGATAGACACTTAGCGGTTCTCACTCAGGGACAAGAAGGGTTACAGCAGTACTAACACAATAAAAGGTATCTGAGCACGCAAAAAAATCTGGCGTTAACTCATGTTGCGCCGATCCAACACCAAATTCTAAACCAACTAATTACTCATCAAGGACTCGACAATGCTCAGTAAATGAAATCATCTCCAATCAACCTCGAAGCATAAATAAAAATTTTAAGGGGTTTAAGATCGGGTGTCGCTTCATACAAAAATATGTTTTTATGCAAAATTATTTAATACAAATATTCACCCAACCATGTGTCACTCTCTCATGAGAGTGCACATACTTCCCATATTTTACTCCTAGATGTCCCCCGATGTTAGGATTCTAATCTCTATTTTAGTGGGTTGTAGGTGGAGTCAACTAGTTAATGACTCCTAGTCTGTCATTTGCTCCATATTTAATTATTCCCAATTATTTAATTATAATTAATCATTTCATGCACAAATAAACCGATGTTATATTATTTGTCAATTATAAAATTACAAATAAACATTTCTTGCACAAATAATCTAATGCAATACTATATTCCAAATACATAGGTGTTCATTTATCAATTTCCTTTTTATTTGTCTCGGTACCACATCGTCGGGTCCTTCTGACAATCGTTCTTCCTTTACTATCTACGTACCGCATCATCGGGTCCTTCCAACAATAATTTCCCTTCTATCTTATGTGCGGGGATTCGGTGTAGTGATTTACGAATCGTGACTATAAATCATCCAGCTACACTCTACATGAGACTAATGGCATTGATGAGTAAGTTCATTCTTACTGCACCCCCCTCAACCGCATACATGACCAAACCGTTATGGTCTCACCCGTACAACTTCACGCTCACCTGAGTAAAGTTGGATGACTTTCAACTCGTGCGTGGAGTTTATCGGGAGTCGACATCGTCGGCGTACTCTCGTGTGTGCGTTTCCTATTCTCTACGGCCCCCTTTTTATTCCTTTGTGAGTCCGTTGGAGAACGGTTTCACCTATCACTACACACATGCTCAAAGCACACTCTAATAGCTCTGTTCATAATCATTATAATTCATTTCATAAATAACATGTAGACATATTCATAAATTCAGTAGTCATTAAGCAAAACATGCTTATGTTCATATTCACAACTCATTTCATAAATTTTCTAGTCGTTAAGCAAAACATAATCGGTTCATAATCATCCAAATTTATCTATACATTTCTATATTTCATAAATCATTTTGAGTGCAACATTTATCCTATGAGGTAGTCATTTAGTAGAAATTTCCATCATACTTCATCTTATTCATAATTATCATTAAGTCATACATCATGCTAAAACGTATTAAACTTCCATGTCTCTTAATCGGTAAATAACTATATCCTACATCACACATAAATGTTCATTTATTAGGAATTTACTTAGCCGGGTTACTTGGAAAGTGCCCTCAAAGTCTTCAATTAGTCGAGGGGCATTACAAAAAGTACTTGATAGATGGTCTCAATCCTTGAAGGTTCAATTATGATTCCCTCTTCGGATACAATGTTCCTTAAGGCTCTTCATTCATCAACTCCAAGAATTGATTTCTTAGGGTTCAAAGATATGCTATAGTGTATACATCTTTCAAAAACTTGATTAAAATGACTTATATGATTTCTTCATTCCTTTTATGCTACATTAAGATCATATTGATAAATCTCAATGATTTTCCTAATGAGGTCATCATGCATGTTCAGAAGTGGATCACGCATTCATTATTCCAAAAGTCAATCTAAGATATTAGAAAAATTATTAAGGATTCATCAAATATGTCGTTGGGATATCTTCCTCTTTGACCAATACTTGGTTATAACATGAAAAACCATCTAATGATGACATCATGCAAGATGCAATGGCCCTTTATAAAGTATTCCCCATGTTGGGAAGTGTGTAATTATCTTTAAGGGTCAATTGATTAAGGTTTCAAAAATTGACACAATGTCTTATATCACCATTCATTTTCCCAACAACAACAAGATTGTTAAAGTTACATCATCATGAGTCATTCTGCAAGTCAATCATGTGTGTCAAGATTGAGCCTCATGTGTTGAGGTAGTGTCTTATAGGATCCTGATTTGGCCTCATGAAACTTGGAGAAGAATCTTGAGTTGGACTCAATAATAGTTAATTTTCGTGTGTTGAGGAAAGTACTTTGTATGTTAAAGTGATGATGTTGTATAATATTTTTATTCAAGGCTAAAGTCTTGTGTTTCAAGACAGATCCTCATGTGTTGAGGTGGTGGCTCATGTGATGAGGTGACGCTTTTCATGTCGAAGCATGTATGGTGTGTGATGTACTACTAACCATGGTTGAGCTATTAAGTCTCCTCTAGAGATTGTCAACCTCTAGAGTAAATTACTTTAGCATATAACCAGTTGGAATGATCGTAGAAAATATGATCACATCATTGGGAAAATATCCTTAGTATATTTGATATGATAATTAAGGTAGCACATATGGACCATGGAGATAAGACAAGAGATAAAGATAAGATGTGATCAGATATGAGATAATTTGAATTGCTCATAAAGAATTAATTAAGAGATAATTTGAATTGTTAAACTTTAGTGAAGACTTCAATAAATCAAAGGAGAACTTGAATTGATCACTACAGTGATGTTAACAAGAAAGAATCAGTTAAGAGAGTTAACTAAGTGATAACAAAGAAGATATAGTTAACGAAGTGTTATTGCATGATGACACTTATGTTAAACTAAAAGAAGACACTTGTGTTGTGAAACTTGCATGACGACACTTAAGTTATCCACCTAATTAAGTAGTAAGGCTTTCAGTTAAGGGGCGAGTTCATCCTAATAGTAAGTTCAGTGAGTTAATGAATTGCATGAGAACTGGGGCACACTTCTTCATTCAAGATTGATGCATCCAGATGGAGGGAGAGTTCATCCTGAATTCAAAAGATAAAAATAGAATCTGGTGCATGATAAGAATATATAAATGTGTCATATAGGATTGATAAATTAAATGTGAATTAAATTATCTTCTCCCTTGAAGGAAATGCGCTTTTATTTGTGCAGAATATTATTATGGGTCTCTCTCTTCTTTATATTTCTCACTCTATAATTGCACTAGGGGTGCTTGATATAAATGACATTCTCTTCTATATTCCAATATAATAAGGAATGTTTTGTTGAGGTTTTCTACATCAAGTCATAGATGGTTTCACCAGAGTAAATTCATGTGTAGAATGTGATTGAATTTGATTGCTTATGTTCATGATTATTACTTGATTTCAAGTACTATTGTGTTTCCAAATTAAAGATAAAAAAATTAAGATGGAATTAGAGCTCAAGGCATGAAAGAGCTGAGTTAAGAAATCAAGCTTGAGCCTACATAGATATTGAGTGAGCACAGTACTTGAAGAACAATGGCTTCAATATTAGTGAGACCGGAAGACTGTCTTGAAGGAAATTCTAACTTCAATACTTGGAAGGCCAGGATCCTTAATATTCTGGAAGGGATGTTTTGGATGGGTATGTATACAGTGTTGTTTAAGACCCTACTTCTAATGCAGGGCGCATTACCTTCAAGAATAATCAAACCAAAGAAAAGAGAATAATTTATGATTATGTGAAAGAAAACTTAATGCGAGTGACTACTCCATTGAAGATAGCGAAGGAATGCTTTGACACTTTGAAAAATCTTTATGAGAAGAAGGTTCCCAGTCCAAAGATAGCATCAAAGGACAATTTTTGAAATCTGAATATGGAAAAGGATGAAGTTGTGGATTCCTTCTTCACAAATATCTCTCAAGTAAGAGATCAACTCATGATCATTAGTGTGATGGTCGATAATTATGATCTCATTCAGACTGATTTTGATGGTCTTCCATCCTCAATCTCACTAGAGACATTCTTGGATATAGTAAATGGTCGAGAAGTGAAACCTAACTTTGAGAGACTATGGCATGATTTCCTACAAGAAAAAGGGCGAATACAAAGCAAGTATATTTCCTTCAAAGAAGAGAACATCGCTCTTGCATCATGGACCAAAATGAGAATGATTTCAAGAAATTTGATAAGTCTAAAGTTAATTGTTTCAATTCCAATAAGATGGGTCATTATGCAAGAGAATTCTGTTGAAATAAAAGAGGAAAGTTCAAGGGTAGGTTTCATGCTTCTACTGCTATAGAAGATGAACCTACAAGAAAGAATTCATTCGATGATTAAGAGACTAGGAAGGAGTACTATCTTGTCTCAAACCTTTCTGGATACATTACCACTTGAGTTAAGGCATGGCTAGTGGACAGTGGTGCATCCAAGCACATGTCTAGATATAGGATTTCTATCACAAATCTAAAGGAAAATAAGTTTTCTTGTAAGGTGGAGCTTGGAGATAATACGACCTATTCGACCCAAGGTATTGGATCCTCTTATTTTCAATTGGACTCAGGATATGTATTGCATGTGGATGAAATTATGTTTGTCCCAAGATTGAAGAAGAACTTCTTGTTTGTTTTGGTTCTGGAATATAAAGGATTCAAAGCCTATATGTATTGGAAGTTCAGCTACTAAAATGGAGATATAGAAGCACAGATATCTAAATTTGATTTATCCTTTCTTTCACGACATCTTGGTTGCAGGTAAATCATTGCATAAATTGGTAGACATTAATCCTTATGTTCATTGGAAAAGTAACATGTTAATCCAGTTTTCTAGTTGATTTTTTCTTGGAAATCCTATCCACCCACAAAGTGTATTTAATTTTTCCATTACATATCTTCTTGTTCTCATATATATTTCGCTTTAAGAAGGTCATCATATTCTTTTATCTAGATTCTATTAGACCATTCCCCATAGGGTAATAATTCGAAGAATGTGGTAAAAAAATGCCATACTCAAAACAAAATGTTGACATCTTTTCTAAGGGATTTGGCATTTTCAATGGTGATTTCAGTAGGGATGTCAAACGTGTTAATGATGGTACCTTGAAGGAACTGAATCACTAGACTATTAGTTTCTCTCTTGTTTGGAATTGATTCAACTAGTCTTGTAAATTAATCCATTACTAATGATTCGTCTATGGTCATTACTTGATTTATCTTTCAAATCTCCAATGTAATCCAACTCCCATTGCCTAAAGGAATATTCAACTATCACTAGACACAAAGGGAGAGAAGCAAGTTTTTGTCTACTCACAAGCATATGGAAAGCTTGACAATTCCTCAAATTAAACAATATATAATATAATAATAATAAAACAATGTATAAATAATAACAACATATTATAACTAAATTATATATATATAAACATAAAAAGTATATTATTAAAACATTTAACATACAAAACATTCAAATTAAACAATGTGTAATATAATATAATAATAAAACAATGTATAAATAATAATAACATATTATAACTAAATTAAACAATATGTAATATAATATAACAATATATAATATAATAATAAAACAATGTATAAATAATAATAACATAAATTATAACTAAATATTATAATATATGTAAATATTATAATATATGTAATGTAATATAATATAATAATAAAACAATGTATAAATAATAATAATATATTATAACTAAATATTATAATATATGTAATATTAATAAATAAATAAATCAAAATCAAAACAAACATGATGAAACGGGAATGGATGGACAAAAAAATAAAAAGCAAGACAAACACAATGAAACGGGAATGGATGGACATTAGAGGGATGGGTATATCAATGAAAAATTTGGATGGGGTTCTCCTAAACTAGTTGAAGACACAGAGGTTGAAATTAATCAGAATCTAAGCATACAAGCTGATCGGAGAGAAGCCTTGGAGAATGGATAGTGATCTGCTCATCAAGGTTTTCAATCCTTAACCCAATTTCACCATTGTTTCTTTCAGCATTTGCAAAGTTTTCTTAGGGTTTTGACTTTTTAGTTGAAGACGGTTTTGTATTTTACAGGGTTATGGAAAGATGGGTTTGATTTTTTTAATTATTGGATTATACCACAGAAGAATTGTTCTTTCAGCATTCGCAGATTTTTCTTAGTGTTTTCATTTTTTGGTTGAAGAGGGTTTTCTATTAGATCTTAGTCAAAACCGTATACCTTTGCATTAGTTTAAACAATATTTTGTAATCCCCTGTTTAGTGTGGAAACGTGTTCAAATGCCATTTTTTTATTGAAACCTTGAGCTACTAAGAAAGGATGCTGGCATAAAAAAGTAATGTAAGTGCCCTAATTAATAATCTGGACAAGCCATAGTTCTAGACTGGAAAGTATCTTTTTTTTATTTGATTAACGACCAACATATTGCATGGAGATACTTTTCCATAGGATGAAAACCAACATATTCGGTGGAAAAGCTTGACAGAAAGACGACATCTAACATCTGTTATTCCCTTCCAAGGTCATGGTACAAAACAAATAGATAGAGAGATCTTCCCATGGGGACATGTTTGGATTAACGAATA
Source organism: Larix kaempferi (assembly GCA_027924585.1). Classification (NCBI taxonomy): domain Eukaryota; kingdom Viridiplantae; phylum Streptophyta; class Pinopsida; order Pinales; family Pinaceae; genus Larix; species Larix kaempferi. The sequence continues at coordinate 23,491,704 of BSBM01000767.1, read as the reverse complement.
TAGACCTGGCTGTAAGGAGCGGCGAGATGAAGGAGATGTTTGTGTGAGGGGTTTTTCAATGCCCAACGAAGATGTATTTCCCAACGTTCGAAGAACCTTCTAGTCCTGCTTGCGTTCCAGTACTGCTTGCCCTGAGAGTCCTGCTTCTTTCACCTTCCCTCTAACCTTCTCCCTTTCCAGCCTCTCTGTTTCCTACCTTCCTTCGACCTTCTATCTTTTAATCCTTATTCCCAGGCATGGGCGACTAGATTAGACCAGGCTCGAGCAAACCATCCCCCTACCTGCTATCCTATGTTACCAGAAACCTGAACAGAAAATTGGTTTGTGGTTATGTTCCCATTTCCATTCATGTTTTGATTGTTGTCTTTACTTTTCAAAACATGGAGATACCTAAAGTTCATGTGTCATACAAACCGTAGAAGATCAACCCAAAGTTCCAGTCAACTATTAGGCATTTATTGCACCTGAAAGATTCATGATTCATACACACACCCTCAGTTCACATCTGATGTCATGAAACCCCTTCAGATTGAACAACTTATGGATCAAGAAGTAGTGGGATTTAGAGAGGTTTGATGGTTTAAGTAACAAAGCAGTTAATAATATTCTCATAATGCTGCATGAATGACTTTCTTTCTTGGATGGGAGAGTGAATCATATTGCTTCTGAGCTTAAGCAAGCCAATGAAATGTTGGATATCGACAATACAGAGACTTCTAAGACCATTCTTTTTTATAAACAGGTTAGAATTAGTGGTATTGAGAAATCTATGACCTATCCAACTTTGGTTGACAAAACCCATCTAGCTTCCTTAGGTGATGAGGTTGTGTGTGTTCAATCCAAATTCGAGCAAGAAGATAAAGTTGTGTTACAACATGGTTCCATGGTTAAGAAATTCTCTAAGATTGATGATGCATATTATGAAGGTTAAGTTGATCCTCCAAAATCTGATGGGATTTACAAGAGAAGCAATTTTTCCCAAAACCACTGCAAGAGGGATTTACACGATTCATCCGATTCCATGTTTCGGTCCCTGAAAAAAACAATTAAATGTTTAAACCATCAAGACTTGGAACACATGATTTACCCCTACAAAAAATTGTAGAAAAACTGGCCATTAGTTTAGCTCGTTGTGCTCAAGACCAAGATGTATTTGCATGATCAACTGAATGAAAATGAATATGCTCAGGATGTTTTTGACGATAGACTCATAAGCCCCATAGATGAAGATCCCATTGCTGTAGAATTTATTACTGCATCGAAGCATAAGTATAGGTATAGTGTTATATCAGAATATAAATCGGAGAACAACAATACCAATTCTAAATCAAATAAATCAGGTTATAATGCTCTTGAAGATGTCGAATTAAAGCTAGATACAGGTTAATGATGGTATCTTGAAGGAACTGAATCACTAGACTATTAGTTTCTCTCTTTATTGGAATTGATCCAACTATCCTTGTAAATTAATCCATTGCTAATGATTTGTCTATGGACATTACTTGATTTATATTTCAAATTTCCTTAAAATCCAACCCCCATGGCCTAAAGGAATATTCAACTATCACTAGACAAACGGAGAGAAGCAAGTTTTTGTCTAATCGCAAGCATATGGAAAGGTTGAAAATTCCTCACAAACATGTGGACATCTACAAATATCGTGGGGCAATAGTAACCAGCACTTAAGATATTATGAGTGACAATTATAACAGTGTAATGGCTACCACAAAATCCTTCATGGAAATTGATCATGAGTTGTTTAGCTTCAACACCATCGACACATCGCATGACCAATCCATATAGGCTTCCCAAACATAGTCCTCCCTGTACGATACAATATTTAGATGATTTAAATATCAAGTCTCTTTGCTTACGGTTAACTAAGTGGTGAAAAAAAGTAAGTTTCTTCAAGTAATAAGTAATTTCTAAGTACTAATAATGTTGTTCTAAAATTTCTAACATAGGGAAATCAACTCAAGGGGATTGTCACTTATGTTCAAGGATTTATCATGGATTTTAGTGAGCATCTAGACTAAACCTTGTCTTTTGATCAATTTTGTGGGTTTTATCTCTAATACATATTCTTGGATTTGAATTACCCACTTTCCTCTAACTTCTAGTCAATTGTGTCGAGTTAGGATTTTCTTGATAATTTCATGGAGTACATAAGCTATCACCCTAGAGTATCCAACATAGCTTCTAAAAATTTTAAATGATTGTACAAGAGCATAATCTTTCTTTTCCATTATGGTATCCTTCAATTCTGCATATGTAAGTTCTTCTCATGAAGCCTATGGGCTGCACTAAGTTTTCATCATTCTTTTGCAGAAAGACCCTACCTATTGTGTCCTTAAAAGCAAAGAAAAAACCATTTAAGTCCATGGAGTAACCTAGGATGACTAGGATCGGGGCTAAGACAACATCGTATTTGATTAAGTGAAAATCCTTCTTTCTATGCTCATTCCACTTGATTTCTAGATCATTTTTAAGTAAGTTGGAGATGGGTTTTGTGATTTCAAAAAAGTTAGGTGTTAAAATCTAATAAATTTTATCTTTATGAAGAAGGATTGGAAACATTTCTTGTTCATTAACAAAAGTGTAGCAACCCCGTCGCTAGGAATGTACCCTAGGTCTAAAGAATTATATAGTTATTAACTAAACATTGGTTTGATATATATAGTTATTTAATATTTATTTATTTATTTTTAAACAATTTTTCATTCCTTAAGGTCCATCAATAAACCCACATTCCTAAACAAGCTTATGAGTATAAAGTATTCTCCACTCCTAATCCTTTTTGAGAAATCCAAATACGATATGGTTCTACGTTAACCATTATCAACCAAAGTTCATTCTCTTTATATAAATATGGAACTCTTCCATTACGTAGTGCTGAATTTTCTGTCTTACAAAACACTCCATAATATCCAATCATATCATGATAGAATTATCTTAACATTATAAAATTATCCCGTGTTATAATAGTGTAAATAATAACTAGTTAATGACTCCTACTCTACCCATTAGTACACTATATAACTCTCCATAATAAACCAAATCGTAAGGGCTTAAGTAAATTCACTTCTTTTGTAATGAATCAACTAATTATTTTATTTGTAATAATAATAAAAATAAAAACCTATAACCGTAAGTGGTGCTCAATCGATACAATGGATTAACCCATGAAGCGTGCTCCACGCACCGCTACTAGTTATAAAGGTCTTCACTACTAATATACGAAGCCCAACTAAACCTGTAAACAAATGCATTCCATTTATCATTGTAGATCTCACCTTCGAATTCAAGCAGTAAGATGAGCCTCCAGATACGTGGTAGACTCCTCGAGATTTGTGGGCAGTGTGTCTGTCCACAGCGATTCTCGTGTCCTCCTATCTCAGAGTGAAGTTAAGTACAATATCTCAGAGTGGATTTTGATAGGGTGACAATGATCAGAGAGGGAGATCACATGGAAGCTGGAAATTTACATGCTCTTCCAGATTCCTTGAAGTTCGATATGTTACTTCTGGTTGCAAGGGCGTCGTTGGGACTTATCTTAGGGTAACTAGATAGACACTTAGCGGTTCTCACTCAGGGACAAGAAGGGTTACAGCGGTACTAACACAATAAAAGGTATCTGAGCACGCAAAAAAATCTGGCGTTAACTCCTGTTGCGCCGATCCAACACCAAATTCTAAATCAACTAATTACTCATCAAGGACTCGACAATGCTCAGTAAAGGAAATCATCTCCAATCAACCTCGAAGCATAAATAATTTTTTTAAGGGGTCTAAGATCGAGTGTGGCTTCATACAAAATAATGTTTTTATGCAAAATTATTTAATACAAACATTCACCCAACCATGTGTCACTCTCTCATGAGAGTGCACATACTTCCCATATTTTACTCCTAGATGTCCCCCCATGTTAGGATTCTAATCTCTATTTTAGTGGGATGTAGGTGGAGTCTACTAGTTAATGACTCCTAGTCTATCATTTGCTCCATATTTAATTATTCCCAATTATTTAATTATAATTAATCATTTCATGCACAAATAAACTAATGTTATATTATAAAATTACAAATAAACATTTCTTGCACAAATAATCTAATGCAATACTATATTCCAAATACATAGGTGTTCATTTATCAAGTTCCTTTTTATTTGTCTCGGTACCACATCGTCGGGTCATTTTAACAATCGTTCTTCCTTTATTATCTACATACCGCATCATCGGGTCCTTCCAACAATAATTTCCCTTCTATCTTATGTGCGGGGATTCGGTGTAGTGATTTACGAATCATGACCATAAATCATCCAGCTACACTATACATGTGACTAATGGCATTGATGAGTAAGTTCGTTCTTACTGCACCCCCCTCAACCTCGTACGTGACCAAACCGTTATCGTCTCACCCGTACAACTTCACGCTCACCCGAGTAAAGTTGGATGATTTTCAACTCATGCGTGGAGTTTATCGAGAGTCGACATCGTCGGCGTACTCTCGTGTGTGCGTTTCCTATTCTCTATGGCCCCCTTTTTATTCCTTTGTGAGTCCATTGGAGAACGGTTTCACCTATCACTACACACATGCTCAAAGCACACTCTAATAGCTCCTCTGTTCATAATCATTATAATTCATTTCATAAATAACATGTAGACGTATTCATAAATTCAGTAGTCGCTAAGCAAAACATGCTTATGTTCATATTCACAACTCATTTCATAATTTTTCTAGTCGCTAAGAAAACATAATCGGTTCATAATCATCCAAATTTATCTATACATTTCTATATTTCATAATTCATTTTGAGTGCAACATTTATCATATGAGGTAGTCATTTAGTAGAAATTTCCATCATACTTCATCTTATTCATAATTATCATTAAGTCATACATCGAGCTAAAACGTATTAAACTTCCATGTCTCTTAATCGGTAAATAACTATATCCTACATCACACATAAATGTTCATTTATTAGGAATTTATTTAGTCGGGTCACTTGGAAAGTGCCCTCAAAGTCTTCAATCAGTCGAGGGGCATTACAAAAAGTACTTGATAGATAGTCTCAATCCTTGAAGGTTCAATTATGATTCCCTCTTCGGATACAATTTTCCTTAAGGCTCTTCATTCATCAACTCCAAGAATTGATTTCTTAGGGTTCAAAGATATGCTATAGTGTATACATCTCTCAAAAACTTGATTAAGATGACTTATATGATTTCTTCATTCCTTTTATGCTACATTAAGATCATATTGATAAATCTCAATGATTTTCCTAATGAGGTCATCATGCAAGTTTAGAAGTGGATCACGCATTCATTATTCCAAAAGTCAATCTAAGATATTACAAAAATTATTAAGGAGTCATCAAATATGTCGTTGGGCTATCTTCCTCTTTGACCAATACTTGGTTATAACATGAAAAACCATCTAACGATGACATCATGCAAAACCCAATGGCTCTTTATAAAGTATTCCCCATGTTGGGAAGTGCGTAATTATCTTTAAGGGTCAATTGGTTAAGGTTTCAAAAATTGACACAATGTCTTATATCACCATTAATTTTCCCAACAACAACAAGATTGTTAAAGTTACATCATCATGAGTCATTCTCCAAGTCAATCTTGTGTGTCAAGATTGAGCCTCGCGTGTTGAGGTAGTGCCTTATAGGATCTTGAGTTGGACTCAATAATGGTTAATTTTCATGTGTTGAGGAAAGTACTTTGTATGTTAAAGTGATGATGTTGTACAATATTTTTATTCAAGGCTAAAGTCTTGTGTTTCAAGACAGATCCTCATGTGTTGAAGTGGTGCCTCATGTGTTGAGGTGACGCTTTTCATGTTGAAGCATGTCTGGTGTGTGATGTACTACTAACCATGGTTGGGCTATTGAGTCTCCTCTAGAGATTGTCAACCTCTAGAGTAAATTACTTTAGCATATAACCAGTTGGAATGATCGTAGAAAATATGATCACATCATTGGGAAAATATCCTTAGTATATTTGATATGATAATTAAGGTAGCACATATGGACCATGGAGATAAGACAAGAGATAAAGATAAGATGTGATCAGATATGAGAGAATTTGAATTACTCATAAAGAATTAATTAAGAGATAATTTGAATTGTTAAACTTTAGTGAAGACTTCAATAAATCAAAGAAGAACTTGAATTGATCACTATAGTGATGTTAACAAGAAAGAATCAGTTAAGAGATTTAACTAAGTGATAACAAATAAGATCTAGTTAACTATGTGTTATTGCATGATGACACTTATGTTAAACTAAAAGATGACAATTATGTTAAACTAAAAGAAGACACTTGTGTTGCGAAACTTGCATGATGGCACTTAAGTTATCCACCTAACTAAGTGGTAAGGCTTTCAGTTAAGGGGCGAGTTCATCCTAAGAGTCAATTCAGTGAGTTAATGAATTGCATAAGAACTGGGGCACACTTCTTCATTCAATATTGATGCATGCAGATGGAGGGAGAGTTCATCCTGAATTCAAAAGATAAAAATAGAATCTGGTGCATGATAAGAATATATAAATGTGTCATATAGGATTGATAAATTAAATGTGAATTAAATTATATTCTCCCTTGAAGGAAATGCTCTTTTCTTTGTGCAGGATATTATTATGAGTCTCTCTCTTCTTTATATTTCTCACTCTATAATTGCACTAGGGGTGCTTGATATAAATGACATTCTCTTCTATATACCAATATCATAAGGAATGTTTTGTTGAGGTTTCCTACATCAATTCATAGATGGTTTCACCAGAGTAAATTCATGTGCAGAACGTGATTGAATTTGATTGCTTATGTTCATGATTATTACTGGATTTCAAGTACTTTTGTGTTTTCGAATTAAAGATAAAAAATTAACATGGAATTAGAGCTCAGGGCATGAAAGAGCTGAGTTAAGAAATCAAGCTTGAGCCTACATAGATATTGAGTGAGCACAGTACTTGAAGAACAATGGCTTCAATATTAGTGAGACTGGAAGACCGTCTTGAAGGAAATTCGAACTTTAATACTTCGAAGGCCAGGATCCTTAATATTATAGAAGGGATGTTTTGGATGGGTGTGTATACAGTGTTGTTTAAGACCCTACTTCTAATGCAGGGCGCATTACCTTCAAGAAGAATCAAACCAAAGAAAAGAGAATAATTTATGATTATGTGAAAGAAAACTTAATGCGAGTGACTACTCCATTGAAGACAGTGAAGGAATGCTTTGACACTTTGAAAAATCTTTATGAGAGGAAGGAGCCCAATCCAAAGATAGCATTAAAGGACAAGTTTTGAAATCTGAATATGGAAAAGGATGAAGTTGTGGATTCCTTTTTCACAAAGATCTCTCAAGTAAGAGATCATTGGTGTGATGGTCAATAATTATGATCTCATTCAGACTGATTTTGATGGTCTTCCATCCCCAGTCTCACTAGAGACATTCTTGGATATAGTAAATGGTCGAGAAGTGAAACCTAACTTTGAGAGACTATGGCATGATTTCCTACAAGAAAAAGGGCGAATACAAAGCAAGCATATTTCCTTCAAAGAAGAGAACATCGTTCTTGCATCATGGACCAAAATGAGAATGATTTCAAGAAATTTGATAAGTCTAAAGTTAATTGTTTCAATTCCAATAAGAAGGGTCATTATGCAAGAGAATTCTGTGGAAATAAAAGAGGAAAGTTCAAGGGTAGGTTTCATGCTTCTACTGCTATAGAAGATGAACCTACAAGAAATAATTCATTCGATGATCAAGAGACGAGGGAGGAGTACTATCTTGTCTCAACCCTTTCTGGATACATTACCGCTCGAGTTAAGGCATGGCTAGTGGACAATGGTGCATCCAAGGACATGTCTAGATATAGGATTTCTATCACAAATCTGAAGGAAAAGAAGTTTTCTTGTAAGGTGGAGCTTGGAGATAATACGACCTATTCGACCCAAGGTATTGGATCCACTTATTTTCAGTTGGACTCAGGATATGTATTGCATGTGGATGAAATTATATTTGTCCCAAGATTGAAGAAGAACCTCTTGTTTGTTTTGGTTCTATAATATAAAGGATTCAAAGCCTATCTTTATGGATAATAAAGCGCTCCCGTGGCCTAAGCATGAAGACTTGAACTCCACATATGTTATTGGATTTAGAGAGGGAGGCCTCTACAAAGTTCCTAGAAATAACATTCAATCCCTGATCCATGACATAGTCATTCCTTGTGATTTGTGGCATATAAGGCTTGGTCATATCCATTTCAAAGAACTAACCAGATTGCAAAAGATGGTGAAAGGTATGCCTATGTTTAAATCTGATTTTGATAGTGTTTGTAGAAGTTTCTCTCTTGGAAAGAACATTAAGAATATTTTTCCAAGTAGTACCAAAAGATCCAAATGGATCCTTGACTTGATTCGTTCCAATCTGTGTGGTCCTATATCTACACCCTCCTTGAGTGGTTATTTATATTATGTGATTTTGATAGATAACTTCTCTCGTAAGTCATGGGTTTATTTTGCGAAGGAAAAGAGTGAAACTTTCAACAAGTTTCAAGAGTTTAAAGCACTAGTTGAGAATCAGACTGGAAATCACATTCGTGCTTTGAGATCTGGTAATGGAGGAGAGTTTTAGTACCATAACTTTAATGAATTTTGTCTAGATGTAGGAATAAAAATATAGCTAATTGTACCCTACAACCCCCAGCAAATTGTGGTTGCTGAAAGAAAGAACAGAACAATATGCAAGGCTACAAAAGCCATGATGTGTGATCAGGATCTTCCCACATCCTTATTGGCATAAGCCTCCAACACTGCTATCTATATTCAAAATAGAAGCCCTCATGATATGTTGGGAGAAAATACTCTTGAAGAGGTCTTCACTAGTGAAAAGATGGATTTTGGAGGCTTGAATATTTTTTATTGTCCTATATACATTCATGCGCAAAAAGAGAAGAGGACAAATATGGATCCATGCAGAAAGAAAGGAACATTTTTTGGTTATAGTGAATCCTCCAAATCTTACAGAATGTATGTTCTAGAAAAAAGAAATATTGAAGTCAGCAGAGATGTAACATTTCATGAAGAGGATTCCTTCAAGCACTCCAAAGAACTTCAGTGTGATTCAGATATGGAGGAGTATGATACTCCTGTGATGGAGGATCTAGTTTTTAATTTTCCCATTTTAGATGTTGAGAGGGAGAAGCCAAAAGAGTCCATAGATCCGCTTGATCCTAAAGAGCCAAAATATTTGATAGAAATATCACTTGATGGACCTCCTACTAAGAGGAGATATGCATGGTGTTGATACATTATATAAGAAGAAAAAAATCATGGTGCACTACCAAGCTCATCCAGAGAGCGAAAGAGACTTGAAATATTTTCGCAATATGTAGCACATATGAGTCACATCAATGATTCAAAACCCTCTACCTATGAGGAATCATCAAAGCAACACGTATGGAAATATGCCATGGTAGAAGAATATAAATCTATCATGAAGAATGATGTGTGGTAAATGGTTCCTAAACTTGACGGGAAGTCCATATAAAATTCCAAATCGCTTTATAAAATCAAGAATGAAGCCATGGAAGTATTGAAAATTATAAAGCAATATTTGTGGCTAGTGGTTTCTCAGAGAAAGATTAATAGACTATGATGATACATTCGCTCATGTGTCCAGGTACACTACTATCCAAACCATAATTTCCCTTGCTTCAATTTCGGGTTGGAAACTTCACTAGATGGATGTGAATATTTCTTTCCTCAATTGTGAGGTTGAGGAAGAGGTTTGCATACAACAACATGAGTGGTTTGTAGTTCATGGGAAGGAGTCCCATGTATGCAAACTTAAGAAAGCATTGTATGGGATTAAGCAATCCTTTAGGGCTTGGTATTCGAGGATTGAAAACTATCTTCTGAGCTTGGAGATTCTCCAAAAGTGAAGCTAACCCCAACATATAGTTTAAGGTTGTGAAGAACCAACCATTGATCTTGGTTATCTATGTTGATGACTTGTTCCTTACTGGAGAGGATAAATCGGTAGCTTAGTTCAAGAGGGAGCTCACTTCTTAGTTTGAAATGAAAGAACTAGGTCTTATGCACTATTTTCTTGGTCTAAAATTTTGGCCAAGGAAAGATGAGATCTTTCTTTGTCAAGGAAAGTACACAGTTGATGTGCTATAGAGATTTGGTATGATGGTCTCTAGTCCATGTCTACTTCAATGGTGTCTGATCTAAAGAAGCTACATGAGCCAAATTCTAGATCGAATCTAGTGGATCCCACCATGTACAGTTAACGCATTGGTTCCTTAATGTATTTGATACATAGTAGACCATACATATGTTATGCAGTGAGTATCGTGATTCAGTTTATGCATGAGCCAAGACATAGACATTGGGTTGCTTCCAAGAATGTACTTGGATACCTTCAAGGTACTATTTCTTATGGACTCAGATATGCTTCCAGTGGTGGAGTGATGCTACTAGGATATGCCAACTTTGATTGGGGTGGTAGTATTGTGGACCGAAAGAGTACATCCGGATTTTTTTATAGCTTGGGATCAACTATGATCTCTTGGTCCAATAGGAAGTAGGGTTCCATATCCCAAAGTACTATAGAAGTAGAGTAAGTATATTGCAGTTAGTATCGCCTACTGAGAAGATGTGTGTCTTAGGCATATACTTGTTGTGTTGTTGGGTGAGAATCTTGATACTACTGGCATTTGCTCTAACAATCAAAGTTGCATTAAGATCTCAAAAAACCATGTGTTTCATGACAGATCAAAACAAATTGAGATAAAGTATCACTACATTAGAGACATGGTCCAAAGAGGTGCCATAAGACTTCAATACATTGCTTATAGTGATAATATTAAAGATATGTTGTCTAAGCCTCTATCTGTGACAAAGTATAGGTACTTCCAAGACAAGCTTGTCATGGAAAGAGAATTCCTCCCTCGCTAAGAGGGAGTGTTAAAGTTATAGCATCATGAGCAATTATCTAGGTCAATATTGTGTTTCAAGATTGAGCCTTGTGTGTCAAGGTAATTCCTTATAAGATCCTGAGTTGGACTTAGGAAACTTGAATAAGAATCTTGAGTTAGACTGAAGAATGGTTAAGTTCCATGTGTTGAGGCAAGTGATTTGTATCTTGAAGTGATGATGTTTTATAGTATTGCTAGTCAACGCTAAGGTATTGTGTGTCAAGACAGATCCTCATGTGTTGAGTTGGTTCCTCATTTATTGAGGTGATGCTTTGCATGTCGAAGCATGTATTGTGTGTGATGTACTAGTAACAATGGTTGAGCTATTAAGTCTCCTCTAGAGACTGGACACCTCTAGAGTGAATTAATTTAACATATAACCACTTGGAACGATAGTAGAACAATATGATCGCATCAATGGGAAAATATCCTTAGTATATTTGATATGATAATTAAGCTAGCACATATTGACCATGAAAATAAGACAAGAGATAAAGATACGATATGATAAGATATGAGAGAATTTGAATTGCTCATAAAGAACTAACTAAGATAGAATTTGAATTGTTAAACTTCAGTGAAGACTTCAGTAAATCAAAGGAGAACTCGAATTGATCACTACAGTGATTTTAACAAGAAATAATCAATTAAGAGAGTTAACTAAGTGATAACAAAGAAGATATGGTTAACTAAGTGTTATTGCATTATGACACGTATGTTAAACTAAAATACGACACTTGAGTTGTGGCACTTGAATGATGACACTTGAGTTGTGACACTGGAATGACGACAATTAAGTTAGACACCTAATAAGTGGGAAATGTGAAATTCCACGGGGGTAGATCACTAAGCTTGAACAAACCTCACAATTTCACTCAGTTAATTGCAGAGAAGAATTTAGCAGAATGGATGAACAAATTCACTAATGAAACTCAAAAGATATGAGAAAATAATGATAATACATTCATCAGCTGTAAGCTGGAAAACAGATGTCAATACAATAGAATTAATTCGATACCTCCAAGGGTGATTCGAATTATCCTCAAGTCATGGCTTAGTCAGCATTAGAACCATCTCCCGATAAGACTCAATGACCACCGATGGTGAATAAATAGTCAACTAGGGTAGAACTGATCCTAACCGAACCATGTGAGCATTGAAATAGGGGAGGAGACTCCAATGGACACATAACTGGCTGTCAATAGTCAAGTGGAGTCCTTCTATACTCTGAAACAGTCAAATGGGAGCTAAATTCAATTAACTGAGCAATCAATACATGAACTGACCGATGGAGGTCCTAGAACTATGTAGTAGGGTGCATTAGTAACTGCATTTATGACAACAATACGCACTAGGTGGGTAGGACGGATACTAATGACTAGAAACATGCTCCAGGGGGCCTAAAACAAGGACCATGTGCTAGGGTACTCCACTGCTGCTAACTGGATGCATGCAGTGCTACATGGAATACATGCATGCATGAAAATCCAACATGTGATGGTGAGAATATTCCAACACCCCCCCTTAAGCTGGACTATGAGGAAATATAACTGAAAAAATAGGGCCCCGGTTACTGAGACCAAAGTTCACTTCATACAACCATCTAAATAAAATGTGAGGAAAGAAGTAAAACCCAATGGGAACAAACCCCTCCCCCTCAATATAGACTATAGAAAAATCTAATCAACCAAGGTGTCACTCACTCTAAGAAGGGATCGGAGGTAAGTGAACTTCTTCACCGAAAAAGACTCGGTGAAAATATTTGCAATCTGCCCTTCTGTAGGACAATAAAGCAATGTGATGGTATGATCATGCACCAATCGTCACGTCCCCTCTCATCGGAATAGGGTGATGGAGAGAACATGACGCTAAGGCTGGGCATCTAACCCCATGTTTATTAACAAAATTCATTGGAAATATAAAAAAAAATACATGTGCAGATGTATAAATGTAAGAAACACAGCGAAAGTAAATTCAACTACACATATAGCATACATTCAACATATTCATACCATTAATCAATTAAATACATTATAGAATTAACATATAAGAATACGTATCTTGAGGCGAAGTAGTCCCGAGCAACTGGCTATGCAACTGCAATGTTCCACCCAAACATAGGCCAGTTGTGCTCATCAATCTCTCAACACAATTGCCACCCCCGAGCTGGGCATGATTTCTACAAGGAAAAAGGGAACAACAGACTCACACATAGCCAAATATACACTAAAATCAGCCAAGCCAATCCACAGTCAGGTTTATCATGCTGCTAAGAAAATGGAAAGGAAGAATTGTTAATCTAGTGAGCTCAACCACAGAGCTATGGATACCTCTACAAGATCTATCCAGCTTGGTCCCCACAATACCTACACACCCGACACAAGGAAGTATTCCCTTCACTACGACACAGTCCCTCAGACCATACCTCCCATTCTAGTGTTCTTGAAGGTGTGCATAGAAGAGTAACCGGCCCTTTTGATCTTTCTTGAGGTTACTTTCTTCACTAGGTTTATCAAGCCAATTTTGGTCCTCTTCCGCTCCTAATTCTTACTTACAGTTCAAACCAAAATAGGGATTCAAATAACAAAAAAAATCAAGTGTTGGGCGTGAAGAGAAACGTTTGGACAATGGGATGCCCAAAATGGGTTTCCATTAGTTTCAGAAAAATGTGGGCAACCCAAAATGAAATGGCAGATGGGAAATCAACCCTGGGAGAGAAAAATCATTTTCAGAAAACGTTTATGGGCATTCAAGGGACAGAAACGCCTCCATAAACCCCCAAATCGTGACTCCCTTCCTCCAAGCCACTGTGCAGTACAAAAATGAGTTCCTAGCTATGAAAAAATGCAAGAAAATGATGGAAAACGTGAAGGAGAAATCCCCAGCTAGCTCAGACTGCGTGAGGGAGAAAAGACCATGGTGAATAATGGCTTGGGAACAATTTTGTGGGTTTTTTCTTGCCCAAGAAGCAAAAATATGATTTATCATATTGATGGATTTCCCATACATAAAATGTTAAATTTTCAGAATTTACTTCAATCTGATCTAGGATCTTAACTGAGAGAACAACATGTATAGCATATCAATCATGGAGACAATAATGCAAGCACACAAGAGACACAAAGATTTACTTGGGGAAAACCATAAAGGTGAAAAACCCCAATAACTTCCTCAGAGATAGATAGAGCAATGATACAACCAACCAAGAGAGATAGCCATAACCTAGCAGCAGATCCTCCTCCTCCATAAGTGCGCCACTCCTCCTTGAGTGCATGTATGAGAAGTGAGTGAGCAAATAGAGTGCCTCCCGCACTCTATTTATACTTGACTTGACTTGCCTTTTTACCTAACTCATGTAGGCTCGAACTTAACCACATAACATAATGCTGACTGGGCCGACCCCCAATAGGGTGGTCTAATAACCCTTTGACCCACATGGCCGACCCCCAATAGGGTGGTCTAATAACCCTTCGACCCACATGACTTATACAGGGCCGACCCCAACAAGGTGGTCTAATAACCCATCAAGTATAAGTTACGACACTTAAAATATAAATGACGACACTTCCGTATAGAGGAATAATAACATCTCTATAGGAATACCATATACATATATGTGAAATACATTCCGAAGTTACACATACATCAACACTCCCTCTTAACTAGGATCATCTAGCACAAGTCATCTTCTCTGGATCATCGTCACTGGATAATCGTCATCGAGTCATCATCATCGTCACTGCTGCTGCTATCTCAATCAATCTCTAAATCTACTCATCATAGGAAGTTCTATAGAGCCAGTCCTTTTTCATACTGGATGTAGGCCCACCACCTGCAGGTCTTCATCATCACTGGCCATACTGTGGAATCCTCAGGACTTATTATGTGCATCACAAAACCTCGAAAGTGCATCCCAGGCTGTTACGAGCACACAGCTCTACCTATAAGATCTCCCAGGGCGCTATTACATGTGACCCCACCACAAAACCTCAAAAGAGCATCCCAGGATGTTACGGGTACACAACTCCGACCTGTAGGATCTCCCAGGGCGCTATTATATGTGGTCATGGAAAAACCTCGCAAGAGCATCCCAGGACTGATTATGGGCACACAGCCCAACCTATCGGATCTCCCAGGGCGCTATTACATGCCATAGGACAAAACCTCGCAAGAGCATCTGCCAGATATCCCAGGGCACTATTACATGCCATAGGAAAAACCTCGAAAGACTATCTGTAGATCTCCCAGGGCACCGAATTACATGTCCTCCCAGAGCAAAACCTCGAAAGAGAATTTTCCAGATGTCCCAGGGCACCGATATTACATGCCATAGGCAAAACCTTGAAAGACCATCTGCAAATCTCCCAGGGCACCGGATTACATGCTCATCTACACAACCTGATCCACGGCCACAGAGTATCAACCTGATACTCACCATACATCATCCTGATGTATCCATGATCATCCTGATCATCATCACTCCAACGTCCTGCTGCATGTCATCTGGAGCAACATCCTGAAGCTCGTCATCTATGATCATCCTGATCATCACTGCAACATCCTGCTGCATGTCATCTGGAGCAACATCCTGAAGCTCATCATCTATGATCATCCTGATCATCACTGCAACATCCTGCTGCATGTCATCTGGAGCAACATCCTGAAGCTCATCATCTATGATCATCCTGATCATCACTGCAACATCCTGCTGCATGTCATCTGGAGCAACATCTTGAAGCTCGTCATCTATGATCATCCTGATCATCACTGCAACATCTTGCTGCATGTCATCATACCTGATCCACCTGATCATCAATGCATCTACCTGATGCATACCAAGTATCTACCTGATACATATCATCATACATGATCCTCCTGATCATCAATGTATCCACTTGATACAAATACATGATACATATCACCATACATGATCCACCTGATCATACAATGTATCCACCTGATACATATACAGATACATGGTCCAAGCATCCAACATGATGCATACATACATACATAAAATGATCCAACTGATCATATCTAGCATCCCCATGATGCATACATACATACATAAAAATGATCCAACTGATCATATCCAAGCAGAAACCAGAACATCATCCTGATGCTCATCATCCATCGCTTACATCCACATCCATGTGAAGGATCCTCCTTCCAACATGCTTGGAATGGCTTCAGCAAGTGTGTCCATCACTTCTTCCTCGAAGTGTCCTCGATCTAAAGAACGCCAAGCCTCTCTCTGAAGTACTCAAACTTCACCCTGGCTAGTGGCTTCGTCAGCACATCTGCAATCTGCTCGTCCATCGCAACATACAGGAGCTTCACAGCTCCTCTCTGCACCATATCCCTGATATAGTGATATTTGATCTCTATGTGTTTCGACCTGTCATGAAACACTGGGTTCTCGGACAGCTTCACACAACTCTGGTTATCACAAAAGATACTAGTAGCATCCAACGGGAGACCAAATAACTCAGACAGTACCTTCCGTAGCCATACTACCTCACAACTAGCTGAACAGGCTGCAACATACTCTACCTCAGCTGTACTCAGTGCTACACAGGACTGCTTCTTGCTAAACCAAGAGATCACACCTGATCCCATACTGAAGCAACACCCAGATGTGCTCTTCCTATATGCAGCACTACCAGCCCAATCTGAATCAACATAACCCTGCAGGTTAAACTTTTGATTCGCTTCATACTTGAGCCCATAATCCACTATACCCTTCAGGTACCTCAGAACATGCTTTACAGCAACCAGGTGAACACTCCTCGGATCCGTCAGGAACTGGCTCAATGTGTTCACAACAAAGCAAATGTCTGGTCTCGTGTTCGTTAGGTTCATCAAGGACCCAATCATCTGACGATACATGGAGACATCAACCGGCTCAGATGAAGCATCACAAAGAAGCTTCAGATTCGATGCCATAGGTGTGGCCATGGCCTTGCAATCCATCATCCCGAACCTCTTCAGAATTTCTACTGCATACTTCCCTTGTCCAAGGAAGATTCCATCTGCACTCTGCCACACCTCCATGCCAAAAACAAATAGTGCATCATCCCCAAGTTCTTCATCTCGAACTCGGTAGTAAGCTTCCTCTTAGTATCTGCAATTAGTCTATCATCTCCTGTCACAAATAGGTCATCCACATACAGGAGTAGAATCACTGGATTCCCTTCCTCAACCTTGTAGTAAAGATTGGAATCTGCTTTACTCTTGGTAAAGCCCAAACTAGATAGGAAACTGTCCATCCTACCATACCAGGTTCTGCAGACATATATGACTACACCATGCTGTCTTGAAATCCATCTGGTGCATCTTCTATTTCATCACTTTTATATTTCTCAATGCTGCCATCTGCAACATGCTTGATCTGATAGTTCCATATGGAAGTGATAACAAACTTCCCTTCAGGTCTTGGGACTACATCCCAAACGTCATTCTTCATGATCGACAGATCATGGCGTTCCATTTATTCATCCTAGATCCTAGGAACTTCAATATCTTCAATAGATATCTTTGTTGCTGGAACAAATGTTGTAGTCCTTTTGTAGGTGAATATATACGGTCTTTCCTACAAAACAGGTTAAATTGCATGATTAGAAACATCTCATAATTTTCAGAACAAATTCTTACACATAAAGAAATATGTCATACAGTCATGCAATTATCTTAGCCAATGCTTCAATACAACATTTATCCATATCCCGTAACTTTCTAGATGCCTTCCAATCTCTACCAGAACATTGTTAAGAGTGTGCACAACTCCCAACATGTCAGCAAAGAGGTTTCATTCTAGATAAGTAGCAATGGAATGTTGTACAGTGCCATAGGCCACTTACCCATGTATATTAGTAGTATACTGTTCATCAATGCAACTATTCTAATATGCACAATACATATCCTAAGTCTAGGAACATGAGCATCTACATCATTGAACAATTTTATTTAAACAAACACATATGCAAGAAATGATAATTAAAATACTTATCTTTGTTTGTTCGTTGGGTGGACTTCCTCTGAGTCTTCACTTTCTTGCAGGAGCTGTTGGAGTCCTAATCTACAGTAGCTTCTTCTACACCTTTCTGTTGTGGAATGGAGAGAGATGGACAACTCCCTCTGAATATCTGCATCCTTGCAGAAACTACTGAAGTGTGCTCCTTTTCTTTCTTGCAGGAACAACTGGAGTGTGCTCCTTTGCTTTCTTGAATTACCTGTTCATGAACTCATATTCATCCTTGGTCCCTATGCATGCTTATTAGTATCATGATTGAGTTATCCTTGTGATCTCATATAAAATCATACATTCATTAGTATACTATTAAAACACAATAATCTCAAGCATGTATAGTCATGATCATTTCAAACAAAAATAATAAGCATTAGCATTCAAGGTTTATGTAGGATTCTTATGGTTAGTCAAATCATAAGAAACACAACATATCTAAACCTTTAATTACTCAAACCTATGACTCTTCGGGTTAGTTGAATCATCAATCAAGATAAGAGATATAATATGCATAAAACCTGTGATTATTCGAACCTATACCTTCATGATTCTTCTGGTTAGTCATATCATCAATTATGGTAAGAAACATAATATGCATACAACCATGATTATTCAAACCTATGACTTCATGAATAATCATTATCAACAACAGTATAAGATCCTAACCCAAGGTAGGATTCTATCTTGATATAGGAAAAACATACCTGGATTAGCATGCTAGTTAGTTATGTCTAACATACTCACATGATGTCTTCTTGTTCTTCTTCAATGACTTGTGCTAGTAACCTATATATCTCATAGGTTAGCCATTATAAAACCAAGTTATACATACCTCGTAAATGGATCTTCTATGAGATCCATGACAATGGATGAGTCTTTATCCTCATGTCATCATGATCATATGTTCTTGAACTGGAACATGATTTGTCTTTCTTGGTGTACCTTTCATGTTAGTAGACAACATAAACCTCATACAACACCATAATGCATTAGTACAATCATAAGTGTCAACACCCTAACCAATGAATATATTCTATCGAGCATTCATAATTTTGTTAAGGTGATACAACAAATCTAAAATCAAGATTGTACTAACCGTAATAACATGAAGACAAACATACCATAAACTTAATCATGAACAAATCTCAAAACATACCTCAATGAGTCATACCTGTCGAGATCGCTTGTAATCTTCTTATGTAAGGCCTTAGCCTCATCTCCCTCTGAAACAGGAACTCCTTCACTTATGCAGGTGACCAATCCATTTTCTTCTAGGATTAACCCAATCCACTTGATTTGCAAAAGCTAGACCTGGAGCTGGATATGGGTTTGTCAGAGAAACCCCAAAACTTCAAACTTTGAATTTCAAACTTCTGAAAGGATAGAAATATGCGCCTTGATGAGCTGATCAAGCTAGTATATTTAGAATTTGAAAACTGCAAAGTTTCACTCCTCAATTTTGCCTTTGAAACTTTCAGATTCACTAGACGTGACCCTAAACTGGGGTTTGATGAAGCCCACTCTTCTACCCAATCAAAAGGTTTGAACCAAAGCTCTAAGCTTCTAATTTTCTAAGGAGCTTCCAGCCGTGGTCACAGATTTCAAAAATTCCCATTTTTATAGAAGCCTTAATTTTCCACTTTTCTGATCAAAGTCCCAAACTAGGGTCTGATCAAACCCGACCTTCTTCCAAACCAAAAAATCTGATCTTGGTCTCTAAATTTTTATTTTTATGAGTAGCATTCAGCCGTGGTCTCAGATTACAAAAATTCTAACTTTCTACAAAGCCCTAAATTCCGGAAGCCATGAATGAAGGTACTCAAAAATAATTCTGTTTTGACAAAAATATGTACCTGATTGTTTCTGGTGTAACTCCAAAATTTTCAATTCACAGGGTCTAAAAAAGTTTTTTGACATAGCCTGACCTATTATCTTTCCATCCTGATAGGTCTGAACTCAATTGGATTCTCTGAGAGAGAGTTATGCCAAATGTCGCAACATGACCTGTTTTGGGATAATACAGGAGAGCGAACTTGTATGGCGTGCCACGTGTCACTGTTTCAACTTCGGCCTTTGAAAACGTTTCCTGAGATATCTTGGCCTGTTAGCTTTCCATCCTGATAGGTCTGACCTCAATTGGACTCTCTGAGAGAGATTTATTCCAAATGTCGCAATGTGACATGTTTATGGGATAATACAGGAGAGCGCACTTGTATGGAGTGCCACGTGTCACTGGTTCAACTTCGGCCTCTGAAAACGTTTTCTGAGATAGTATAGTCTGTGTAATACCTGTCACTTTTCACGAAATTTCATTTGGAGCTTCCTATCCCAAGTTATGACCTTTTTCCCAAGGTCACCTGATTTTGACTCAGATCTGGAAGAGGCAGAAACCCTATATTGTACAGATCATAAATCACAAAGTACAACGAATTAGAGGTTTTCCTTTGGACACAAGGTACCTGGAGATTTAATCTTCATCCTGTAACAATTTTAGATCTGAAAACTTCGCCAAAACGGATTTATAGCGAAAGTGCTATGATGACTAGTTTTTGCTATATCAAGCCCTAGCATCGTAAGTGCAACAAGTGTTATACATGCCATATCATGCCTTCTTTCAGGCTAGCTCTGATACCATGTTAAATTTTCAGAATTTACTTAAATATGATCTAGGATCTTAACTGAGAGAACAAAATGTACAGCATATCTATAGCATATCAATCATGGATACAATAATGCAAGCACACAAGAGACACAAAGATTTACTTGGGGAAAACCATAAAGGTGAAAAACCCCAATAACTTCCTCAGAGATAGATAGAGCAATGATACAACCAACCAAGAGAGATAGCGATAACCTAGTAGCAGATCCTCCTGCTCCATAAATGCGCCACTCCTCCTTGAGTGCATGTGTGAGAAGTGAGTGAGCAAATAGAGTGCCTCCCGCACTTTATTTATACTTGACTTGACTTGCCTTTTTACCTAACTCATGTAGGCTCGAACTTAACCACATAACATAATGCTGACTGGGCCGACCCCCAATAGGGTGGTCTAATAACCCTTTGACCCACATGGCCGACCCCGAATAGGGTGGTCTAATAACCCTTCGACCCACATGACTTATACAGGGCCGACCCCAACAAGGTGGTCTAATAACCCATCAAGTATAAGTTACGACACTTACAATATAAATGACGACACTTCCGTATAGAGGAATAATAACATCTCTATAGGAATACAATATACATATATGTGAAATACATTCCGAAGTTACACATACATCAACATAAAATTGGCTTCCATACCTCCCCATTCCCAAGGCATTAACTACCTCAACCAACTCTAGGAAGAATTCAATGATTGGTTGCATAAGTCAAAATGTGTAGTTGAGGGTTTATTGGTTCATTCATTGACATTTGGATTAACACCATTGGCTCAAGGGTTTGAATATTTCCCTCCCTATTCCTTGTAAAATCATGTCCCCATCTCTTGTTGCATTGCTTAGCTAGTTGTGGGTATTTCATTAAAATTCATATTTACATGATGTCATAATTTCTATTGTGAGTGGCTAGCACAAGAACCATATGCATTGATTTTTTTTTAATTGCCGATACATAAAAATCTAAATCGATGGAGGGGACTTGGCCTTGAGATCCTCACCATGATTTAATAACGATATTTACATCATTTACAATTTTAATGCAATAGGGTCAAAATCGGGATATTACACGAATCCTCGGATGTAATGCATGTGTATATCAATATAGTTGGTTCTTTGTCTCAGAACCGGATCTGTAGAAATTCTGATAGCACTTTGATTGTCACAATAGATGACTGGTGGAGTACTGTAGCGAATCCCAAACTCTGACAAGATGCCCCGCAACCAAATACACTGTGTGGTTGCATTCACTGTACCTTTGTACTCGGCATCAGCTGATAAAAGAGCTAAAGCAGTCTATTTTTTTCTCGACCAACAGATAGGACCAGATCCAATCATGAAAACAAAACAAGATGTAGACTTCCAATCTGAGCTGTCTCTGGCCCAATTTGAATCTGTATACCCAACTAGGTTCAATGGAGACCTAGATGCATAGTGAATACCATAGGTATTCGTCCCTTGTACATAATGCAAGATCCTCTTTGCTGCCTTCCAGTGAAGCTCATGAGGCTCCTACATGTATCTGGAGACAACACTTACTGCATAGGACAGATCAGGGCGATTATGTGTAAGAAACAAAATACTCGCAATCAACTGTTGATACAAAGCACTATCCACCAAAGGTGTAGAAGAACCATCCTCAAGGTTGATCCTTGAAAGAAAAGGAAATGTTGTTGGTTTTCATTCCGTCATATGAAACCTGTCAAGTAGATATGATGAATACTTGGACTGTGCAACCTTGATTCCTGAGTCACTCTGAGAGACTTCAAGACCAAGAAACTGCTTTATCAGTCCTTAAGAGATTAATTAATTATCTTTACTTGGCCATTCACTTGGGGGTAGTAAGATGATGAATGATCTTGTTTAAGCCCAAGCTTTAATTCCAATTTCATTATCATTTTATTTTGGAAGTGACTACCATGGTCGTTGACAATGTCTTTTGGGATCCCAAACCGAGTGATAATCTAATTGAACATGAAGTGGGATGCAGTCGCACCATCGGATTTGATAATCGGCATGGTCTCTTCCCACTTAGTAAAATAATCAATGGCCACAATGATATGGTGATGCCCCCCAACAAAATTTGGGTTGCAATCCATGAAATCCACCGCCGACTTAGTGAAGGGACCGACGGTTATGACTGGATGTAAAGGGGTGGGATGTGAGCACATATTTTGAGAAAACACCTAGCAAGGGTGACATCTATTGACTACGTTAATGCAATCCTTAAATATATAAGGTCAATAGTAACCATCTCACAAAATATTTTGAGCTATAGCAAGCCTGGATAAGTGACCACCACACACCCCAGTATAGTATTCATTAAGCATAGCCTCCACTTCTTCATGAGTCAAACAATGACGCAAGATGGAATCCAACCCTTGGTGATAGAAAGTTTCACTGATGATAAGGTAGTTCTTAGCTTGATGACGAATACAATGTCATTCATCTCTTCAAAAATGTGGAGGGAACTTCAAGGTCTAGAGATACACAATGATGTCTCCATTCCAAGGGTATGAAGACGATATAAGGAAGATATGCTCATCCACAAATGATTCATCCTGAACTGTGTCCTCATAAATCCTAGGGAAATATGACATCAACTCCACAAAGACCAAATACTTCTTTGATTTCGTCGAATCAAAATCAAGATAGGATTCTTGTAAAATCACAATCCATTTATTATATTTCTATCCAATCATATGTCATTTCAATACATATTGAAATGGATTGATATAATCCATAACAGTGGTCTTCCAAAGTAAAATGTAGTGACGTAACCATTGGACTGCATGGAGAGTCGCTAGCGATAATTTTTCACGTGAGTATACCTGAGTTAACTGTCTACTAGACTTCGACTGAGATAATAGATAATGTGCTCCTACATCTCATCATCCTATTGAACCAGGACCATGCCAGTTGTCTCTTGGGATGTGGTGATATAAAAAAAAAGTCTCTACTGTAGTCGGGAGGATGTAGTAGAGGCATCGATACTAGGGATTTATTAAGAGAATCGAAGGAATCTTGGGCTCACTCGTACCAAATAAAACGAATGTCCTTATTCAAGAGGCACATGAAACCTTCAGTAAGGCTGGAAAATTTCACTACAAAGTGACATAGAAAATTAGATTTCCCATGTAGACTCTGAAGTTGAGTAATTGTGTGTGGGGCAGGAAACTAAATTATTAACTCAAACTTTAAGTGGTCGATTCTAATCCCTTCCTTTGAAACGACGAATCCCAAAAGGTGACCAATTCTCATGCAAAAGATGCACTTGTGTGGTTTTAACTAAATCTTATAGTGTCGATACCTTTTGAATACAATACGAAGGTGGTGTGGATGATCCACTCTCTTACAAGAGTGAGCAATAAGGTCGTCAAGATAAGCCTCCGCAATACGTTTAATATTGTGAAACACAAAGTTCATAGCCTACTGGAAGGTCGCTTCGACATTTTTAATGTCGAAGGGCATTTTTCAGTTTGTGAAAGTAACGAAGGAAAAATAAATGCATCTTGTGTTGACCTTCGGGCTTGATCAAGATCTAATTATATCCTGAAAAACCATCCATAAACGAGAAAATATCACTTCCCACATACTCATCTAAAATATGATAAATTAAAGGTGTGGGAAAATTGTCCTTTTGACATCATTTATTCAGATCTATAAAGTCTATCCACACACGGATGGTTCCTTGCTTCTTATCTAGAGGAACGAGGTTAGATACCCATTCAGTTAAGGGAACTGACTATATGAAGCCATCTTTAAGGATTTTCTCTACCTCTTCTTTGATAGCAGGTGCCTTCTTGGGATTCACTACCCATATGCGTTGCCAAAATGGTTTAGAATGAGGATAAGTTTTAATTTCATGTTCCAAAATACTCAGGTCTATATCTAGCATCTCTTCATAATACCTGGAAAACACGTCCCATAATTCTTTAAATAAATCGGTGTATATTTGAACTTCTTTGGGGGAGTAGTATGAACCGATATATACATTCTCCACTTTTTTGGGAGTTTGATAAATGTCGATTAGAATGGTTGGATATACGTTCTCCATGTTCCCTTCAGCATATATATATTTTGTATCCAAAGGGACCACAGGGTGACTGACTTTCTCGCTTAGAGGCAACCAAAACTTGTCCTGCTCAAACCTCTCAAGATCAGGAAGAAAATAATGTCTATGATGAAGGTCTACCCAAGGCTTATTGGGATCATTAATGGCCTTGATAATGGATTCATCTGAAGGTTCATCAAGGAAATCATGGAAACAAGATGAGTTGACCGCCCAAGCCAACAGTAGAGCAGGATCCTCCTCCTCCATCTGCGAATAGGAAGGATCAAAGTCTACAGTGACTTGTTGTACAGCTTGATAAGCAACCTCAGTTGCAGACAGTGGTGCAGCCATTCCAATTTGAGAATGTCCTTTGCACAATGCAATCGTGGAAGGAAGTTTCCATGGATCCTTAAAATATGAAGTGTGCAATGACATTGGACTCAACAACAAGGGAGTAGTTTGTATTTTATTCCTTCACACTTGAACTTAATGAATTGATTTTGATTATTTGTGGAGGATATTCCTAACGTAAGCAACCATTGGATTCCTAGGACAATGTCTACTCCTCCTAAAGGTATTGTGTAGAATCCAGATTCCATGTTATAATTGTCTATCTGTAACTTGACCTTGTGGCATTTCCCTTTTCCATCAATATTCTTCCCATCTTCTACCATCACTCTTATGTGGGTTTCTGGATATACGAATAGGCTTAACCTCTTTGCCACATTCACATCTATAAAATTATGAGTGATTCTTGTGTCTACCAGTATGGTGACATTCTCTTTTTCGATATGACATAATAATTTCAATGTTTGCTACTATTCAATACCTGTTATTGAAACTAGAGATACTTTGGGAATTTCTTCTTCAGCCTCTACATAGATATCATGATCATCCTCCTTGCTAGATTCATCCTTGGAATCGCTAATGGATGATTATTATTCCTTCTCTGCTTCACAGTTATACAATTTTGTATTACTGCATTTATGCCCTTTCACCCATTTGTCTCCATAATATCTACACTTGTTTAGCCATTTCTTTCTGTGTCTTGGTGTTGTTTTTCATTCTCCCTCATGTGGAGTCGAATGTACTTGTTAGACTCATCCAAGGAGAATTTATTGGATCCTTCATTTGCATATTTATTTGACTTCTCTGGTTTTGTGAATGATGGCTTGTTGTACTTGTTTTTGTTTTCGATTAATTTGGATGCATATCTGGCATCCTCAATGTTTTGAGGTTTCCATAGCTTGATTTCACTATGGATGTAATACTTTAACCCACAAATATACATTTTTAGTAATTGTTCATCTGAGAATCCATCTTGTATTGTTGTGAGGACTTCTAATTCGTGTGTGTAATATTTGACATTCCCTTTCTGCTTTAGATGAACAAACTTATTATAAAGATCATCTTCTTCATCATCATGGAACCTTTTTAATAAGGTTGTGATAAAATTTTCCCAAAGGAAGGATTTGACGGTACACTTCCCACTCCACCATAAAAACCAGTCATAAGCTTCTCCATCCAAATTATTTGTGGTTGTCATTATCTTCTCTCATTCTCCTATTGGGGGTTTGATTCAAAGATGCCTTCCATTTTATTGACCCAAACGACAGCTCCTCTATGGTCCTTCCCATCATATTTTGGTAATTCTTTTTTTATTTTATGGTAGTCTCTTTATTGCGTTCTTGGAAAATGTGGGCCACCCAAAATAAGTGATTCACTTGTTTCTAAATTAGCACCAAGGTATTGTGGACCCTTTGAAATCTTGTCTAGGGTAGGACCAGTGGCATACCAGTTGGCATTGCCACCAAATCTTAAAGTACATAAAGTATTTCACATCTCTCTTTTGAAAAAGTATGTGCATGATACTACTCATGTGATTAATTGGAATGGTGTACAGGTGGAACCAGAAGGAGATTTTCTGGTGGAACCGGTCTGTATCCTCAAGAAGAGGGAAATTTTGCTTCGTAATCGTAGCATTGGATAGGTTAAGGTGTAGTGTAAGCACCTTCGTCCAGACGAAGCTACTTGGGAATTGGAAAGTAATATGCGGGTGGCATATCCAATGTTGTTCCAGGAGGAACAAGCGGATGATGAATAAAGAAACATCGAGGACGATGTTTAATTTAAGAGGGGGTGTTTTTCACATACCCAAGTTCTAGACATTTTATATTATTGAGAAAACATTATGTTTTTATTTTATTGTAAAGTCTTATGGCTATTGACCAAGTGGGTTCATGGATGACTGTAATTAATTACTTTGAATATTTTATTATTAATAAATAAAAGTGGAGACAAATATCCAAAGGAGATTATTGAATGAGTGTTAACTGACCCACTAGGGGGAATGGAATGTGGTGGAGAGAAAATTGACACTTGGCAGCATCCTCAAATCCCTTGTAACTATTGCAGGGGGCAACTTCCCTACATTTCTGGTCATGTTCCCCAAGAAAGTGGAACTGAGCAGGTGGCTCATTTACTAAAATAAATTGACCAAAAGACCTAGGAATGCTATTTATCTATCCATCAAATTCAGCATGAGGCTGTTCATTCTTACCTTGTGATAATTTCTGAGCATAAGAGATTTGATGAGGGGAAAGTTATGAGTGTTTGAGTGAAATAAGAATGCATTATGAACTAGTGCAGCCACATTGCTGAGCTCAATATTGCTAAAGGCAGGAGGTGCTACTGTTAAGTACTACTTCTGAGTTGCAAGGGAATTTATTCCATTATTCCACACAGCATCTTCGCCCTAGTTGTTCAATGAACATGCTTGGGGGTCCTAAGACAAGTAGCTTGGCTATCTTCAGGAGATTGGTTGGGTGGAACAGGCTCCTTTGGCCATTTGTTTCTTCTTCTATAGTTTCCAGGTTCAACTTGTGTTATCTTATTTAATTTCATTCAAATTGTATTATTGATTTAAATGTTGTTATATATATTAATTTCAATTAATAAATTAGAAAAAATGTATTTTTGTTAATATTACAGCTCTGTAACTTTATTTATTTAAACTAACCAAAATAGATGATAAAATAGAAGGCAGATTGAATGATATAGAATATGATTGATTGAAAATTTATTTCCTGTATTTTTCCATGCATTATTTCTAAATGTCGTACTCTAGTATAGGAAAGGATAATTAGAGTAGATCAGAATGAATATACGAAATGGTTAAGATCAAATGATTCATCTTATAAATAGGGCCATGCCATTTCAATACTGTATTATTGTTAATTTTAAACTCAGCATCCTAGAATGATAAACATAAAATACAATAATCCAAATCCTATCATTATTATAAACAGAAATGGTATTCTAAGTATTTTCTTTTCAAAATTATAGTAGTAATAGTTCATAAAACCAAATAATTTCCACAAAGCCTCTTTTAGAATTATCAAATCTCCCTGCATAAACACTAACATTTGCTCGCAGTAAGTTTTATATATATCTTAGAAATATGTCAAAATAGTTGTGACATTTCATTACTGTCAACATTGAAACCCCATAATAAATCTCTTATCATTAACCTATGTATTTTCATAGCAGAGAATTACTATTTCATACTCGTAAAACATATCGATTTATCTTAGCACTATTTTTCAAATACATTTCCAAACAAAACATAGGTTACGTTTATCTTCGCAAAATCCCATGAAATCGCTTAAGGGTCAAACCGTAAGTACTAAATAGTATTAAACTTCTTAAAATGTTCAATTCATTCATTCTATAAAAACAAGAGAACACAACAGAGAGTTAAAACCCTTAGCAAAATCAACATAGTAAATATTTACAGTAGGGTTTACAAACTACCCTTATGGCTTGGAAAGCACCATCAAAAACCCTACATATCCTAATGAACAGAAAACGGGAAGTGCCCAAATATTTCAATAAATATCATACCTAACTTCTTGAAGAGCCGCATACTTTTAAAACTATTAAAATATTTTATTGACAGCAAAAACCTATGAAAGACTCAGTACAAGAAAAAATGAGTTATAAGTCAAGGGATCGACCCTCACCACCATTGGGTTCAAAACCAAAATTTTAGTTTCTCAACAAATAATATTTCATTATCGAATTAGTATTTCGAAACCATCCTTCACAAAATACAAACATTCAGTGATTCAAAACGAAACATTGTGAAACCAATGGTAGCCGTAGCTGAAAGGTCATGGACCTTGAAATAAAAATGCCTTACGACTCAATATAAGTACAACAAAGGTCTAAAAACTTCATCAAAACCCAAAACGAAAGCTGTTCCTAAACAACCAACTCATTACAAATGAAGCATGCTCAGGGATAAGTTACTCGTGTTAATGAATTCACATGAGATGTCTCCGAGGCTTACCATATTTCATTCAGAAGTTTTCACCATTCTTATTCTTGACCAGCTGCAACCAGTAATGAGGAGCTTAACTTTCCATTTCAACATTTACAACGAAGGTTAAATAAGGAACTACATTTTCGAAAGCAACTGAGATATTTTGTTTCCTAAAATAACTATCGAATCCTTTCATTTAAGAAAAAAATACATCACTTGAATATTGGAGCATGGTAGACCATTGGACCCTCCAACACAGACAGAGGAAAAAGATTCCCACGTTCAGCTCCAAGGATACTCTACATTGTACAGTTACGAATGGCGAGACAAACCAGAACAGTTGAACTCTATTAACAATCTACGACTCATAAGATAGATTACCACTAGTATAAACTAAAACCTGTGCATTGCCAACCATCGATAATACTATTTATAGAGAGGTTAGGGTATCAAAACCCTGAAAGAACATCCAAAAAACCCCAAAGGCTCGAGAGCCTGTCGGCCTCCCCACCTTTTTTACAGAATGATTTGAGTTTTGTGTAATGGAGCATTTCAATGCTGGGGTTAGGTTAAACCCAAAAAAAATGAGATCAACACCAGATCAACGATGTAGAACGAGCCACCGAGACATAAATATTTTACAATCAAAGTCACATTTATGGCAGTTACTACCACTGCCCCCAACATTTAGCTCACTCCCAGCATGGAGATCCAACTAGGGTCTTACCGTGCCACCATTGCACAACCGACGAATCCCTCACTACGTTGCCACAAAACTCCAGTACAATACATGTGAAACCTTGGCCACGATAGAAGCCACCAAACAATCCACTATCGTAGTAATTATGAAGCCTTTGAATGCTGTAACCACCGATTTATGTTGTATGCCAACACACCTCCCACTACAAAGTTATTACAACGTGTAACTGCAAGGTTTTTAATGCATTTGGTAAGTTCGTGAAACTATAAATTGTAACATAACCCTGCTACACTAAACCAACATCCAAGGTGCTAAGTCAAGTACATTTTTTATCCTATGTGTTAACACCCAAATTAACCCCCAAGGTTATGGAGAAGGCAATTCGAGGTAACCACTAACCAATCCTTAGCTTGTGCTACTGACCCAACACAAACATAGAGGGCTCTCTCTATAATCTTATGAAAAACTGGAATAATCAAACGTGTCAACAATGAAAACATACACCAACATTCTCATTCAAGATATTCAATTACAACATACACAGAAGATCAGATTTCTGCTAGAACAAAATGATTTAAACGTTGTTTGGTTGAAACATATGAATCTCTATTTGGGCAATGAAGTCACATTTAAACAAACCTTGAAAATTATCCGCAAAGACTTTGTTAATGCATTCACATAGGGGCGAGGTAGTAAGTATCTAATAGTCAAAGAGTTTTTAATTAGTGAAACAGAAGAGAAACGAACAATCCATTGATATAACGCATACAAAGTTGAATCCTACACCAACTTTAACAGAGAATAAGGATGAAATACTTGAAATGAGATTAAGCATAGCATATTTTCTATGAATTCCACTTAACTATTACGCTGCACTAGTTATGAAGGAATATTACAGACATGGAATAACAATGAAATAAGCACAATTAACATGGGAAAAGGAAAGATATACTATCATACCAATTACACAAGAATCCCTGAAAAACACAGGCTTGGCTCTGCAAACTTTATTAAACAGCTCAAAATGTCTTACAGACCGATTCTCAAAATTCCAAAAGTTTTTCAAATAAGATTTTCAACCCTTTTTCATTTGATTTACATCACATATATAGATGACCTGAGCCTTATGCTCGATCCATCAAAACTGAAAAGTGTTGCAACTGAGTGACACCTCATCAAGATTTAGTCGTCACTTATCTCTACAAAACAGAAATAGGTAGAACCATTCTAACTACTTTTCATCTCTAATGGTATTTTACCACATGATATTTACTTTCAACTACAAAGATAAAGATAATGAAGTAATTGTTCCAGCTGACCATTTTCACAGTCGCCTCAAAAAATATTACAAATTGCATTTTAAAAATAAAAGTATCTTAGAAGTCTTTGTTTCTCAAATAAACAACAACTATTAAAAATCCAACGACTATTGTGGAGGGCAGAGTTAATTTTTCTATATCTTTCCACGGTAGTCCATAGCTGAGCAGAAGGGAGGTCATAATCCGTCATCTCCTTTTCCATAACCTGGATCTCAGTGTGCTTTGCAAGGGAAGCTAGAGGGAGTCTTTCCCCAATGGCGATCAACCGGTTTAGGATTTCAAAGTATTCAGAGATCTTCTCCATCAAAGTTCTGCCTATAAGCAGCTGGTTTAGACTTTTGAACTTGGTGTGATCCATCCTTATGCTTCAAAGCAATTTTTTTAAACCATTTAGGGAGATTAACTCTTGATTGTTATCCTAGAAGAATGGCAACCCCATCTCTACTAGCTTATCAAATGATCCTTTGAAATCCGTTACCTGTTTCCTCATTTCTTCTACTCTAGTTTCCATGCCTTCAACCTGTGCATATTTCCCAAGAACTCTTCATGCTGCTGCAATGGCCATGATCCAGTTTCCAGTATTCAAGTTGATTCTTTCCTCTTCTGATAAACTATTCAAAAAAGTAATAGCATTCAATGCTGTTTCCTTGGGCTTCCGGATAAGAGTTTCTCTTGTGTCCACACAACCTATGAAAACATCACTGATTGTTTTCTCTTTTACTCTTATAAATTCCAGGTATGACCTGAAACTTTCAGCTTCTTTAAAAATTCAATCCCAAACTAAATGCTTGCAACCCTGCAAAGTTGCTTGTCCTGTAACGTGGCGGGTGAGCTTCTTATTGATATCAACTAATTCATTATGTTTATCTCGGAGTGTTTTTGCTTCTTCTTCTCTCTTTTCATTCTCCTCCTCCAACCTCTGAGCTTTTTCCTTCAGCTCCTTGATTTCCACATCCGTGAGGTTAATGTGAGACATAGCCTGCACAAGGCTGTCAGTACTACTGCTATCCCCATTTTAGTTCATATTGGTAGGCCGCATGTCCAATTTGGACAACTTAATTTTTAAGTCATCAAGCTGCTTTTCTAGGCTTATTTTCTCCTTTTTACAACTATCTTCCTTCCATGCAAATTTTAGCAACTTTACTTTGCAATCACTTAATTCTTTAGAAAAGGCTTCCTTTTGCATTTCAAAGTCTGTGAGTATTTTGATCACAAAAGATCTAGGAGCTATGGAGAACCTCACAAAATCGAATTAATTTGCAAATACAGTGGAAAAACTTGAAAAAGATGATAATTTTACACACAATGTATGCTGAAACCTTTGATTAACTGACTGTCTAACATGTGAAAATGTTAGTAACAGGTTTTTATTACATCCATGAGAAAATTGAGAGCATTAGGTGGCTCAAGCTGAGTGTACAAGTCATCAATGCCAAATTGGCCTCAATCCCCCCTAGGTGGGTCCAACTCAATCCCAATCACCCCAAACAGCTACGAATTCTGGTGTGGAGGTGGCTGAAGCATGCTGAGTCATTAATGAGCTCAAGGCAGGCGTGGGTGAGCAAGTAGAGGAGGTTTGGGGGCACAAGGGAGCATTAAATGCTCCAAATCTAGCCAAAAGTGGGCAAAAATCCACCCTAGCGCCCTTGGTCAACTAAAATTCCCCAAAACAAGGAGAGAGGGCGCACCAACAATAAATGA
The DNA here is from genome assembly GCA_027924585.1 of Larix kaempferi. Taxonomy (NCBI): domain Eukaryota; kingdom Viridiplantae; phylum Streptophyta; class Pinopsida; order Pinales; family Pinaceae; genus Larix; species Larix kaempferi. Next base: position 23,458,931 of record BSBM01000767.1, on the reverse strand, counting down.
GGGTGCACTTGTGGACAAAACTGGAGGCTGGGTGAACTGGTTTGCTTGGAAGTGGGTGTGAACACTCTCAAAGTGGGTTTTTGACCAACTATAGTCACTTAATCCAAAACATGGTTTAATTAAGCACATGGGCAATTAAAAATTTATGGATTATGGTACTAAGTGTGGTTACTGTTCTAACACCCCCCCTTAACCATAACTTGGTACATCTCATGAAAGATAAGTGGGAGGCCTTGGCAACAAAGGCTCAAGTCACCTCAATACAAACAGAAATTTTATTTGTCCATATGAACCGAGGAAAAGAAGTAAAACCTCATGGGATAAAAACTTCCCTCAAAAATGGACATGGGGCTGAACCTGCAATTAAATTGCAGCAATCACCATCCATCACTCACTCCAAGCAAATCTCTCAAGTGAGTGAAGGTCTTCTCAGTAAAGCACTTGATGAAAATATCAGCAGTTTGCTCGGTGGATGGGCAATACTGCAGTGAAATCACCCTGTCATGCACCAAGCCCCGAATGTAATGCATGTGGATCTCAATGTGCTTTGTTCTTTGCCTCTGTACTGGATCAGTAGATATCTTGATGGCACTTTGATTATCCACCCAAATATTGGTTGGAGAATCAATAGCAACACCAAACTCCCGAAGAATGCCTTGCAACCAAACACACTGTGTGGCTGCGTTCACTGCTGCCCTGTACTCGGCCTCTGCTGATGAAAGAGAAATTGTATGTTGTTTCTTACTTGACCAGAAAATAGGACCTTCAGCAAACATAAACACAAACCCTGAAGTGGACTTTCTATCGATGGGATCTCCCGCCCAATCGGAATCAGAAAATCCAGCTAGTTGAAGTGAAGAACCAGCTGCATAGTGTACCCCAAAGCTCTTTGTTCCTTGGACATAATGAAGGATCCTTTTGGCTGCCTTCCAATGGATCTCATGTGGCTGCTGCATATACCTTGCTACAACACTTACAGCATAAGACAAATCAGGTCTTGTATGTGTAAGGTACAGCAAAGTTCCAACTAGCTGCCTATAGAGAGTGCAATCCACCACCGGAGAGTCTTCAAATTCACCTAGTTTTATGCCTGAAAGGAATGGGCACTTGGCTGCCTTACATTCAGCCATTTTGAACTTGAATAGCAGGTCTGAAGCATACTTAGATTTACTCATCAATATACCTCTCTTAGATTGCTCAATTTCCAAACCCAAAAATTGCCTTAGCAATCCTAGGTCGCTCATGGCAAATTCACTGTGCAAAGAAGCTTTAATTGAGCCAATTTGTTTGGTGCAGCTCCCTGTAATTAAGAGATAATCAACATACAGTACAATGACCTGCAAATTATCATCACAATGCTGCAAATAAACATTTGGATCAGACTTGCATCGACAGAAACCAATTGAGAGCAAAAAAGCATCCATTTTGGCATACCAAGCCCTGGGGGCTTGCTTGAGTCCATAGAGTGACTTCTTCAACCTGCATACAAGTGTGGGATCCTCTTGGAATCCTTCAGGCTGCTGCATATATATCTCTTCCTGTAGCTCACCATGCAAGAATGCACTTTTGACATCCATGTGGTGAACTTCCCAACCTTTACTAGCTGCCATGCCTAGAGCTAGTCTAATTGAGTCCATCTTTGCAACCGGTGCAAAGGTATCTATATAATCCACACCATGGATTTGTGAGTAGCCCTTAGCCACTAACCTAGCCTTATATTTCAGATCAGAACCATCAGCAACAGGTTTGGTTCGGAAAATCCACTTACATTGCACAAGTTTCCTCTTGGGAGGAAGAGGCACCAAATCCCATGTTTTGTTCTCTTGGAGAGATTGGAATTCTTCTTGCATTGCTTCCCTCCACCTTGGATCATGATGAGCTTCCTGATATGATGTTGGATCAGATCCAATCATCATATAACAGTGATCAGCAAGCTCACTCTCATTTGCAAAGGAAGCATTGATTGTTTGGGATCTAGTCTTCCTAGGCTCTTGGGGATTGCCTGCCAATTCACCTGCAGCTTCTATGATTTTTTCAGCCCACTTGGGCCTTGATGGTGACTCATGTACAGCAATGTCATCTTCAGCCATGTCATATTCAGCAATATCAGAAAAATCAGAGGTGGAATCATCACTAATCTCATTAAGGTGTGGAGGAGAGGAGCTTTCCCCCGGTGCAAGCTCAAAATCTGGAATTGGTTCTTCTTCGAATTGCACACTTCTCTCAATGAAAGTTTTAAGTGTGGATGTGTCAAAGAGCTTATAGCCCTTTGTGTCCTCACCATATCCAACCATGATACATTCCCTGCTCTGTGGCTCCAAAGCCTTCCTTTTTTCTGATGGAATTCGAGCCCATGCTCTAGACCCAAAAATCCTGAAATTTGACACATTTGGTTTTTTTGCCAAACCATGCCTCATAGGGGGTTTTTCCTTTGACTGATTTGTGAAAGGCTCTGTTCTGAATATGAGCAGCACAATTGATGGCTTCAGCCCATAGCTTAGGGCTTAGATCCCTAGCTTCAATCATGCAAGTAGCCATCTCCTTGAGAGATCTATTTTTCCTCTCTGCCACACCATTTTGCTGAGGTGTGTAGGGGATTGAATGTTGCATTTGGATGCCACATTCCTCACAAAGGTGCTGAATGTTATTATTCACATATTCCTTTCCATTATCAGTTCTAAGGATCTTTATCTTATGACCACTATGGTTCTCCACTAGGGCTTTCCAAATCTTCAGTTTCTCAAATACTTCTGACTTCAATTTAAGGAAGTAAACCCAGCAGAATCGAGAGTAGTCATCTATGAATGTAAGTACATACCTTGATCCACCATATGATGGAGTGGGAAGAGGACCAATGAGGTCTGAATGTACCAATCCAAGTGGTTGAGTGGCTCTCCTTGCCATTCCCTTCTCATAGCTGCGCTCAGGATGCTTTCCAACTACACACCCAATGCATGCACCATTTGATGATCTGATTTCTGGAAGCCCTTCCACCATCTCGTCCTTGTGCAATTGCTGGAGATATTTGTAGTTCATGTGGCCAAATCTTTCATGCCACAACTTGGAGGTCTCGTTGGCATGAGAGACAAGAGCCTGGTCACTAGAATTTGGAATGAAATTTGAGAATTTGTACATTCTCTCATCATGATCTGCATACCCTACTGCCACAACTTGATTTGAGGAAATTTCTGAGATTTCTACTAAATCTGGAGTGAATATCACTCTCTTGGCTTCTCCTGTATGGGTCATTTGATAGACTGATAGCAAATTTGCAGCCAATGAAGGTACATAGAGCACATCACTGAAATAGCCATGCTCCATGTCAATCCTACCAATCCCCTTGGTCTGGATTTCTGAATCATCTCCCATTCGAACTGTTGGGCCACCATTCGAATGCATAGAGGAGAAGAGCTCTCTGGATGAAACCATATGTCTGGAAGCTCCTGAATCAATGATGAAGGAAGAGGGATTCGAAGTACCTGCTACCAAAGCATGACACTTCTCCTTATTGTCAGGGTTTGAGGTGCTCTCCTTCTTCCTTGCGCCCTCAGGGACTGGGATGTTGTTCTTCTCCAGCAGCTGCGCCATTGAGTCAATGGTTTTCTTCATACATGAGCTCTCTGGATGCCATCCCCTATGACAATAGGTGCATTTGGTCTTTTCCTTTCCCTTCTTGTCCTTCTCCTTTGACAGATTCGAACCCCCATCTGCAGACTTGGTCTTGTCAAACTTTCTCTTCTCTTGCTGCTTCGAATTCTTGGCTTTCTGCTTCCCTTTGCTTGCATTTCAAACACCCATTGCCAATGCTTGGTCCTTTGATTTTATGGTTCCCATCTGAACTAGTTTATCCTGCTCCTGAGTGAGACACTCCATGAAGGTAGCTAGTGATGGCATTTGCCAATTTCAAAGGGTCATTTTGGCTTAGTGAAATGTGCTAACAAATACTGAAAACTCTGGGCCTAGCTTCGAAAGGATGGACAGAATCAGTTGTTCCTCCTTCTTAACAATTCCACATTGTTGCAGTTGAAGCACCAGTGACTTGAATTTCGTGAAGAACTCCTGGATGGTTTCAAAATGCGCTGGGCTCAAGCTAATGAGCTCGTTTTCAAGCTGGTGGCCTCTCAGTTCATCAGTTTTCCCAAAGAGTGATTCTAGCTTCACCCATACTTCATTGGGGGTTGTCAAACTGTCTGTATGAAACAAGAGTTCCCTTGAAATGCTCATGCATAGCAATCCATAAGCTTCATCAAGTCGATTGTAGTACTTTGCTTTCTCCACAGCAGAATTTGGCTCCACTTCTGTGCCCATGGTCACTCTATAGAGACCCTTAGATCTCAGCTTGATGACCATCTCAGCCTTCCAATCGAAAAAATTGAAGGGTGTGAGCAAAATTTGGTTTGCTTCCATGACTGCTGCGTTAATGGTGAGAAAACTACTGAAACACCTGCAAAAAACACTCAATTTTTATCTGGAAATCCTCTCTAGAATGCAGTTCAAAGCTCAATATTGACCTGCAACTCACTAACTCCACGATGGCTCTGATACCATGTGAGTATTTTGATCACAGAAGATCTAGGAGCTATGGAGAACGTCACAAAATCGAATTAATTTGCAAATACAGTGGAAAAACTTGAAAAAGATGATAATTTTACATACAATGTATGCTGAAACCTTTGATTAACTGACTGTCTAACATGTGAAAATGTTAGTAACAGGTTTTTATTACATCCATGAGAAAATCGAGAGCATTAGGTGGCTCAAGCTGAGTGTACAAGTCATCAATGCCAAATTGGCCTCAATCCCCCCTAGGTGGGTCCAACTCAATCCCAATCACCCCAAACAGCTACGAATTCTGGTGTGGAGGTGGCTGAAGCATGCTGAGTCATTAATGAGCTCAAGGCAGGCGTGGGTGAGCAAGTAGAGGAGGTTTGGGGGCCCAAGGGAGCATTAAATGCTCCAAATCTAGCCAAAAGTGGGCAAAAATCCACCCTAGCGCCCTTGGTCAACTAAAATTCCCCAAAACAAGGAGAGAGGGCGCACCAGCAATAAATGAGGGCGCACTTGTGGACAAAACTGGAGGCTGGGTGAACTGGTTTGCTTGGAAGTGGGTGTGAACACTCTCAAAGTGGGTTTTTGACCAACTATAGTCACTTAATCCAAAACATGGTTTAATTAAGCACATGGGCAATTAAAAATTTATGGATTATGGTACTAAGTGTGGTTACTGTTCTAACAAAGTCTAATTCTTCGGGAGCTTTGATTACACGGATATTAGGAACTTTCTCCTTTTTATGTAGTTTCAGAATCAGCTTATCTTTCTCAGCCAATAGCTTGCTCATGGTTTTGCCTCCACCGTCACTTATAACTAGGTCAGATTGTATCTTCTTGACCTACTGTTGAAGAGCTCGGTTTTCACTTTTCTCTTGTTTCAATCGGTTCTCTAACTTTCTTACAGTAACCTGCAAATTGTCAGTTTTCAATACTACTTTTACAAAATCATCCTATATGAGATCCCCAATCTACTTGTGAAACTAGATTTTATCCAACACCGGTATCTTTTGCCAATTGAGCTTCGTTTCACTCACTTCATCCTCTGTCAATACTGGCAGGCTTAAAGTGTTATCCTTCATATCTCTACTGCTGATCAAGGAATTTTTGGTATTAGACAAACCCCTGGCTCTAGGAATCAAATAAAACAGCCTCTGGGCAGAGGCCTGTTTATTTTGATCGTACTGCTTGCACAGGCTGGCCTTGGACCAAAATTTATTGCCATTACCACCTTCCTTAACATCTTGAAACTTATATTCTATAATATGTACTTCAGGAGCCGAAGACTCCTCATTATCTACCTTCCCACCATGCATCGGAACAGTCAATTCTTCTTGAGCCGCTGCAACAGCCAGATCCTCTTTAGTGGGAGAAACAATTGACTCGACTTGAGTAGCTGCAACCACTAACTCAACTTGTGTTCCAATTTAGGCCACTTGTCTCCATTTCCTTCTTTAGTATCCATATCTATAACTTCTTCTAAGTCTCTTTTCCGGCCCACTTCCATGGTGTCCAACACCTAATCTAAGTCCATTATTAAATCGGACAACATTATATTTCCTTCCTGTGAGTCTTCATCTCCCTCCATCTCGGGTTCCCAGTGCAACAAATTTTGCCCCTTTAGTACCCCTACCGACTCTTTATTTTAAAAAAAGCTTAGATTACAATCTTTCCTTCTCTTGGAAATATTGTGCAAGGGGTCGTATTCGATGGCCACATCTTTCTTGAACCCTAGCGGCCTCAATAACTCTTCTACATCTAACAAAGCTTCCTTTCTCTTCACGACGAAAAGACCTACCTTCCAAGGGTATTTCACATCCATGCATTTCTTATATTGCAGGAAATGTTCCTCCTCTAGAGTCAGATTTTGTCCGATAAACTCAAGAGCAAAGATCTACATTGTTAGAGAAGCGGCAAAACATAGGGCTCCTTTACAAAACCATACAGCCTAATGACTATAGCATCCCTCAACAAAAACCAGTTACCGACTGCCAGCTCACTTTTCAATTGCATCATTGATTTCATTTTTGGTAAAATCCTAGGTAGTTCTTCCCCATAGATGATTTCATAAACAGGGGGAAAAACATAGTTCAAATAATAGAAAACATTATCTATCAAAGCATCTATTTCAAGTAGTGAGGAAAAATGTGGGCTTTTGGCACTACTGTACATAATCATTTTCAGCAACTGTGTCTGATATCTAAAAACCTAGTACTCGAGAAATTGCTCAATTGTACATGTAGCCTTTCCACAAAAAATTCATCAAACCTTAGGGATGGGATGAGCCCACTTTCAGACATGGAGAAACTGATGCTAATCCTAAAAAGTAAACTTAACTGGACTTCATTCACCCACAAATTTGTATCCAATCCTAAAAATTGAGCCACCAAAGAAAAAACCAACCGGGAATCGTCATAAAAAAGGATGACATTTAAGGGGTAGGGCTCTTCGACGATTTATGAGCCGGGTTTTTGACACATAGCTAAGAAAGATTGACAACTTTCAAGGGTGATTTGGCACTATGGGGAAACCATAGACTCTTCAGAAAAAACCTCCAACTTCTGGTACTGTGACTCGGGAATGAAAAAATAATTCCTCACAACTGACACATCTACATTACAGATGACTCTAGACTTATGGGCGTCCATAATTACTCTTTGGGGTTATGAGTAATTCGAAGAACACCATGTTACAAACTCAGGGGAAGGGGACACTTGGTCAAGGCAAAAGAAAATGAACGATGACCTAAAGATTCCATGTATATCCAGTCCCTGTTCATGCAAGGCTTCCAATCTCTTCTTCATTTACGGAACCTGGATCCAAATGTATGTTTCAAACACATCAGTGTCTCTATCTTCCAGGGAAAACTTAACCCTAGAACTAGTAGAAGCCTGCCCTTCCTCCATTTGAAACAATAAAAGAGTCAGTTTTATTCAGAGAATAATCGGCCACAAGGTCCTACCTACCACTGGAAGTCATGAGCGTGCCCTATCGAAGGTTATGTCTCCTTCACCATCTCCCACACACCGAGAGTCTTTCTGACTTCGACAGGCTTTGAGAACAAATGTCAACCTTTGTGTGCTTTTCCTATATATATAACCTTGCTTACATAACTCCCGCCTTGCTTTTCCAACTATCATTTCATCTCCACCATTCAACTTCTACATGCTCACTTTCCATCATCATATTTGCTTTCTAACTCTTGTCCATGCTATCTATCTTATCTGCATGCATCCATGAGGCAACATCGCATATACCTAAGTGGTCCGCAATATCGTTCCTTCCATCGTGCAACGGGTTTTGGAGTTGAAACCTGTCCGACAAGAAATATCCATCGCATCCGCCTTGCCGCTATCCAGCATGCTATTTCTTGATGTGACTATCTATGAGAATTGTCCATCTCCCTCCTAGCATGCATCCACAGTGGAGATTTACACTCTGCTTAATTCCTAGGTCATCCCTATGCTGTCGGGGCTTTTCCTATTATCTTCCATGTATTTCTAACTTCCACCAGCCATTGATGTGGCTTTCCTTTCCATCCAAACCGTAGATCTTCTAGAGACCTAGACCTTTACTATGGTAAATAAACCCGAACCCTTAGATCTCAAAAGGATAACCTTTGTCGTAGATCCTTGCACTTGTCCCCACCATCACATGCGCCCAATATGGCACTAATGACTGTTCTTTTCTCCATGCGACGCCTTCTTAAGCAAATACTTGTCCGATAGGACAAAGCCTATCGCATCCACATATTCTTTTCCTTCCTCACAACTTGGCCATGTGACGCTCCATTGAAAGCCATAGATCTTGCTCCCTCCCTTGATCAACGGTTCCGACCTATGCGATGCTTAGTCTTTCATGTTTCTCCCACGAACTATAGGTTTTAAGGTATTCTCCACTTTCCTTTGTCATTTTATTTGCCTATTAATACCTAGCCTTTGACATTAGTCCATCTTTATTGCATTGGACCTTTTCTAGACCATTCCTTTTCATGTCTTAGCACCTGGCCATCGAGGATGGCGATTACATCAAGATTCCATCAGGTAGTTGTCTAACCCTCCACCTTTCATATATAGTTTTTTTTGCTGCAAAAGAGAAAAAAATATAGGTGCTAACAACTAGCTCCAACCGGGGATGCTATCCTCCCAATGAGGTAGCAAAGAACTCCATAGACTAAGTGCCTGATCCATTGGTCAGATCTTCCAAACCCTAGATTGAAAAATTTCTCTAGAAACTAAAACTGAAACTGCGCGTGCTTTCATATCTAGGCCAAAAATTCAAAAAATAAAAACATGGCTCCCCTTTTAGACCTTAGGGCATTCGTTTCCAGGCTTCAAGTCTTTCTGGTTTGCCGTTAAAACCTCAAAACAAATGTGGAAAATGAAAATATATACAGGCTATGGTACATGAGTTACCTGTTTCATTTAGGATAGGTAATGCTTTAAAAATATTCCATTGACTGGACCTCCTAACCAGGCAGATCCATCTTAGTGTTCCAGGATGAAGGAATTTATCCCTCGGCTTGCTGCAATAATATATGGCCCCATCCACATATGGTTGAATTTCCCATGTTTATCCTCCCTAGGAGCATTCCACTTCACAACCAAATCATTCACCTGAAATTCATCTTCCTTGGATTTCTTGTTGAAAGCTTCTTTTATCTTCTCCTGATGCCCCTATACTTTGTTGTATGCTTTAGTTCTTAGCTCATACAGCTCGATTATCTGACTTACCCTTCTCTGCATGTGGTTCGGTTCTTCTTCCATCCGTTGCAGCAACCTCATAACTGGAAACCTTAGAGATGCTGGAAAAACCACCTCAGCTGTATATACCAGTTGCAAAGGAGACATCTCAATGGCCCTTTTTGTACTTATTCTATCAGCCCATAGAGCATATTTCAGTTTTGTGTGCCAAGCTCTCTTGTTGTCCTCTAAGAACTTCTTTATGATTCTTACTAAGCTTTTGTTGGATGAATCTGCTAGTCCATTTTCCTGAGGGTAGTATAATGTGGAATGATTTAGACTCATATGGTGTTTGTGACAAAAATTTATCATTTTCATGGAACAAAATGCAAGTGTGTTGTGTGTCACTATTCTTTTAGGGCACCCAAATCTTGACAGGATATTATCTTCCAGAAAATCCATGATAACACCTTATGTTGCTTTACTAGTTGGTATGGCTTCTATCCACTTAGTGAAATAGTCAGTGGCTGTCAATATCCATCTATGCTGCCCTGAGGAGTTAGGATTTATCTCTCCGATGAAGTCTAAACCCCACTGTTGGAAAGGTGCTTCTATTATGACAGGGTGAAGGGGTAGTGAAACAACTTTTCTTTTTCCTTCAATGATTTGACACTGGTGACAAGCAACAGTTTCTTTATATACATTTGAAAACATGGTAGGCTAGTGGAAACAAGCCCTTAGGATTTTATTGATTGTCACCTTCCAGGAATGATGTCCACCACAGTCTCCCTTGTGAAAATCCTATTTTGTGTGTTAATCCTCTTCCTCAAGCAAGCAATTCAGCAGCACACCTCTAGGATCCTTGCAGTATAAGAATTGATTCATAATACAGTACTTCGTAGCCTTTAGTTTCATAGCTCTTGCCCTACTTTTGCTTAACCATGGAGGAGCTTGTAAGTTTTGTAATACATACACAATGTTAGCATACCAAGGGGATGCAGAGAATTCTGGGCTCACATACACTTTTTCATCCACCAAATTTGAATAACCTTGTAAGAAGTTCATTTGCAAAGAGTGATAGTTGGCCTTGGTCATTAATTTTGCTAACCCTTTATCCTTTACTAGTTTGGTGGGCTTTATCTCCAGGTTGTATTCTAGCAATACAACAATCCATTTGGATCTTCTTCCTTTAGGGTCTGCTTGGGTGAGGATAGCCTTTACAACACTGTTTGGGACATGAGCAATGATGTGTGAATGGAGGATGTAAACCTTGAAATCTTTCAGTGACTTGATTAAGGCATAAGCCTGCTTTTCCATGATATTGTATTTCAGTTTTGCATCTCTTAGCACCCTGCTGAAAAAACAAATTGGTTGTTCGACGTTCTAGGAATTACTCTATAACAACACTCTCACCACTATATGCTCAGACACATAGGAAAAAATCAAAAACTCTTTAGAAACATATGGACTGGCTAATACCAGGGATTTGGTGATAGCATTATTAATTCCCTTAAATGAATCTCTTGCTTCCTCGGTCCACTTTACCTGATTTTCCTTTCTTAACATATTGGTAATATTCATCATAATTTCTACAAAACTGGGAATGAACCTTCTCAGAAAACCCACCTGTCTGATGAAAGACTGCACTCCCTATATGTTTCTTGGCTCACCAACTTTCTGAATGGTGCTAACCCTTTCAGGATCAATCTTGATACCTTCCTTGGAAATAATATGACCCAAGAGCTTAGCTTCTTCTAATGCAAAATGTGATTTCTTAGGATTAAGGGAAATACTGTATTTTATACATTTCTTAAAAACTCGTTCCAAATGATTCAGGTGCTCTTCATCAGATTTAGAATACATTGTTATGTCATCCATGTATACAACCACGAACTTATCCTTCTCTTCAACGAATGCTATATCCATCGCCCGCTGGAAAGTAGTCCTTGCATTCATCAACCCAAAAGTCATCTTCGCGTACATGAATGTACCCCAAGTAGTACAAAAAGTAGTCTTCTCTTGGTCTTCAGGGCAGACCTTGATTTGATTATATCCGGAGAAACCATCCATAGTAGAGATCCTTTCTGCCCCTACTACCTTTTGCAAGATATGTTCCATCTTAGGCAGGGGGTAATTATCCTTTAGTGAAGCCGTGTTCAGGTTCCTTAAGTCTATACAGATTCTAATCTCCCCATTCTTCTTCCTTGCAGGAACTAGATTTGCTATCCATTGAGAGAATCTCAAAGTGACAATGATTTTTGCATTAAATAATCTTCTGATCTCTTTTTCTATCACAGGCACCAGTTTAGGGTTTATCCTCCTTAATTTTTGCTTGAAGGGTTTCTCTCCTGGTCTGATTGGAATAGAGTGTTGTATTATTGAGGTATCATACTCCTTTAGTTCTTCATAACTCCATGCAAACGCAGTGGCATATTTTTTCATCAACTCTACATATCACTCCTTCTTTTTAGCTTGTAGCTTCTCAGATAGGTTTACCATCCGATGCTCTTCTTTAGTACCCAAATTTTGGTCTTCTACCTCTCCAGGGGGGTTCAAACTTCGGGTTTTTTACTACATCATTCTGGTCAAACAACCTCTCTAGGGGTATCAATCCCTTGGGGATATAATTACTTTTTAATTGAACGATATCTTGTCCACCCAACATGTTTTTCCATTGCTTACTTTCTCTTTCTCCACTGTCTGATTGCTCCTGGTCCATCAATCCTTTTATTTTCTCATTTTCAGCATCAATCTAAACATTAGCAAACTCGTCAAACAATTCCAAAAACCTTTTAATTTGTAAATCATCTTCAAATACTTGGCAATATTTAGCATTGTCTGGAATAGATGGAATGTTCACCACCTCTACCTCGTATTTTTCTTGGGAAAAAATAGGAGCTTTAAAACCACTAGCATTGGTGGCCAAATAGTCTGCCACCTAATTTTCAAACCTCAAGATCACCCAGATCTTGTGTTCGGTGAAAAAGTTTCCAAACATATCCCAAACTTCATTCCTATAGGCCCTCATCCTGGGGTGTTTTTCCTGATAACTGTCATTTACTTCATTGACCACCAATTTTGAATCTCCAAAAACATGTATCCTTTTTGCCCCCAAATCCTTTAAATCTCTTAGTCCTAGGAGCAGAGCTTCATACTCAGCCACATTATTAGTACACTCGAAAGTTAGTTTGTATGACAGGGCTCTGGACTCTTGGTCGAGAGGTATAATCCAAAACCCTGCACCCGCACCATTCTTGCTCAGTGATCCATCAAAATACATCTTCCATAGCCCTTCCTCATTTTTCTGCCTCTCTGAGGCCTCATACCTTGCAACAAACTCCTTGTCTTCCTCAACCTCGTGGAAAAATTGGGGCACAGGATCAGTATGTGGGCAATCATTGAAGAAAATAGAGGGACCTACGCCCGTGTCTACAGTGTATACGAGGTGATTTTCAGGTTGGTTGTCATTGCTAACCACATAGGCCATTCTTTTCTCTATGTATAGCTTTCTATTGCTTCCAAAAAGTGGTATAGTGGAGTGGGATAAGTCTATCTGCATGGTTCCCTTCAACTTTTTTACCCAGGACCTTGATAACAACATCCCAAACTTAGTATGCACCTCAGCCACTATTACGTCCATCATAATGCTCTTAGCTGGAATTTGGGCAAGGGTCACTTCTACGTCCTTAATTAAACCCAAACATGGTACTTTTCTGGAATCAAAAGAATATAGGTATTTGTAGGGTCTAGTGACGTCTAATCCCAACAGATCCACCACTGATTTTGGCATCAAGTTGTGTGAAGCCCCAGAATCTATCAGGTCATTGTGTAATAACTTACCATGGATATTCAAACTCAAATAAAAGGGACGGACTTCTTCATCACCCGGTTGTTCCAGCTTGGAACCAAAATTTTTAGTGGGGGAATCATCTGTTACTTCCAACATGTCCTGCATACCTTCTACCTATGCCTTTACCAGGCTAGTTATCTCTTCCCTATATTCATTGTTTCTTAACAACTCATTTAAGGGGATAAAGATCTTCACCTTAGACAGTTCAGCCTTCAAACTAAATGTTGAATATGGCCTCACTACTTCAGTGACTTCTGGCTACCTACCTTCTTTAGAATGCTGCCCCTTATCTTTTGAGTTTTTTTTGTGTAGCAACCTCTAGCTGTTTTTCTTTTAGCTTCTCCATATTCTGCTGAGTCTTGGAGAGATGAATATGGGCAGACTTCCCTTCACTTATTGGTATCTCCTTACTCCTTAACATCATCTTTCTTTGGATGTCATATACAACATTCATGTAACCCATTTGGTACTGCTCATAATCAAATTCAGCAGCTTTACTAGCATTCCCCATGGTGAAAAAGTCATGTTCCCTTTGGGTTAAATGTACTTCATGGTCTAGGGTGTATAGGAGATGGATCTAGTCTCCAATAGGGTCTTTAGGTCCTTCCTCATCCACCAAATTTTCAGGGAAGGGAGGACTCATTTAGTGGTCTTCTTGATTTCTTGGATTTCTTGGACGGGGAGGCCTTCTAAAGTTAGGATTTATTATTTGATTTTCAGGATGCTCTCTAGCAGGATGTTTATTTTCCATGGCTAACCTATCGCTCAACTTTTCCATATTTTTCATCATAGTATCAAACTTGGCATCACTAGAAGAGGAGGAGGTAGAGGCTTGGGTTTATTGCTTCTTTTTATATGCTTCTGTTTTGCCCTTTATTTTCCCTGATGCCATCATGTTGGCTTCCACCTCCATGGCGTCCTTTAACATAGCGGGCAATGTGGCGTATTTTCTCTCTCTTAATGTACATGAGAAATATCCATCAAAGGCATCTGCATAATGCATCTTTGCAGCACCTACTGAGGGTCTTAGGTCATCTGGAATAGAATTATAGGCCCTCATAAACCTAGCAGAAAACTCATGAACAGATTCAAAACCTTCTTTCTTTAAATGGTTGTACTGGGACAAGACTAGGGCAGGACTCCCTATCGTTTCCCACCTCTCTATGAATAATGTCTTAAAGGCCGCAAAATCATTGATAGAAGCATTCGTAAACCATCTGAACCATTTCTTGGGTTCTCAAAATAAACTCTGAGCAAACAACCTCATCTCAGCATCATCATGATCTACTTCCTCCAAATCAATAAAATCCTCAAATCTGTCTACATGTTTTCTGGTAGAAAAACTTCCCTCTCCATCATAAGAGACGATTCTTCGGGCGTAGTTTTGAGGGAGGTCATGCAAAATAGCTGGTAGGGCCAATGGTGCAAATCTAGCAGCCATGGGTCTGGATGGATTTTGAGTTTGGGGATGGATATTCTGGGAAGGGTTACTTGCATGGATTGTGGTATTAGATTGAGGGATCTGCAAACTAGGTTTTGCTCTTCTGGATTTTATAATATTCTACAAATTAAGCCAGACAGGATCTAACATATAAGAATCAGGTGCATTCAGACCCTCTTCACCTAGGCTTAGATAAGATTCAGTTCTTGATCTTGGAAAAGGTTTCCCAATATCTATCTCTATATCCAATTTTTGAAAAATAGGTAGTTCTTCTTTAGAACCAATTCTTTTAATGTTAGAAGTACTAGCTTTATCCCTTCCATTCTTATGTCTAATTAATATTTCTGGATTTTCCACACTTAACAGAATTTCAAAAATAGGATTACCTCTCGTATGGATCTTTCTTGAGGCCAGGATGCCTATTTTGAAATTTCTTCAGAAATAAAATTGGCTCGTCGATCCTCCCCAGTGGAGTCTTTCTTGAATGTATATATTTAGGAGAGGAGTTGACAGGGAAAAAATGCACAACCCTCTAAAAATATGAAAATCTCGGTTTGCCCGCAGGGATCTCTCCTCTTTTGAATTTTCATAATCTTTTGTCGTTCTCCCAGGGATAATAAAACAATCATATTCCCCGGCAACGTCGCCGATTTGTTAAACCCCCAAGATTGTAAAGAAGGCAATTCGGGGTAACCACTAACCAATCTTTAGCTTGTGCTACTGACCCAACAAAAATAGAGAGGGCTCTCTCTATAAGCTTATGAAAAACTGGAATAATCAAAGGTGTCAACAATGAAAACATACACCAGCATTCTCATTCAAGATATTCAATTACAACATACATAGAAGATAAGATTTTTGCTGCAACAAAATGATTTAAATGTTGTCTAGCCGAAACATATGAATCTCTATTTGGGCAATGGATTCACATTTAAACAAACCTTGAAAATTATCCAAAAAGACTTTGCGAATGCATTCCCACAGGGGCAAGGTAGTAAGCAGCTAATAGTCAAAGAGTTTTTAATTGGTGAAACATAAGAGAAAAGAATAATCCATTAATATAAGGCATGCAGTGATGAATCCTACACCAACTTTAGCAGAGAATAAGGATGAAATACTTGGAATGAGATTAAGTAGAGCATAATTTCTAGGAATTCCACTTAACTATTACACTGCACCAAGCATGAAGGAATATTACAAACATGGAAAAACAATGAAAGAAGCACAATTAACATGGGAAAAGGAAAGACAAACTATCAGACCAATTACACAAGAATCCCTAAAAAATGCAAGCTCGGCTCTGCAAACTTTATTAAACAACTCAAAATGTCTTACAGACCAATTCTCAAAATTCCAAAAGTTTTTCAAATAAGATTTTCAACCCTTTTTCATTTGACTTACATCACATATATAGATTACCTAAGCCTTAGGCTCGATCCATCAAAATTGAAAACTATTGCAACTGAGTGACACCTCATAAGGATTTATTCGTCACTTATCTCTACAAAACAGAAACAGGTAGAACCATTCTAGCTGCTTTTCATCTCTAATGGTATTTTACCACATGATATTTACTTTCAACTACAAATATAAAGATAACGAATTAATTGTTCCAGTTGACCATTTTCATAGTCACCTAAAAAAATATTACAAATTGCATTTTAAAAATAAAAGTATCTTAGAAATCTTTGTTTCTCAAATAAACAACAACTATTAAAAATCCAACGACTATTGTGAAGGGCAGAGAGTGTATTTCATTTTTCTATATCTTTCCACGGTAGCCCATAGCTCAGCAGAAGGGAGTTCATAATCCGCCATCTCCTTTTCCATAACCCAGATCTCAATGTGCTCTGCAAGGGAAGCTGGAGGGAGTCTTTCACCAATGGCAATCAACCCGTTCAGTATTTCAAAGTCTTCAGAGATCTTCTCCATCAAAGTTCTACCTATATGTAGTTGGTTTCGACTTTTGAACTTGGTGTGATCCATCCTTATGCTCCAGAGCAAGTTTTTGTAACCATTTAGGGAGATTAATTCTTGATTGTTATCCTAGAAAGATGGCAACCCCATATCTACCAGCTTATCAAATGATCCTTTGAAATCTATTACCTGTTTCCTCATTTCTTCTACTCTAGTTTCCACGCCTTCAACCTGTGCATATTTCCCCAGAACTCTTCGTGTTGTTGCGATGGCCATGATACGGTTTCCAATATTCAATTTGATTCTTTCCTCTTCTGATAAACTATTCAAAAAAGTAATAGCATTCAATGTTGTTTCCTTGTGCTTCCAGATAAGAGTTTCTCTTGCGGCCGTACAATGTATGGAAACATCACTGATTGTTTTCTCTTTTACTCTTATAAATTCCAAGTATGGCCTGAAACTTTTAGCTTCTTTAATATTTCGATCCCAAACTAAATGCTTGCAACCCGACAAAGTTGCTTGTACTGTAACTTGGCGGGTGAGCTTCTTATTGATATCAACTAATTCATTATGTTTATCTTAGAGGGTTTTTGCTTCTTCTTCTTTCTTTTCATTCTCCTCCTCCAACCTCTGAGCTTTTTCCTTCATCTCCATGATTTCCACATCCTTCAGGCTAATGTGAGACATAGCTTGAACAAGGATGTCAGTACTATTGCTATCCCCATTTTGGTTCATATTGGTAGGCCGCATGTTCAATTTGGACAAGTTAATTTTTAAGTCATCAAGTTGCTTTTCTAGGCTTATTTTCTCCTTTTTCTAGCTATCTTCCTTCCCTGCAAATTTTAGCAACTCTGCTTTACAATCACTTAATTCTTTAGACAAGGCTTCCTTTTGCATTTCAAGGTCTGTTTCTTTGGAAGCTTCGATTAGCTAGATATTAAGAACTTTCTCCTTTCTCTGTAGTTTCTGAATCAGCTTATCTTTCTCAGCTAATAACTTGCTCATGGTTTTTCCTCCACCGTCACTTTTAACTAGGTCATATTGTATCTTCTTGACCTACTATTGAAGAGCTCGGTTTTCACTTTTCTCTTGCTTCAATTGGTTCCCTAACTTTCTTACGGTAACCTACAAATTGTCGGTTTTCAATGCTACTTTTACAAAATCATCATATATGAGATCCCCAATCTGCTTGTGAAACTGTATTTTATCCCCCACCGGTATCTTTTTCCAATTGAGCTTCCTTTCGGTCACTTCATCCTCTATCAATACTAGAAGTCTTAAAGTGTTATCCTTCATATATCTGCTAGTGATCAAGGAAGTTTTGGTATTAGACAAACCCCTGGCTCTAGGCATCAAATAAAATAGCCTCTAAGCTGAGACCTGTTTATTTTGATCAGACTGCTTGCACAGGCTGGCCTTGGACCAAAATTTATTGCCATTATCACCTTCCTTAACATCTTGAAACTTATATTCTATAATCTAGACTTCAGGAGCCGAAGACTCCTCATTATCTACCTTCCCACCATCCATCGGAATAATCAATTCTTCTTGAGTCGCTAGAACAACCATATCCTCTTTAGTGGGAGAAACAACTGACTCGACTTGAGTAGCCACAACCATTAACTCAACTTGTGTTTCCAATTTAGGCCACTTGTCTGGATTTTCTTCTTTAGTATCCATATCTCTGACTTCTTCTAAGTCTCTTTTCTGGCCCACTTCCATGGTGTCCGACACCTGATCTAAGTCCATTATTAAATCGAACAACATTAGATTTCCTTCCTGTGACTCTACAATTCCCTCCATCTTGGGTTCCCAGTGCAACAAATTTCACCCCTTTAGTACCCCTACTAGCTCTTTATGTTCAAAAGCGCTTAGATTACAATCTTTCCTTCTCTTGGAAATATTGTGCAAGGGGTTGTATTCGATGGCCACATCTTTCTTGAACCCTAGCGGCCTCAATAACTCTTCTACATCTAACAAATCTTCCTTTCTCTTCACAACAAAAGGACCTACCTTCCAAGGGTATTTCACATCCGTGCCTTTCTTATATTGCAGGAAATGCTCCTCCTCCAGAGTCAATTTCTGTCTGATAAACTCAAGAGCAATGATCCGCAATGTTAGAAAAGTGGGAAAAACATAGGGCTCCTTTACAAAACCATACAGCCTAGCGACTGTAGGATCCCTCAATAAAAACCAGTCACTGACCGCCAACTGACTTTTCAACTGCATCATTGATTTCATTTCTAGTAAAATCCTAGGTAGTTCTTCCCCATAGATGATTTTATAAACAGGGGGCAAAAAATAGTTCAAAAAATTGAAAACATTGTCTATCAAAGCATCTGTTTCAAGTAGTGAGGAAAAATGTGGGCTTTCGTCGCTGCTGTACATAATCATTTTCATCAACTGTGTCTGATATCTAAAAAACCTAGTACATGGGAAATTGCTCAATTTTACATGTATCCTTTCCGCCAAAAATTCATCAAACCTCAAGGATGGGATGATCCCACTTTCAGACCTAGCCAAACTGACGCTAATCCTTAAATGTAAACTTAACTGGACTTCAGTGACCCACAAATCTGTATCCAATCCTAAAAATTGAGCCACCAAAGAAAAACCAACTAGGAATCGTCATAAAAAAGGCTGACATTTAAGGGGTAGGGTTCTTTGGTGATTTCTTAGCTGGGTTTTAGAAACGTATCTAAGGAAGCTTGACGACTTTCAAGGGTGATTTGACGATACAGGGAAACCACACAGTCTTCATAAAAACCCTCCAACTCCTGGTACTGTGACTCGGGAATGAAAAAATAATTCCTAACAAGTGATGCGTCTACATTACAGACGACTTTGTACTTATGGGCATCCATAATTACTCTTTGGGGTTTTGAGTAATTCAAAGAATACCATTTCACAAACTTAGGGAAAGGGGACACTTGGTCAAGGAAAAAGAAAATGAACGATGACCAAAAGATTCCATGTATATCGAGTCCCTGTTCATGCAAGGCTTCCAATCTCTTCTTAATTTTCAGAACTAGGAGCCGAATATATGTGTCAAACACTTCGACGTCTCTATCTTCCAGGGAAACCTTAACCCTAGAACTAGTAGAAGCCTGTCCTTCCTCCATTTACAACTATAAAAGACTCAATTTAATGCAGAGAATAATCGGTCACAAGGTCCTACCTGCCACTGGAAGTCGCGAGCGTGCCCTATCGAAGGTTCTGTCGCCTTCGCTGTCTAACACACACCGAGAGACTTTCTGACATCGAAATGATTCGAGAACAAATTTCAACCTTTGTGTGCTTTTACTATATATATAACCTTGCTTACATAACTCGCGCCTTCCTTTTCCAACTGTCATTTAATCTCCACCATTGATCTTCCCCGTGCTCACTTTTCGTTGTCAGATCTGCTTTCTAACTCTTGTCCGTGCCATCTATCTTATTTGCATGCATCCATGAGGTAGCATCGCATATACCTAAGTGGTCCTCAATATCATTCCTTCCGTCGTACGACGGGTTTTGGAGTTGACACTTGTCCGACAGGAAATATCGATCATATTCGCCTTGACGCTATCCAATGTGCTATTTCTTGATGCGACTATCCATGAGAACCATCCACCTCCCTCCTGGCATGCATCCATAGTGGAGATTTGTGCTCTGCTTAATTCCTAGGTCATCCGTATGCTGTTAGGGCTTTTCCTATTATCTTCCATGTATTTTCAACTTCCACCAGCCGTTGATGTGGCTTTCCTTGCCATCTGAACCATAGATCTTCCATAGACCTAAGCCTTTTCTATTTTAAATGAACCCAAAACCTTAGATCTCAAAAGGATAACCTCCATCATAGATCCTTGCACCCATCCACACCATCGCATGCGCCCAATATGGCACTGCTCAATGCTCTTTTCTCCACGCGACGCCTTCTTAAGCCGACACCTGTCTGGCGGGGCAATGCTTATCGCATCCACATATTCTTTTCCTTCCTTGCAAGTTGGCCATGCGATGCTCCATTGAAAGCCATAGATCTTGCTCCCTCCCTTGATCAATGGTGCCGACCTATGCGATGCTTAGTCTTTCATGTTTCTCCCATGGACTATAGGTTTTAAGGTATTGTCCACTTGCCTTTGTCATTTTATTTTCCTATTAATACCTAGCCTTTGACATTAGTCCATCTTTATTGCATTGGACCCTTTCTAGACCATTCCTTTTCATGTCTTAGCACCTGGCCATCGAGGATGGAGATTACTTCAAGCTTCCATCAGGTATTTGTCTGACCCTCCACCTTTCATATACAGTTTTTTATGCTGCAAAAGAGAAAAAATATATAGGTGCTAACACTATGTATTTAAACCCAAAACTTTCACCTTTTCAATTATGTTCATTACACACCATCGCTACGTAAGGTCTATGCATGTAGATTATATTTTGGACAACATCAGTTTTAATATATAGTGTTGTAAAAACTATAAAATAATACTCCAACTTAAGTATTATGTATATCCTTTGAAATAGGAAAGTAATACATGGTCCTATCCATAGTTTTGAGGGAAGAATTTTATAATGTACAAACTATGTAATTTCCATAGTATCATCATAAGAGTTATAGGTTTGTAATACACCACTTTACTACATAGTTAACCTTTTAAATTCATGACTTATTGGAGGTAACCAATTCATGTCAACATTGTACCTGAGTAGTTTGGAAGAGTAGGAATTCTTCTTCACGTTTGTATTGATAACGTAATAGACCACCTTAGTGTTGTTAAATACACTAAAAAAAACTTATGAAGACTGTTATTGAAAATTTCCCTGTCTTACCTGTCCATTGCAATAGAATTAAGGGGCGTTAGCTAGAAATACCTAAGTAAGCCCCGGGGCTATCCAAGGAGCCCTTCATGACATCAAAGTGAAATTTTGGTATCTAGAACCAAATCATCATCGAAAAATTTATGACATGATTTCTGAATAATAAACACTTAAAGTAGTTTGCAACTCCATAACATCCGGACAGGTCAATGACGATGCAATGCATAACGACGTTTCATTTCACTTATTTAAGATAGTAGAAACAACAACAAATAATATGTTTATGAGAAACATAAACCATTTGACTTTACAATAGTTATGAAGTTGTTGTCATTAGGCTTGTTTATTTAAGAACGTCTAAAGTATGTGTAATTTAACAATTAATACTTCTGCACTGTTTTCGTAAGCAGTTAATGCTACTTTTTTTTTTTAAATTTTAGTGAATTTTGGGGATGTTATAGGCATGCAGTAAGGATACCCAATCCTTACATCCCAAAGATAAATTTATGTTTATGAGATCACATAAACCCTAATGATTGTAACATAATCTCAACAACTCTAGAAAACACTACTTATGGATGATGGACCATAAAGGATGGAGACCATGAATCCACTAGAGGGAATGAAGAGAATTGTGTCAAGAAAATATAGAATACTCTAAGAACCTGAGGGAGATACCTTGGTTAGTAATTATCCTAAAGTCATAAATATTATCTTAAGCAACTATTTTTGTATTAAATTAAATCCTTAAACCTTTCCACTCTCATTAAACAAGTATTCTTCTATTATTAATCCTTGGATTAAATCTCTAAACCATTCCACATTGATTAATTACCTAAACATGATTAAGTAAGGAAAAAAAACTATTCTAAAAACTTTTAATCCTTAGATTAAATCCCTAACCAGTTCCATTTTTTATTAATTACTTAAAGGCGATATGTGGGATTTCACCAAGAAAATAATTGTTTTATCTAAAAATGATTAAGGAGGTTCAACTCGGAGGTGGTAGCTAGCTAGGAGAACTGGAGTCTACCTAAGGTTTGGAGGAGAGGCCATTGTCATTATAATAAGCATATACGTATTATGAAGTTCATATTTCTCTATTTTATTCATCATTTTACTTAACTTGGGAAGGTGGTAGCTGGCTAGGAGAACTGGAGTCTACCTAAGGTTGGGAGGAGAGGCCATTGTCATTATAACAAGCATATAAGTATTATGAAGTTCATATTTCTCTATTTCATTCATATAATGGGATGCATTTTTAATCATTTTAATTAGAGTGGTTTACTTTGTATTTTATATTTGGATGCAATTTTAATAGAATACATTTTAATTAAAAGTATATACTTTGTGTTTTATTTTAGTTGATTGCTAGTATATAATATATATGCTCTGATTTATTTGGATATATATATATATATGCTTTGTATATGTATAATACATATGTTCTATGTTTTATTATATTAGTTTTCATATATATGCTTTGATTTATATTTATGCTTTTGGTTGGATCCATATATGCTATATATTTTTATAGGTTTTGTATTTTAATTACATATAATTTATTTATATATACATTGAGAGAATTTCCATGCTTATATATATATATATTCGAAAGAATTTGCATTTAGATATATATGGTTTAAGATTTCTATTCTCATATTTATATTTGCATACAAAAGCTCAAGTTTTATATTGTGTTTTAAATACATTTGTATAATATGAAATACAAATATGTTTATAAGATTCTATAGATCGTAGAAAGCTCTGTATATTAAAATATTTAATAAATATACTAGATATATCGTTAATTGTGTTTTTAAGATCTAGAGAATGCTCTCTTTTAATAACCAAGTTAATTATATTATTAAGTCTTCATAGGGGAATATATAGTTATTGATCAAACCAATTAATTTTTTAGTATAGTTAAATTTTTTCCGATTTTGCAATTTTTCATGGTTAAATTTTAGAAGAACATTTTTCTATTTAAATTAATTTCAATAACATGGAATTAGCTAGAAAAGATGATGCCATCCCCGGGTATTATTTCCCATCCATCTGCCGCGGGCTGAGGTCATTCTTTGCACTTCCTCTGTCACATTGCTGACTCTTATTCCAGTCTTTTATCAACTATAACACTCAAGAGTATGGAAAAAAGGAATAAAAAAGCATGGATGGCTTGAAAAATCATGAACAATCGAGTACATATGACTTGAAGTCTCCACAAATTGAGAAATTATGTAAAAAATTTGTTTTCCATTAGGCTAATTTCAATAAATATTTTCGTACAACCCTCTAAAATCTTAAATACTGTACTTACCTTTCTGGAATAACATCATTGTAGCAGCATTGATGGCATGAAGAATTAGTCAAGGAAATGAGTAGTCAATCGAGCATTACCTACGAATATTTTCTATCATGATATTGAAGTCAACATCTGTAATATCTCGAATTTTGACTAACTATTTCTGATGTTATATATTGGGCTTAAAGGCCCAACACATATGATTTGTTTTGATTATTGGGCATAAGCCCTAGTGCACATGATTTATTATTTAATAGACTGACATATTGGGCATGGACCCTGACTGACTTCATTATTGTTATATGTTGGGAAAGAAAGCCCTAATGGATGGATTATGTTTTGTTATGAGAATTGGGTACAAAACCCTAATATACTAAGATGACCTTTGTTACATACTATGCATAGTTATGAATTACATGGTTGACTTAGATGGTGTGTTGAGCGTGGACTCAGGAACACACAGATGACCTATGTACTGGGAATAAGCCCCGATGTACCTAGAAGAGTTTATTATGTACTCGGCGTAAGCGCCAATGTACATTGAGTGTTGGGTAGGATCCATGGAGCACTCCAAGCTTGATAAATGAATACCGGATTCAAGGCCATTATACATTCTAGATGTGATTCACAACCACATTATAGTACTAGTGTTGAGTAGGACGCTCTGGAATTGCACTAGGGTAACGCCCATGTGAAGAGTGTTGAGTTAAAGCTTTGAAGAGCACTCGGGGTTACTGGATCTTAAAAATGTTGAGTTGGCAAGACTCTCAATAGCACTTCTATTTCATCACATTTATTTAATTTGGTTAACTGAAGCATTTTCTATCTATCATCAAGTACTACGGGAACTACCATGTTAAACGAGGGAATCCGATATGCAAGAGAGAGTTCTAGAGGTACCTCAGCAAGCTAACTATCCAGGCTTACCATACTAAACTATTGAATGACTAAAATTAATTATTCTTATGTGAAAAACATGCCTAAGGGTCATGCATAAAATAGTTCTCCCAAGTAGATATTATTATTATTAATATTATTATTATTATTCTCCTAAAGAAAAACATTTCTTATATATGTATTTAATTATTGCATAGGGTTATGCATGAAAGGACTCTCACATAAGTATACTATTAAAATTATCAATAGTATTATTAGTATTTATTGTTAAATCTAAGTAATAAAATATATAACTATTATTATTACCAATTATGTAAGAAATAATTTAAAGTCACTTCTAGTTAAAACAAATAAAAGTCCTAGTCTAACAAGGACTAGATATTTAGTAAAAATATCTTTTAAAAATATTAATTAAAGAAACTAACTAAATTCAAACAGCTATATTCCAAGACTCCCCTATATAAAAGAGGGCAGATCCCAAGAAAGGGGATCATATTTTTCATTATCATTCTCTTATGAGAATAGAGGAGAATTCTGCTGCAAGAACTAAAGCAGTCCCACATTAAGATCTAGATCTAATCCAGCAATTGAACCTAGGGCATCTACTTCTCTCATTGTATGTTGGAACCAGCTCGGGGGCATCTAGTTAAAGACCAGGAACGTTCTAAGGGTCATGGTTGGGAGGAACATGGTAGTCCCAAAGTTATCCAGTTGAAAGATCACTCTAGAGGTCAGCCAAGTCCATAAGCTTTCGGCATTAATTATTGTTTGAGTGTGTAGGTCTTGCAAAGGAGGATTAAGCTGCAATATAACTAGGTATGAGCTACAATTCTCCATTTTAGTTGACGATAGAAACTAGGATTAATATAATAGGATTTATTTTACAGTATTGTATTTTCCCCAAATATTTATAATGTTATCTCTTCCATACAGAAAGGGCCTTAGGGCATGGGATCACAGGGTTACATGGTAGGATGATTTTGGGTCCCTTAAACATAACTTTTATCTTCTCTATAACCTTAACTTTGAACCAAAACCAGCTAGAGGTCTAGCAGGGCTAGCCTAGCTAGCCTTTGCTAGACACCAAGGTCAGTAGATAAACCCTAGAATTGCAAACCAATACGTAAACTGATGACTGAGTTCTTGCACGATCTATGTTTAAACTACATTTTATTTCTGAAAAGATATACTGTATTTTCCAGACTTATATATAGGGTCAAATTCTTTCTTTACCAATTTCTACCATTCTCCTACACTTACAAAGAAAATAACATACATGATTGGAGACTTTTCTTTGTAGAGAAATTTTATTTCTATAAATTCCCAGGTCTTATCGAATGCAACCCACGGTAGTGAAATTTTATTACATAGTAGTCAACCTTTCTTCACCAACATTTCCATATAAAGCTATTGACTACGATTTTAGTTGTACATTGCCTTAAATTTAAACTCTGCCTATCAAAGCAAAAACACAAGTGCATGCATATAACATGATTCCACTAACATGAGATTTCATAGGTTCAAATAGCCCATCAAAACGTTACACATTTTATTTCAAAACCTTGACGGGCATCATTTTTCCAAGACTAGGATCGAATTCACATAAGAACAAAAACAATAACACAGAGGGTTGTATACACCCAGTTCCATTCAGATTTTATAAGACAAGTTAGTTACCACCTAGTGAGACAAAAACTATCAGAAGAGAGCATACGAATAAATTGACAAAGGAATCATTAAGACAACCGACAACATTAGATATTCGTTATGTTAAAAAGTCATAGAAAAACCCCATTTTATACAGAACTTAAATCAAAGCCCCCATACATAAGTTTAAAGGATTTTCATAGAATCAATAGACCATCAATGTAGCAAAACGAAACCCTCTGGGGTTATCCCCATCAAACAAAACCATAATAGATACATCATGTACATACCGGTCTAGCGAAAAGGCAACCCAAGGAAACCACAAATATTACAGTAAGGCAAAGGTCTCACGAGGTTCTAGGTACAAAAATAGTAGAATCCTCTTCCCCATAGTTGTGACAGGAAGGGCGAAGAATGGGTTTCGAAACCTAGACTTACCCTGTGAATGCTAAAACCAAGAGTTTCCACCAATGGTAACCAACGTCAGGCACCTACAAATCATACATGCCAGAAATGCAACAAAGAGCCACTGTTTAAACTACAGTCAAAACAATCATGTACATAATACTTAGAAAGGAAATATCAGGAGGGTCTCGATTTCCATTACCTGACTGAAGTCATGGATGCCTCCATTGTTTTAATAGCAAGTGCCTTGACCATGAATAAAGCTCAGGTCAAGAGCACCAATGAGCCAACATAGTAGAAAATCCTCACAGCCAAACCCACTACGAACAAAATGGTAACGCAGAGGTGAAAACCCAGACATTAACCCCTCTTCCAGCTGGCTACCAAAGCCACGTGACCACCACTAGTAGCATTTAAGTTTTCAACCACCCACTTTACACATTACAATATTGCGAGCCAACGTTATAGTTCAACTTTGTATTTGATGCTAGGACCATTAGTCTTACCACCATAGTCATTCGAATATTCAACCTAATGTTTTATGCCTTGTGAACATCCTTCACACTTCAACATTAAAACACTTTTTCCATATTAATGAATTTGGGTAGCTTAGGAGACATCAACACTTGCATACCTAAAAGAAAAATTTGAAAACCATGCAATAGCAAATTTCTAAGTAAGCTAGGTAGTTCCAATCATCCGCCCTTACCTCTCGACAACTTTGCCGGTGGTACATGGACCAACACCAAGTTCCCAAGGTGTCTCAACTACCCTCAACAAGTCCATAATTCTTGAAAGAACCATTTAAACAGTTTACAAACTCAATTATGAAACCGATTCTTAAAAGTAAAGAAGGATCTGAGTATTACTTTAGCATATGTAAACCAGCCATAAAGATACATCATCTACCCTATCATAACACTTCCACAAAAAACCATAACTAGTAAGATTATCTTGTTAGGAATTTATAAATTGTTACTGTTGCAAACTAAGTACTGATGCAACTTCCCAGTACTGAAGTTAATTTATGAATGCATTATCTATTTTGGGCATTTTTAGCAGTAGGAGAATTTTTTTTAATTTTTACTATTTTTAGGGACATTACATCATCTAATCAACCAATCACATGACGAGTTTCCATAGTGTGAGATCCCAAGTTTCATACATAAATCTATTAGGAACCATGAAATCCTAGTCACAGAAATTAAAATATGATTACATTATGTTACAGTCATCCTATATTGGTAGAATTGGAATCTGTTTTGAAACTATGAAGTGACAGGCTAGAGACATGAACTAAATTGTTCAATTTGTCACTCCATGGTTTTGTGTGGGAATTATCAAATGACAAGTTAAACAGATTGAAACTTAAACTAGCATTTGCCCCTTGAGGGGCAAAATTGAACGCCGTTAGGAAAAGAGTAAATTTTCTAACAATGTTAGAGACTGTTTTTCTTTCCCTTTAGTATACAAGGAATCATATTACCACCCATCGAAGAGACCAACCATATTGAAGTTTTAACCACTCTTTACAAAACAAATACCTCCTCCGACCTCCTCGGCCTCCTCCGACCTCTTTGACCTCCTTTGACTTCCTCGACCTCTTAGACCTCCTCTGACCTCCTCGACCTTGACCTCCTCGACCTCGACCTCCTATGACCTTGGACATCATCGACCTCTTCTGAGCTCCTCGACCTCCAATAAATTCGTCATCGATTTAGGACCATGAAGTGTAAGTGGAAGACTTGTAGTTCTTCCTTAAGCTCTGTGTGACATAATGAATAAACTATATGTGGCTAAATTTAGCATGCTCACGAAGAGTTCAAATCTGGAGATAAACTCACTCTTATATTCACATAATTTTCATTAAACAAAATTTCCTTTTGACATGTTCGGAAAACTTATCAAGTTGATGAACTTTTGCAATTGTGTCAGTGTTTAATATTTGCGACCTAGTAAGTTTGAAAACAAATAAGGATGAATGAACTCTTAATGTTTATAAAATGTCATCACTGGATTTTTAACACCTACCATTTTTCTCAACTGAAGATAAAATGAAAACGTGTAGCCCTTGTTGTATTTGGCAGAAAAATGGGAAAGTAAAAAATGAGTTAACGACCTTCGCATTGACCAGTACTGTAGTTTATTCACATTGCAGAAGACTCCTATAATCAAAGGCATCGAATAACTCGAAGGTTTCTTAGCACCGACTTTCTTCAATACATTATAACCGTAATGAGACAAAATTCCAGATAAAAAATCTTTTAACTAATAAAAACAATAAATTTATACTGGGAAATGTGCAGGATAACAGAATCTAAACCCAACAATGCTGCAAAAATTCAACCATATAAGATGTTGAGGTAAAACTACAAGTTCGACCATATACACTTTTTACCTATTTAAAAATAAAGTGACATCAAGTGATATCAACTACAACAACATTGACCAGTTTGGATATCGACCATATTGACCATAAATTACTCGACTGATTTAGTATTGACCAGAAATTGGATATGTCGACCACCATATCGATGAGATTTACTAACATATACTCAAGATCAATTTGAATCTAATAATATGTTGAGTTGAAACTACAACTTCGACCATATACACTTTTGACCCTTTTAAAAATAAAGTGACATCAAGTGATATCGACTATAACAACATTGACTAGTTTGACTTGAATGATTTAGTATCGACCATAAATTGTATTTCAACCAACATATCGATGTGATTTAGTAACATATTCAAAAGTCAATTGCATTCTACGTTTATGCTCATGAATACATTATATAGTTTAAACAAGCATGCGCATTCATATAGAGACAACATACAAGAGAGAGACAAGCACTAGTCTTTATTATTCAACAAGGGTAGAACGATACATGGACAGATCTTAGTTAACGATTATATTGGCTCAACAACCTATATATAGATGTTTACATTCAGTTATACAACTGTATTTTCAGTGCAACTAACCAACATATTTAGACTTCTCGACGGGACTTGTCCACTTATATTGCAAACAGTCCAGCGGAGGTTCTAGTGTCTTCGAACATGTGCAAAATTACTGAACAAAACTTGTGTATAACTATGCTTTGTGAGTTGTCTGGAGTGGAACTGGGCACTGTTGGATGTTGTAGATAGACCTCAACAATTGCTTCAGCCAAAATAGACATTTGGTGTTGGAAGCTCTCCCAATGGCACAATCTGTTTTGGATATCGATAGTAAGTGTTGTAAGGGCCGACAAGTGAGCTATTTGTTCGTGAGTTATTTTTCCTTGTAGATGAATTAGGTCAGAACCAAAGAGCTCTATTTTCTCGTTTGCATATGAAATCAGTGTTTGAAGATGTGGTCGGAGTTGTTCTACTTTGTGAAGGTTATGACAAGCCTGGCTCAACCACTGTGCTTCACTTTTTTCCAATTTCTCCAGTTTACTATTTTCCATTAGTAGTTGTTCCTCAATATTTCTGGCCATGGTTTCATCAGCCACTTAGAGTTGTTTATGAAGACTTTCAAATGTCTCACTTGTCTCTTGCATTTCTCTAAACACATTGCCATAATGTTTGTACTAATTGCAGAGAACATTGTTTGTTGTCTATGCTTCATCATTTTACTGTATGAGCTAATTGTGTGGTGAGTTGAATGCTTCAAACTGTTGCGACATCAATGACACTGTTACTATGGCTTGTTCTTCTCAGTCCTTGATGAGCTATTCAGACAATGCCGACATGACAGATTCGAACAACTGAAATGCTTTATCAAGTGTGCTTTTCGTTTTCGAGGTGACTGGAATTTGTATGAACTATTGCACTAAGTCTTGACACTTTGTCAGAAATAGAGTTTGGTCTTGTTCCACCTTGTGAATTTCGTCTTCTACTTCCAGTCGTCTATGTCACTGTTCTAGGTTGATTGCATCAGGCAGTAAGTCGAGCTCTTCTTGTGGTGCTCATTGTGGATGGTATGTCGAGATCTACCCAAATTGGTTGAGATGTACAGATAAGTGACCCAATTGAGATATGTGGTGCAGATGTTGTTGCTGTTGCTGAAGATCTTTCTCTTGGCGTTGCTTTTTTTTGTTCCTTTTTCTTGGATTTTCCTTTAGATTTTGGGGCAACTAATTGTTGTTCTGATTCTTTTTGAGTCTCGACTATTTCTAATGGTTGCTCTGTTTTTTTTTTGCTTCTTTAGTATACTGTTCCTCTTGTATTGAGTTGATTGATATTTCTATTGTGTTTATCGAGAGTACTTCTTCAGTTGTTACTTGTTTTGCTTGCTCTATTGTCTCGACTCCTGCCTGCGTTATTTCTGTTGCTGACTCGACTGCTTCTTCAATTGTTTATGTTGCTAACTCGACTGTCGCTTTCAAGGCTTTTGGAAGTTATGTTTCCTATTGTTGAAGTTGGATTGCTTCTGATGTTGTGGTCGTTGTGTTGGCAGGGTTGTGGAATGGTACACTAGTACCGATTTCACTTGTCGATGACACATGTGTTTCGTCGACTAGAAGAGGAGGGTTAGGATTTGAACTGGCAGACGGTTCCCAACTGACTACAGGGGACAAGACTTCTAGTATCAGTGGTGCATCTAGATCTAAAAATTGAGCTTCAGGGGAATATTGTGGTGATTCGATGACATGTTGGGGAGGTGAATGGGCTTCCATCGACGGATTGGTTGGAAAAGGAATGAACAAAGAAGTCTGTTGAGCAAAAATTGGATTTTGTATGTTAGGATTGTGTTGTAGATGGGTATTGCATATGCCAATTGGTTGGAGTGTTAAGGTATCTAATGGATTCAAAATTTTGGTTGGGATGACACCAAGAGGGGCAGAATCTATCGGTGAACTAGTGTCTACGAATACAGGCTCCTTGGTTATGATTTTTCGCCAGTATGGGAACATGATCGGGAGTTGAGTCATGAATTAGGTAATGTCGATATCATTTTGAAATGTTTCTAGAAGGGGGGAAGGAAGATTTTGTACAATATTCAAAACTTGAGATGGAGCTTGAAGTTCAAGTGGGGTACTTACCATAGGTGTAGAAAAAATAGTATCCTCTGTGACAATGGTCGGCGATGGTGGAGCTGAGCTATCTGTCAATTCAACATCATCATTGATGATAAGCTTGAATTTATTTTTGGGTTGAGGGTGTTTATCTTCCAAAAATTTCTTGAACTACTCGTCGACTGGTATTTTCTTCTTAGCTGCATCTTCCAATATTCACGTTGTGCTCTCGTTTAATTCAGTTTCATCTTCCACTATCGGCTTGTCAATCATCATTTTTCTATTGCCCTTGCCCTATATTTGTACATCTATTACTTATCGAGCTATGGATAATTGGTCGACCATCTATTGGATGTTGTCGGTTGTCAAGGCGTACTCAGGATTGTCTGACAGGGTCTCTTCATTTGATTGTTCAGCTGTATTCGGTGATTCTTGGTGTGGAATGAGCATAAGTGCTAAAGGATATGATCCAGCCGTAGGCTGAGGTTGAAATGTAAAATTGTGCATATATAGGCGGCTTTCATATGCTTATTCTCTCTCTGGATCCATTAAAGGTTCGACTATGGGAATGCCAACTTGGTGTGGCATAGCAGTATTTATCAATTTTGTGTTGGATTGCCTTTTAATCTCATTAAATATTCCTTGACTGAAGGGTAATAGTTGAGAGCTTGTGATCATACAGAGGCAGACTCCATCGAACATTCTGAGATACTCTCAATTTGGTCGACCGAACTTTTAAGTCTTCAAACCAGGATTCTATCCAAATCTTTACTATTGATGGCCCAAGTCTGCTACCTCCTTTCGTAAGGAAACAAAAGTTCTGCATTAACATGGGTCCTTCTTTAGTAAAGTCTTTATTTCCTGCTGGTCTTATATGCATCATTTCTATCCAAATGATTAGAGATGGGTAGCAAATGGCTGCTCCATCCTCTTGTCACTTCAAACATATGTTCCTGATAATTCGGCAAGGTAGTTAGCCCAGTTGTATATTTTTCCATCTGTTTCCATGCTCAGGACAAGCTCTAGCATTTTAATTTTTAAATCAGACCCTCGACCAGAGCTTTACAAGGTGGTTGACATGACTCGCGCATGTATTTTATAATTTTCTTATTTTATCTGGGTCACAAATAACCCTCGAGAATGCTTTCCAGTTGGGTGGTATGCAAACTGCTTGATCAATTTTGGTCTCTGTCGACTAGGTACATCTACACCTTTGTTTGATAACCCTATAATCTTGTGGATGAGCTCACCATTTATTTTGACTAGAACGTCAAAATAGAATTTTCCATTATGATATATGCTTACTACAAATCGAGCAATAATTTCTTTGAGTCCACCAAACTGTTCCAGCAGTGGTGCATTCATGTATTGCAGAATGGTAGCAGTCCACAGTTTTTGGGTTGGCTCCCTCCAATTGCCATTTGATTCCTTTCCCCGTGCAAGAATATCCCTCCAAGTTTTTCACCAGTGTGGCTCGTCTACTTTAGCATTTCGAACCAGCTGTAAGCGGGTTTCCTGCAGTGTTTGGGCCATCTCCAATTGATGGAATTTAGCTGTGGTTGAACAAGTTGTAGTATGACCTTTCTTGGGCGCCATCGTTTCTGTAGAACTCTCAGGTTCGCAAAAGGATTCTATTTTCTTTGAAGTATGGTTCCTTGGTGCTTCGAAAAAGAGTATCCAACAATCCTCAAGGTCGGGATTTATGAAGGAAGCATTTGGCATGTGTGAATTAAAAGTAGATGACTGCATTAAAGAATGATTTGACAAGCTATTTAATTCCGAGTGATAGCCTATCTACGTGTTGTCACATGAATGTGGGTTTTCCATCTACCTGTCGGTGATCTCGACTGCTTGTTGCTTGTAGATATGTGTCCGGAGGTCGTGCTTTATCTATCTGAAATTGTAGGCTGTGGCTAGTTGGGAGCGATTGAGGAATTTGACCAACTGTTACTGGCTCTTCTCTTTGCCTATGTATTTTTGGTTGTTTTTCTTTGGTTGTAGTTTGGGTAGAAGTAGATGCAATCTTTGGATATAGTTTATTGTGTAGCTCTGTCATATTGTGTAACCTTTTATATATTTGTTCTTCTTTCAGAAAGTGATTTGAGTACTCAAAAGTGATTTTAAAAGAAGCACAATGTTTAGCCACCTTGCGTTTGTTGTCATTTCTTACAAATAGTTTTGTTCCAAAGTGAAAAGCTTGCGAGTCTGCAATAAAGGTTTCCACTACCTTAATCTTACAAAATTTGTATCCACCAATATTGAATGGTACAGGTGGATAAGAGGCTATTTTGTTGTGATGAAGATAGTTACCAATTCCATTGATGAACACTTGTTTGATCGCTTCTTTATGCACAATGTAATCTGTAGCATATTTGGGCAATAGAGAAGGAGGTTCCATGCCCCCATACATTCTAATGTATGTGCCTTCTGATGAGAAGTAATAGTCTCCAATTCACCTATTACATCCAAGGCATTGTGTGACATACAATTTGCTTCTTTATTGAAGACAAGTGAATAAAGGGGCATGATTAGTTCTTTGCATAGTAATTTGTAGTACCCTGCATATCAGTGAGCCCAAGTTAGCTAATATGCTACATGAATGGGAGTTTCATTTTGATTCCAAGTAAATACCAAATTAGGGAAAAGGGTGGCTGACTAATACGCAATCGATAAGGTAGCTAGACATGAAGAATTATGATTTCCCTTGTGAAAGGCTGATTTGAACCATAGAAATGGTTGATGCCATATTTTCTGAAATAATAGTTGCCCAATTGAAGATTGTACCATGTGTGGCAACATGGTATATCAATGGAACCCAAGTGAATTTATATTTGTTGTCATTTGGTAGACCGAAGAGTCTCCTCAACAAGAGGACTATGACTCTATAGGGGGTCCTTAAGTTTTGGGTGGCATATTTCTTGCTATGTTTGGATCTAAGTTGTTTGTCTCGTAGCAGAATTTCCCTTACACATTTAACATTATCTATATTGGCACGTCCTACCCAATCGTCAGTTAGGAATACTTTGGAGGTATTCATCTTGTATGTGGCTGAAAGTTGGGATGGTTGGAAGGATGTGAGCCATTCCCCAATGGCGTTTGAAATTATCGTTGTCATAGTATCTACATGGGGCAAGATCCATGCAATAACCTTTGAGTAGTTGCGGCCACGTAGTTTCCTTGTGAAGGTTGGACCTCTGGATGTTTTCATAAATTATAGTTTCCTCCAAGGTTGAATTAGGTATTTTTTCGTCTTTCATAGCTATGTACAACTCGCCCCATTTGAACTCAGTGGTGTGGCCTATGGTGGGTTTAGTGTCTTTAAATACTATTTCCATTTGTATTTTTTGAGTCGTTTCCTTTTCAAGGTCCATTTGTTCGGCCTTTCTTTAGTTTGTTTTTGCAACATACTTGATTTGAAAACATACAGTGTGAATAATGAGGAATCTTGATTTAAATGTTTACAAGGTACCTAGTATTGAAGATAGAGGAACCAATGTTATTTCTTTAAATGTGTAAACTTCTGTTGCTATTGTAAGAAGAAGATATAGTACATTTTGTGCTTAAACAATTGTAATGAAATATTGAATCAATATAAGTCATACAACTATAAATGGAAAGAATACAACAAAAAGCAATCGCTTCAATGGAGTTCTTCTTTAGTCGAGGTCCAACTAGTTCTCAGAGATCCGACTCTTTTACAAAAAATGATTACTTTAAAAACTTGACCCAACCAACGTAAATGCTAAGCATTGACCATTATTTTACTTTATGTCATGTGGACGAAAATGAAATTTTGATATCTATCAAACACTCATAATTCCATCGATGCATGACGAGATATTAGCTCGACCACTTTAAAAGAACGTTGTTTTTGTCGAATTGATGGACACTTTGTTTTCTTCGAATTGATGGACACTTCATTGATGGAGACAAAGTGATGTTCACTTAAGTTTTGAAAAAAGTATGGTTCATAGTTGAGGTGGTCGAGCCTTTAAAAATTTGTTGGCTCTTAACTATGTGGTTCAATTGAAGGACAGTTTTTTTTGGTTGCCATGAAGTTGTTACTGTGTAAATATTATCAACATATTGAATAGTTGATATGAATTTTTAATTTGTTTTTCAACAATATTTGGAAGATATGGTTGGAATTCAAAATGGTCTGAGTTGGTCGAGCCTTTAAAAATTGGTCGACTCTTAAGTATGTCACTGTGTAAAGATGATTGACAGATTGTTTCTTGAGCGGCGACTCAATTTGACCACATAGTTAACAGTCGACCATTCTAACTTCCAACCTCTGTCCATCAATTCCACCACACAGTTGAGAGTCGAGCAATTTTTAAAAGCTCGACCAACTCGACTATCGACCATATTTTTTTTAAAACTAAAGTTAGCCGACCATTTTGACTTCCGACTCGTGTCCATCAATTCCACCACACAATTAAGAGTCGGGCAATTTTTAAAGGCTCGTCCAACTCGACTATCGACCATATTTTTTTATAGCTAAAGTGACCCGACAATTTTTACTTCTGACCATATGTTACAAATATTATCAAAAAAAAAAATTACACAGTTAACGGTTGACGCGTGTCCATCAATTCGACCACATAGTTAACAATCGACCAATTTTTAAAGGCTCGACCAACTCAACTATCAACCATATTTTTTTTAACTAAAGTGACCCAACCATTTTGACTCCCGACCATATCTTACAAATATTATTGAAAACAAAATTACGAATTCATATCAATTGTTTCATATGTCGATCATGTTTACACAATGTCAACTTCACATCGACCAAAACAAAGTGTCCATCAATTTGACCAAATAGTTAAGAGGAGACCAGCAAAATAAGTCAATGATTAAGTCGATAGAACTATATTGAAGCTGTCGTCGGTAGACAAGGTAGACAATTAGTCGGTTGTCGACTTGGATACAATAACCATGTGTATTTAATATTTTTCTGAGGATAGAAAATAACTGCCAAGAGTGTTAGTCAAAAAGAGAACCAAGAGTGTTAGTCAAACAAAGAACCAAGAGTGTTAGTCAAATAGAGAACCGACTATCATTTCGATCACATTACTTCATCAAGCCATGCAGACATTTTGTGGGCAGACCCTTGATAGTCTTTATGGGATAACTTTATAAGCATAGTGACATTTTATATTTAGTGGAAAAAAGACTAAGATGGGATGAAATGTGTTGATGAACTTGCTTTAAAGAAAGTAATGAAAACACATTGAAGTAAATAAGATAGAGTAGTACAAGAAAAGTGTTGATACGAAGATTAAATTTCTTGTCTTCTTTATAGAGTAGTATTTTCTTGTCTTTCATAGGAAAATTTTCAATGATGGTAGCAATAGGAATACAAGATTTGAAAAAAAATAGACAAATCATTTTGAAAAAGGAGAACGTATTAAAGTAATAGGTATGCAAAGTAGAGCTGCAAAGGAGCAGGAATATAACTTTATGGAGCATCTGGCTGAAAAGACTTTGAATCAAGTAAGTTCTCTTCTTGTATTTTGCGCTGCACATAGGGACTATCTTTCATTCGAGAATACCTACAAAAGGAAAAAGGTGGAGATATGCGAAGGCTTGATAGAGATTTTACTCTTGATATTGCAGTGAATGTAAGTCCTTGTCGGTCAGTGTTGCCAATATCTATTGTTGCATTTTGCAGGGTCATCCCTTGTGCTTTATGGATTGTTAAACCCCATGCCATGAGAAGTGGTACTTGCCTTCATGAACCCCTTGTTATAGGAGGGATGGGACATAATTTGGGTTGGAAGAATCCCATGGAGAAAATCAATTACAACATAAGATGGCAATGTAGGCGATTGATCATTGGAGTTGTAGACAATTGCAATAACTTCCCAAGTGAGCCGTTCACAAGTTCTGCTGAGACACACAAGTTGGCTGTCAACATGACTTTTCTGACCAATTGCTAGTAGAACCTTGAATGGAAGTTGTTCATCATCTTTTGAGCTTTGCACATGTTGTTTCTTTTGCTCTGCAAAGCAATGTGCAATTGGCATGTTGAGGATTTTTAGCATTTGTTTGTTGTGCAATGCAATAGAGCTATTAGTTGCATACAAGTGAGTGCATTGGTCAAATGTATGATTGTATTCATGTGAAAGGGACGAGGTTGTTCTTGACATGAGGAGCATCCAATATTCAAGAGTTGGTATTGCATTTCAAAGATTGAGCAAGAGTTGCCGAAAGGAAACTTGAGAAGGGTTGTTTCCTTGTTGTCGAAAGATGGTTGAAAGAGTGACAAAAGTGTCAAAAGTACGCCAGAGAGCATTCCCTCATGATGCACCAACATAGATGGGGATGTCCTTTATAGGTGGTAGTTTTCCAAAATCACCAAGGAAGAAGATCGAGCACCCACCAAATGGAGTTGTACATTGGGACGGGAAGGCTTGTCGTAAGCGGTCATCCATTCGGGTTAACATGTTTTGACCAACAAAACTCATTTCGTCAATGATTATGTATCGGATATGGTGAAATTGTTGTTGTAAGCTTGAAAGGGATTGTCCTTCAAGAGGATGCATCTGTATAATGGGTATGCGAAGGGCATAATGTATTGTTAAAACATGTATGTTAAACTAATCAACACCAGTAGGAGCAAAGGGGAGAAAGTGTGAAGGGCTATCGCCAGAGGCATGTTGGAGTGTAGATCTAAGGGAAGAAATCAAGAAAGACTTTCATGTTCCTACAGTGCCTTGAATGACCATTTTGAGCAGGGGAAGGGTTGTAGCATTTGTGGAGTGTGCGATGATAAGGTCAAAGGCCATGCATTGTGTGGGAGACAAGGAGGAAGGAGAACATGAAGATGAGAAGGTGTTAGGTAGTACATGTGCAGATATTTGAACGACGCCAATGAATGATATAACTGTTGCATGGATGTGTGAGGGAATATGGTTTTCAATCCAATTGTGCTCTTTGTCAAAAACACGATGGCCAAGCATGTCAATGTCATCAACATAGAGTTTGTTTACAGGGCGGAGTTGAGAGAGGAGTTCCCATTCATCCATGGAAGGGGCTAAGGTGAAGTGGTTTGAAGCAAAAGTAGAGTCATCAGAGGGAGGGGTGCTAGGGGGTTCTGTAAAACTATCAACATGCCATGCAGTATATGTGTCTTTAATGCGAACCTAATTAGAAGTTGTGGCCAATGCTGTGGATCCAATGTCATTGTGGAGGGTGCAAAAAGGTTTGTATAGGGGGAGCTCACTCCAACAAAAGGAAACAAAGGAATCTGTAGTAATGGGTGGACTGGTAGTGAAGGGAGGAAAGACACGAACAATTTTGGGAGGGTTGTTTTGTTTCCATTGTGATTGCTTTCTACGAAGTGAGTATGATCAAGAACATGCAACTTCAAGAAGGGTAAGTTGTTCGACTGTAGCTGGGTATTGCATGTATGTAGAAATAAAGGTCAGTGTTGTTGGGATGTGAGGAGATTCATTGGAAATACGGCGGAAAACGATTTGGCTAACATTTAAGTATGGAAAGGAATGATTGCAAAGACAAAGAGGGAGTTTTTGGAGCATGTGGCAAGTCTCTTGTGCACCAATGTCTCGCTCTACAACAGTTTCTGATAGAAAAAATCTTATTGGTAGAAGGATGGGGGCATCATGTGGATTTCCATGTGTAAGGTAGGAAAGAAGTGCATGGTAGCTTTTCTGATTTAGGATCTGCCTTTGCTACATATTTTGAAATATATTTGAGGACAACATGTCTAGAGAGAATAGGATGGAAATCAACATTAGCTCGCCAAATTGAGAGCATCATAGGGTTGTGAATATTTAGAAGGGCATCATTCCTTGTAGGGTTGTATGTTTTTCGGCCTTTTTCATCAATGAATAAGGAAGAGGTAGGTTGTAGATCAAAGAGGAACCCATAACGACATTGAAAAGATGATTTTTTTTTACATAGGGAAGAAGATTCTGAACATTTTGTGTGCCTTTGGACACAATTAGTAGGGTCTTCATAATCATCCAAGTGATTAGTTGGAAGTATGGAATGTGATCCAATGGTGCATGGATCATTTATCGTAGAGGCTTGTAAGGTTGTAGTTTGAAAATGGTTGACACGAGGATTCCATGTTGTAACAAACTTGTCAAAGTACAATTTGGCATCTTCAACCTTGGTAGCATCTGCCCAGTCTAATGTGTCCATATTGGGTGCATTTTCTAGCCATAAGAAGCCATGTATATGTGCAGATACCCTGTGTTTCCATTCATACCTACATGCAAAATATAAATATTAGGAACAAACATTTTAGGTTTCAAATACATTGAACTTTCATGGGAATACGAGTTGTTACCAACCTGCACTAGTAGTCTTTTGTAGAAAGGCCTTTTTTAAGAAACTCTTCTAGGAATATTTTGACTCTATTGTCCATGTATTGAGATGCAATGTGTGGATTGGATATAAGGTTGTGAATTCTCCATTGGTGTTGTTGATTTGAAGTGGATGGATCTCTTCTAGGCATCAAAGAATTCAAATTTGGCCACTTTGTGTTAGTTGCGCTGAGCGTGAAGAAGAATGTAGGTGTCCCTTGTTGATTGATCATGTTAGTTAGACAACCCCTGCTTTTATTCCAATAGGAGCGTGTCCCGCGAAGCATGGAGCCGAAGCACATGACTTGCTCGGTGAATTTAGCATCAGGAAAGTGTTGTAATTGTTGTACAAGTCCTGAGATGGTTGGAGGCAATGTATCTTCAATGTTACATTTTACAAACACAGAAGCAGTAGATTGGCTATGATGGTGCATCATGCGGTTATATATGTAATAATGAAAAATGAGGATGTTGGCCAAATCTATTGTCATGGTATCTAAGAAGGTGCAGTGCATAATTGTCCATACCACTCTTGAATGTGTGGTTGTTTAAGCATTGCCACTCTTGTGGGAAATAAGATTGGGAAGGCCATTGAGAGGAGGCCTATTGTGTTATACTCATTGATAGGGAAAAATTTCTATTGGGGGCCAGCCAATCTAATGTAGAGTTGGTGCATCACTTGTGCCTAAGAAGAATTTGATCTCATCAACCTCAGTTCTACAATTTGTTTGTGTAGATATAAAGGAGGATGATTGTTGTTCATGGGGTTCGAGGAAGCTGGGTGATTGAATAGTAGAAGTTGAGGTATGTTCAACAAATGGGGTTTCAACGGGTGTGACATGATGAAGGAGGCCTGAAATGTCAGTTGGTTCAAGAGGCAAAGAAGCTAGTTGAGTTAACTTGGACATCTTTGTAGTATGGATCATTTGAAAGCTTGTATTCGAGAGCAGCAAGAACATGTGCTCGACTAACAAAGAAATCG
This sequence comes from Larix kaempferi, assembly GCA_027924585.1. Classification (NCBI taxonomy): domain Eukaryota; kingdom Viridiplantae; phylum Streptophyta; class Pinopsida; order Pinales; family Pinaceae; genus Larix; species Larix kaempferi. The sequence continues at coordinate 23,418,112 of BSBM01000767.1, read as the reverse complement.
TAAGGCTTTTTCGTAGGACTACATTTACAAACAATAAGGATGTCAATGTTTGAGAGTAAATAAGGGAGGAAAGGGGCAACGCTATTAATGTTTTGTGTGAAGCTTATAGTCTAGCCACAATATGTATATTATCCCCCACGTGCATGAGTGACTTGTAAAATTGGGTTAACTCAAGAAATGAGAATTTCTTCAACTTGAGTAAGGGATACTAGCACTGATGGTTGTATCCCAATATCCATATTGTTTGCAATGGAATAGCGATGGCCATTTTGTTCCGCATTGCACCGAGAACATGCATATGCATCAGAAAGTGTTTTATTTTAATTCCGGGATATGACTCCATGCATATAGAGCATATTTTCATAGGAGATAGTTTTTCCAATATTGTACAGAAGTGTTGTTGTGCACCATCTAGGTCGATGTTGGTTGCATGTGTTGTTGTGGATGCGGATGGTGTGGAGGGTGTAAGGGGAGGTTGGGAAACTTGAAACGGAGAAGGTATATGAACAAGTTGACGAACTCTATATAGAAGGCGTTGATGCTTGTCGTTTTCATTTTTCTTTTGAGCATATAGAAGTCTTCTGCGTGCATTGTTTTGATCATTGTTATCATTGGTTGACATGCCTACAAAAAAAAGTGTTTAGTGGTTGTGGTCTTTGTGGTGCATTTGGTGGAAGAGAAAAATACTATATATGTAATAATTGCAAGAGTAAACAAAGGTATATTGTATAAGATAAATGGTTATCCATGTTGCATTTATGGTGCCTTTGGTGAAAGAGAAAAATAATATATATGTAATAATTCGAAGAGTAAACAAAGGTATATTGTAAAATATAAATGGAACATGCATAATTCATGTGAAGTTGTTGCAAGAAAGAAATAAAGACACTCCTGAACAGTGTTTATAAAGAAAAAAAGTATAAATGTGACAAAGCAATCTAAATTATAAATACAAATTTGAAAATTGCAAGATAAGTTCAAAAAAGATGTGATTTAACATAATGGTACAACAAAACTAAATAATATAATATTCAAGACTGCTCGTTGCTAGTTTCAAGTACCACCTATGTATAAGTGTGTATACAAAAATGTGTACTTTCTAAGTACAAGCTACAAAGTACAAAATTCAGAATTGAAGAGTAGAATGATGTTGGGGAAAGTGTTTTTAAAGGTAGAGTTCAAAGCTTGCAATCAATTGGACGTTTATTAACCACAATGTGTTCGCTTTCATCAAGTGTATCGACAGGGGGCGATGATGGATAAACCTCTTCTAACATGACAAGAAGCACCTTCAAGACAACATTTGAATTAAAAGTCTTTGTCTTTACTGATAAGGTTAGAAGGTACTGTCGAGCACGAACATGTTGAACAATTTCCAAGAGAGACATTGGATTATTTGATAGAAGACAAAAATATTTTGCAAAGACCCCCATGAGTTGTTGCATAGCATCATCAAAAGCTATGATACCATATAGTTGTCCAGTAGCATCCTTGATGTCAAGTTTGAGTATATATCGTTAAGCACACTCTTTACACTCCCGATCACATTTTGCACAATGCCAAACATTGCTAATTTTGTGGGAAATTTTTTTCATGCATTGTTTTCCATCGACAAATAGAGGGCATGCAATGAAATCAAAGTCATTGATGTTAATATGGGTGATTGTAGCAATAATTGAGTACCAAGTTGCCTTCTCAAAGGGTTGTAGAAATTGTAGCACAAAGATGGAAATGCGTTTACAGGAGGTAGGAGAAGATGAGTTGGATTTTCTTCTCAAAGATGGGGAGGCTAAACGGAATACATTGTCAATAAACCATGCTTGGAGAACTTGAGCTTCCTCAATATATGGGTTTATAATCAAGTTGGTGTTTGAGATGGTTCCAATGGTTTTTCCATTTAATTTTGTAACAACCCCACCTTTTATTGCAAGGATAGAGGTTGTATCCAAACCTCCAAGTTTTCCAAGTTAGGAACCCTCAATTGCGCAATGCTCCCCCAAAAGTGTTATATCTATGCTATACTTGGACATGTCCCTCAACCCAACTGTTCGGTGAATGGTTTCAGAGTCATCCCTTTTCCGTATAGCTGATGCAAGGGAAACATAAATGACAATTCCGAGAAGGTCAACCATGGAATTGAGGGGTGTAGTCTTGATGTCATGGATAGATTTAAAGTTGGAGCAATGAAAAGGAATAAGTGGGAACTCTTCCAAGCATCGTTGAATTGTTGAGGAGTTAAGGAAAATCTCGAAAGCACATTCTAAATGGTTGTATGTTGGATTAATTGGTTTGATTGTTCCATTTGAGACTATGTAGACTATGCCAACTTGTATTTGGTCATATAATGAGGTAGCTAGTTCATTGAAAGAAAAGATATGAATCTCATCTCTGGTAGCACTAACAAGGTCAAACCCAAAGAGTTGACCAGGGCCTTTTCGATTGGTGTAGGTGTTCATACTTGTCTTTGTAGTAACTCATCCTTGAATGGTCCAAGTTTTGGTGGAAGGGTTGAGCAATGTGAATTGAAGTGTAGGTGCAACAAGGTTTGGCGTTGGATAAGCTATTGCAAGTGAAGGGTTTTGGGAGTCAAGGACATTTTTTTTTGAAATAGATGAACTGATGTGGGATGTAAAGCTAGGTGTGAAGTTGAAAGGGCATGGGTCTCCAATAATTGTTGTTTCCAAGGTGACAATTTTGAAGGTGGCCAATGCGATAGTCCTAGAAAGAAGAATGAATGTAAGTAAGTGTAAGTAAAAAATATGTTTTAATTATGAGGAGTGAAAAATAAAGAAGTGAAAAGGAAGATGTGGAAAGCAAATTGTACATTGAATCTTGTATAGTTTTGCATGTACACTTGCTGATTTTGATGATTAAACCTTCTTGGAGTTGGTGGTTTTCCACAGCGCTATTGTAGCTAGTTGGAAGAAATGTATCGTGCTTATGAATTCCATCACAGATAGAGATTCGAAAGAGGGTAGTTTCTGAGTTAAGAGAGCTTAGTCAATCAAGAGCAACAACTTTTACAAGTGGGCATAGGTCAACAACACCATGCATCAGAAGTGTAACAACGTTTTCAGTCAACAGAGTGTCCATAGCGTGATAGTGCGAATAGTTGGACTACAAAAGTAAGCTGGAGAAAAAGGTGCGATGTTGATATTAAGTGTAAAGATAGAAGATGTAGGAGAACATGACAAAAGATCATTTGATATTTCATGCAATACATAGCAATAATTGTGGAAAGAATACATAAATGAAGGGCTTGAAATTGGTTTCAATTTTGGGATTATTTTCCTAGAACGACAACTGTTATAGGAGACAAAAACTATTGCGGTACAAATTATTTTCCTACGTTAGTAGGAAACATATATTGGTAAACACAAGGAAATGAATATATACCAGTCAAGTAACCTTTCATTTGAAACCAGTAAATAAATAAGATACATGATGAAATACTAACTTTCAAGATGCTTGAAACTGGTTTCAATTTTGGGATTATGTTCGTAGAATGGCAACTTTTATAGGAGACAAAAACTGTTGCAGTGCAAATTATCTACCTAAGTTAGTAGGAAACATATATTGGTAAACACAAGGAAATGAATATATACCAGTCAAGTAACCTTTCATCTGAAACCAGTAAATAAATCAAATACATGATCAAATACTAACTTTCAAGATTGAACATAAAAGTAAGACGAGTAAATAAATTACAGTCCATTTATAGAAACAGACTCTAGTTTCTAAAAAAAACACCAAAAGAGAGAGTAGAACTTTGTTTTTAAATATTAAACAGGAATAGTTGAAAGAATACAGAAATGAAGGGCTTGAAATTGGTTTCAATTTTCAGATTATTTTCCTAGAAGGACAACTTTTCTAGGAGACAAAGACTGTTGTGATGCAAATTATCTGCCCAAGTTAGTAGGAAACATATATTGGTAATCACAAGGAAATGAATATATACCAGTCAAGTAACCTTTCATCTGAAACCAGTAAATAAATAACATACATGCTCAAATGATGACTCTCAAGATTGAACATACAAGTAATAGGAGTAAAGAAATGATAGTCCATTGACAAAAAAAGAGTCTAGTTTCCAACAAAAAACACCAAAAAAGACAGCAAAAACACACACTAGTTTTCAACAACGAAAAACAAAACATGCAACATAATTTTAGGTAAATTTTCTCTTAGAACCTTGTTTTTAAATATTAAACAAGAACAGTGACAACAAGATAGTTGCATTGCAAATTATTTGCCAAAGTTAGTATGAAACATATATTGGTAATCTCAAGGAAATGAATATATACCAGTGAAGTAACATTTCCTCTGAAACCATTAGATAAATTAGGTACATGATCAAATAATTACTCTCAAGATTGAACATACAAGTAATAGGATTAAATAAATGACATTCTATTGACAGAAACAGAGTCTAGTTTCCAACAAAAAACACCAAAAAAGACAGCAGAAATAGACTCTAGTTTTCAACAATAAAAAGCAAAAAAAGAAGCATAATTTTAGGTAAATTTGCTCTTACAACCTTGTTTTGAAATATTAAATAGGAACAGTGACAACAAGATAGCATTGCGCATATACCAGATGCCTAATATAAAGATTATTTTTCTGGGAGGGCAACTTTTCTAGGAGACAAAGACCGTAGCAGTGCAAATTATCTGCCAAAGTTAGTAGGAAACATGTATTGGTAAACACAATGAAATGAATATATACCACTGAAGTAACCTTTCATCTAAAACCAGTAAATAAATCATGTACATGATCAAACACTGATTCTCAAGATTGAACATACAAGTGATAGGAGTAAATAAATGACATCCCATTGACAGAAACAGACTCTAGTTTCCAACAAAAAACACAATAGAAATAGATTGTAGTTTTCAACCAAAAAATAAAATAAGGGGCAGCATAATTGTAGGTAAATTTTCTCTTAGAACCTTGTTTTTAAATATTAAACAAGAACAATGAGAACAAGATAGCATTGTGCATATACGAGATGCCTAATATAAATATTGTTTTTGTGCAAGGGCAACTTTTCTAGGAAACAAAGACTATTTTAGTGTAAATAATCTACCAAAGTTAGTAGGAAACATATATTGGTAATCACAAGGAAATGAATATATACCAGTCAAGTAACCTTTCATCTAAAACCAGTAAATAAATCAGGTACATGATCAAATACTTACTCTCAAGATTGAACATACAAGTAATAGGATTAAATAAATGGCATTCCATTGACAGAAACAGACTCTAGTTTTCAACAAAAAACACCCAAAACGACATCAAAAACAGAAGCTACTTTCCAACAAAAAACAACAAAAAAGGGAACATAATTCTTGGTAAATTTGCTCTAAGAACCTTGTTTTTAAATATTAAACATAAACAATGAGAACAAGATACGATTATCCATATACCAGATGACTAAATTAAACATTACTTTTCTGGAAGGGCAACTTTTCTAGGAGACAAAAAAATGAATATATACCAGTCAAGTAACCTTTCATCTGAAACTAGTAAATAATTGACATAAACAGACTTTAGTTCTCAACAAAAAACACCAAAAAAGACAACATAATCTTGTTTGAATATATTAAACAGGAACAGGATTTACAACAGGATAATTATAGCAAGTGAAATGAGTTTTGGTTTGAGAGGATAACCTTTTTTTTTGGATAGAATACAAGAATCTTTGGCTCTGCAAGAGGGTTGCTGGTCTATAAAAGAGAAAAAAATTGATGGCGATTGGAATGTTGAGAAAAAAATGGGGATTATGTCACAATAAGATTATCGAAGAACAAAAGAATGAGAGAGGCTTTACCCATCGAATTTTATAAACAATCAAGAGTAAAGGCGCTGCATTGGTGTTTGAGCACATTTAACCATTATTGCATTGAAATCTGTTCTCCTATCTCCACAAGATCAAATATCCAGTAGGTCCAATCTGTCAAATCTAGATATACGTCGATAGGTAGAGATCGATACTCTAAAGCAAATTTCATAACTTCGTGATGGTTTAAACTGAAAGAAATCAATTATCGCGTGGATAACCTTATACAAGGTTTTTCAATGTCCAATCCGTCATTGGATGCTCAAGTTTCTAATAAAAAGTATAGATCTCATAATATTTTACAATGCAAAGCTGCACCGACTGTTTAGACTGTATCAACCAAAATGCTAGAGAGTTTGGTCGATAGTCGAGTTGGTCGAGCCTTAAAAAATTGGTCTCCTCTTAACTATATGGTCGAATTGATGGAAACTTCGTTTTGGTTGGCGTGAAGTTGTAACTGTGTAAACATGATCGACATAGGAAGCAGTTGATATGAATTTGTAATTTTGTTTTCGATAATATTTGTAAGATACGGTCGGGAGTCAAAATGGTCGAGTCACTTTAGTTAAAAAAAATATGGTCGATAGTCGAGTTGGTCGAGCCTTTAAAAATTGGCTGACTGTTAACTGTGTGGTCGAATTGATGGACACACGTCGACTGTAAACTGTGTCATTTTGTTTTCGACAATATTTGTAACATATTGTCGGAAATCAAAATGGTTGGGTCACTTTAGTTATAAAAAAATATGGTCGATAGTCGAGTTGGTTGAGCCTTTAAAATTGGTCGACTCTTAACAGTGTGATGGAATTGATGGACACCTGTCAGAAGTCAAAATGGTCGGCTAACTTTAGTTTTCAAAAAATATGGTCGATATTCGAGTTGGTCGAGCCTTTAAAAATTGGTCGACTCTTAACTATGTGGTGGAATTGATGGACACGGGTCGGAAGTCAAAATGGTCGACTGTTAACTGTGTGGTTGAATTGATGGACACGCATCGACAGTTAACTATGTAATTTTGTTTTTGAGAATTTTTGTATGATATGGTCGGGTCACTTTAGTTAAAAAAAAAATATGGTCGATAGTTGAGGTGGTTGACCCTTTAAAAATTGGTCGACTCTTAACTGTGTGGTGGAATTGATGGACACAGGTCCGATGTCAAAATGGTTGGCTAACTTTAGTTTTTAAAAAAATATAGTCGATAGTCGAGTTGATCGAGCCTTAAAAAATTCATCACCTCTTAACTATTTGGTAGAATTGATGGACACTTCGTTTTGGTCAGCGTGAAGTTGGCACTGTGTAAACATGATCGACATATGAAACAGTTGATATGAATTTGTAATTTTGTTTTCGATAATATTTGTATGATATGGTTAGGAGTCAAAATGGTTGGGTCACTTTAGTTATAAAATAATATGGTCGATAGTCCAGTTGGTTGATCCTTTAAAAATTGGTCAACTCTTAACTATGTGGTTGAATTGATGGACACTTCGTTTTAGTCAGTGTGAAGTCTGCAAATCATGCAACACAGATGGGGGTTTGCGTGAAAGGGGCAAAGTAGATAGGTGTAAAGATCGTCAGTCGAATTGATGGACACTTCGTTTTAGTCGGCATGAAATCTGCAAATCGCTGTATCATGGAGGGGGGTTTGCGTGAAAGGGGAAATGTACATAGGTGTAAATATTAGTGTGATCTGGTCGGCGTGGGAGAAAGCGGCAAAGCAAGTGTCAGGATTCCATTGGCTCTATATATGAGGAATCTATCCGAGGTGGAAGATCATGCTTCTCGTTGGTGAACACCTATGGCATAAAAATGAAATATGGTTTACAGATTGGAACCATAACAAGTCCACGAGTTAAGCAAATGAAAGGTGAAAAGAATCTTCCCAAAAACCATGTGATTGAAATGACAGATTACACAAAGTGAAACCATGAAATGACAGATTTGGAATGGTGTTTCCTAGTTTCAACTCTACAACCTATCACTTCATGGTTTCTAACAGATTGGTGTCTTAATTGCAATCTACCAACTTCTTTGACATTATCGATCACCTACCTAGATAGCAAAATTGACTCAAACAAATATCTTTGACGATCCCTTTGTGCTGAACGACATAGATACCAATGACTAAATGGCTGAAATGAAGAGTAAAAATCTCTTTGTTATTGTAATGTCCCTTAAAATAGCAAAAATTTAAAATTTTTCCAATACTAGATTAAATTGTTAAAGAGGTGAGGAATAATAAATTACTTTAGCACTGACAAGTACCTACTGTACTGGTATTTGATTTCTACTCTTTGAAGTGTCTTAGTTTATAAGTGTCAAGGTTTGTTGATTATAAACTCTACAGCTTTTGCGGAAGTGTTTCTTTTCTTTTAAAGGTGTATAAACTGTCGCATGTGTATGAATGTATTGAATGTAATGATGGGAATCTCCTTCTTACGGTTGTAAGGGTTTGCATGCATATGTATTAAAATCTATCTGGTAATTCAGGTGAAATAAACCTCATTGGTGGCAATTGAGACCCATTGTGTGATGCCTGGTATTTTCAAAGGATAAGGTACCCTAGCAGGGAGGAGAGGTATGGGTAAGTAAATGGAGACTCTTGTATTACTTAGCACTTTCGCGAATGCATCCACTTCTTTTCCTGGTTTGTAGGTCTACTTACGGAGGTTCCTACTTATGGTATCCATTTCACAATTTCTGTACTTTAATTAATACTATTGTTTATAATATGTGGTGGTTGGCACTCCGAAATGCTTTGTTGGAATATTGGGACTCCTTGTTGAGCTTTCATAACATAATGACCTTGCCAATACTTGTTGACTTTACACAATACTTGGGGTCTATGTAACACCCTTGCGTTTTAATTACTTCTTGGTTGTGAATGCCTTCACCACTATAGAGATCATGACTTGTAACGCATGTTTGGGGTTTGGTGGTGGAATTTAAAGCGACCATACGAATGCACATGCCAATGTCTTCCAGCTAAGCTAGGGGTTTGGTCTTGGGTACTACACCATCGAGGGTTTCAATTCTCAGAATTTCATTTTCCTTTGTCTGTATGTTGGATGCGTCTGAGGGTTTGGGGTTCTGACCTAAGGTTGGCTCATGGTCAGCCCACCATGAAGGCTTTGTTATGCAGACATGGCGATAGCTGAAGGTAATATCATCCTGGTTCTACTTGCAAGCTATACATTGATATAGACGATAATGAAATAGTTTCTGACTGAATGTTTTACTTTCTTGATAGGTGAATGGTTTGGTCTCCCTCATTTGCGTGGGTACTGGTTGGTGATCAAGACTTTAGAATCGGAGGCGTTGGAAACTGGTAAGTCCAGAGTCCAGATTAACTTATCTCCTCTTCTTGCCTCTATGGAGTTTCTTTCATTTTTCTAAGAGGAACTTGTGAACTTGGTTGGGTTCACGATGAAAAATTTCGAGTTCCTGGGAGTTTCCATTTGGCTGGACTATTGTGAAACGATCTATCTATTTTCATTTGCAAGCCCTCGAGCATTTTAGTGTGAGGTTTTGGCTATCTGGTTCTATGTCTGGATTCTATTGAACTCTCGGTATTGACAATAATGCCCAAAGTGAACTGGAGTTTACATTAGAGACCTATGTTTACGAAATGTATTTGTATGGGCCCTGGAATGTCCTTCTGTGTAATATTTATAAGGGTTTGGTACCCTATTTAATCTCTGCGTTTTTAATTCATATGAATGTTGGTTTTTATTATGACTGTTTTGATGGCACGAGTCGTAACTTTTAGGCTAAAGTAATACGCCTGTCATGATCTAAGATTTGGGTCTTTACTGCTACATTTTTGGTTTTGTGAAGTAGGTAGAACACAAAAGGGTCTCAAATGAAATGGTGGTGGGAATCGATCCCTGTACCATCATTTGTGAATAATGTTTCTCTGTATGATATCGTGTAAAGTTTGTTTGAAGAATTTTGTGTACCCTTCTGCATTTTAATTAAGAGTCGTAGCCCTAGCTACTATTTTGATTGAGGACTTTATTAGAGACAAATATAAAAAGTAATGCGAACATAAATCTTATCCTATCTATACACAAAGTATTGGAAACATAATTTCAAACATTGTTTCAGAATGGAGAGGATATATACATAATTTTAATAATGTTGCTCTCAATGGAGCAATCTAGGTGTATCTTAATATTTAAGAGAAGATTTATAGGTTATGGGTTTGCTAGGATGTCTAGCACAGGAACGTGCTAGACATTCTACTGATCCCAACTTCTAACTTAATATAATCCTAGCTTACAACAATTCTTTTTGTTTGTTCCTATCAGAGAGTCTATATTTAAACGATTTAGGATGAAAGAAAAAAAGGCCAAATGATGCTGGGCTACCATGTTTTGTTACTTATCTAACCTCTATTATAACTTGAAATGGAAGATTCACATTTCATACCTGATTACTTTGTAGCTTGCTCCCTTCTTGAAGTAACCTGCACACTCAAACAATAATTAGTGTAGAGCCCTCTGAGCTCAGCTGACCTGTTAAAATTACTTTGGGGCTACCAGGTTCCTCCCAACCTTTACCCTTGAATCATTCTGGTTCTATCTGGATCCCCCCCGAGCTTGCTTCCAACATGCAATGAGAGGTAGAGGCCTTAGATCGACTGTTGGTTCACTTCTGAAAATTTCTAGGTAAGATGCTTCAACTTCTTGGAGCATAATACTTTTCTTGGATTACCAAAATATAATGATAATGACCAAGAATGATGGATGATCCCCAAACTTGGGATCTACCCTCTTTAAGTAGGGAAGTCTTTTAATTAGGATTGTTGAATTAATTAGTTTCTTTAAATAAAATAGTTAATAAATAAAAGATATTATTTAATTAAATATCTAGTGCTCTTGAACTAGGATTTTTTTCCAACTGTTTAACTATAAGTGATTTTGATTTATGCTCTTAATAATAATTGTAATAACAATAATTATAACGAAAACTATACTAACAATAATTATTCTAACATTAATTATATTTCACTTAACTATTAAAACACTATTTATAATATTAAATAATGCATAAATCATATATACTAATTATATTTCATAATTAAATAATGACATCATCATTATTAAAGCTCTTAGTAATAATAATACCCTGGAGGCCTGTATACATGTTAGTCATAAAAGACTACTGGTAATTATCTTTTATTTAGTTATGTGTCATCACATGACACTTGTTTTCTCTTTAACTTTTAAGGACAAGGTCCACTTCTTTGAATGGTCTCGATTAGCTTGGTTAGGTACCTCTAGTCTCTCTCTTTGCATGTCGGATTCCCTCGTTTAACATGGTAGTTCTTGTAGTAGGTGATGATGGATAAAAAGATGAATCATTTAATCAAATTAAATAAATGTGATAAAAGTGCTCTTCACAGTTTTTCTGACTCAACACTTTGAGACTCAGTAACCCCGAGTGCTCTTCAAAGCCTTTTAACTCAACACTCTCACATGGGCATTACTCTAGTGCAATTCCAGAGCCCTTGCTCAACACTAGTGCTAGGATGTGGTTGTGAGGCACATCTAGAATATTTATGTTTCCTCGGATCCGGTATTTGTTTATCAAGCTTGGAGTACTCCAGGGTTTTGCCCACCACTCAATGTACCTCAAGGCTTACTCCCAGTGCAATAAACGTTCTTCTAGGTACATCGGGGCTTATGCCAAGTACATAGGTTATATGTGTGTTTCTGAGTCCATGCTCAACACACTAATAAGTCAAATCATGTAAAAGTCATAACTCTGCATAGTAAGTAACAAAAGATCATCTCAGTATATTAGGTTTTGTACCCATATCAAATCACAAGAACATCATTAAAACATCGGGGCCTCCTCTCCCACTATATACTCAAATAAAGAAGTCAGTCAGGGTCCATGCCCGATATGTCCATATGTATATATAAAAGAATGAATCATAGATGCTAGGGCTCATGTCCAATACTCAAAATAAACAAGGTGTTTGGGCCGTGGCCCAATATAACAAAAAAATAGTTAGTCCAAAATTTGGGATATTACATCCCTCCCCGCTTAGAACAACACCATCCCATTGTTTCTAGGGACTAGGAATGAATTCATGAAACAAGGCGGGGTATGCCTCTTTCATGGTGGCCTCATTCTCCCAAGTACATTAGAGGAAATTTCAATTTAAAATTGGCCTTCCAAAAACAATACAAATTCCATGTCATCATGTATTAGGCAATCAAAATTCTTTAAAATTAAAAAAGGGAGAACCTAAAAAAATTGGAGGAAAAAAAAAAAATTACTTTTTTGGATCGTATTTTCAACTTATCTCCTTGTAGGTTTACTCAAATTTCAAGAGGGAGGACTCATTGGATACATAATTAATGTATGCATCCAACGAGTACCCATGTTTCATCCTTTTAACAAAATCCACACCATGAAAAATTGAAAATACATTAAAAAATGTGTTTTCTCTCACTAGAAACATGTTTTTTAATGTATTTTCAATTTTTCATGGTGTGGATGTTTTTAAAAGTATTCAACATGGGTACTCATTGGATGCATAATTTAATTATGCATCTGTTGTGAGGAAAATGAACCTATAGTTCAGGGGAGAAACTACCAACTTACGGTGATAAAGATAAACTTACAAGCATTCTGCAAGTACAACAAATAAATGAAGAGATTAGGGTTTAGATATGTAGGCACCTTATTCAGAAGGTTGATCCTAGCTTTGCCTCCCTCGATCTTCAATACTTATCCAGTGTCGCAATGCCCAGACCTGCAAAACCACTTGATACCTTTCTCAAACACATTTGACTACACATATAAGACTGATATTCATAATAGAAGAAGACATCAGATTATAAACAAATTATAATCAAATCTAAGACACATTAATAGGTCATATTTGGAAAGAGAAGAACGTCTGATCTTTATTGATGAGTGAAAGCAAGTACATAAAGTTATACCTTCTTTCAAGCTTGTCACTTCACGAAACCTAGATTCAAGGTCTCCTGCTTATGTTCTCCAAGGATTCCAGCCTCTAATCAACTATGCTAGGGTTTACCAAAACTGAAGCACAAGAGAGGGGGATGAGGGTCTCCATTCCTCCAGCATAAATTTGTAATTGGGCTTGGTCCCCTCACATGGCCCTTCTACCCTCCTTATATAGTCAGTGAAGGATAGGAACAAAAGTTATAACCGCTCAAGAGGTTTCCCAACCAACTTAACTTACTCGAATTTCAAGATTTTGACCAAAACAGGGGTGTACGCTACTCTACAGTAGAAAAAGTTGCGTACATATGGATTTGAGAACTACTATTTCAACAGTGGAGTCGCGCTTAGTAGGGTATACATGCTACTATCATGCCTGTGTACCAACGCTCATATTGAAAAATGGTCAAAAACAGGATTTTCTGCTCATTTTCAGGAGATGGTTTGGTCTGGAAAAATGTTCCTAAGGGTCATATACATCAAATGGGTCAAGAATGAGGTAATTTCAACCATTTTTAGTGTCCCAAATGACTCCTCCATCCACAAATGTCCTGTTGTGTGACTGAACTTGATCTCAAGAAGTGTCGTTATGTGACCAAGGGAAGCAAGTGTCGTCACAGATGGAGAGGTGTCATTTCAAGCTATAACAGATGCCCCCTAATGTATGAGGTCAAAGGGAGTGCAGAAAACGATGGCTGAAATACATTATAAATAACAAAGAGTTGAAACATGGAGGAATGGAGAAACCAAGAATCATAGGCTCAAATGAAGTACCTGAAAGCAAAGGCAATGTTAGACAAACTCATCCTTTGGGTAATTGTCCATGTTCAAATGGTGGAACATGACCTCCAAGAGGATATAATAATGATCCAAATACTGATGCATATATCATGGCCACTAAAATACAAGCGTGGATCCATGAGGAACATAAGTGTAAACATAGCCACATAAATACAAGGTGGATCTATGTCAAAACTAGAGAACATAGCCATAGAGAACAAGTTGGATCTATGTCTCATCAAGAGCCCAAAAAAATGTGGCTCAGTCTTTCTCAACTTGGGCGATAACATAAATGAGGTGATGCTATCGAGGATCCCAAGGTCTTCATCCAAAAACAACCCAACGTACAAACCTATCCAGGTGAATAAATGAGTTGATGTCGAACATGGGAGGTATCATTTGATTACCGGTCATTGATATATACCGTTAACAAATGCGAGGGTGTCCACCAATAATGAAAATGGAACCCAAGGTACCTAGTACATTCAAGCAAGTGCGAATAGATGGTCTTGCCGTCGAACACTTGAAGAATCCATTAGATAGGAGACATTGATGTATTCCCATCTATCCAATAGCGAGGGAAACTGCCACTAATGACTGCAATCCCCAAGGTACTAACCGAAACTCTAAACTTCATTCCCAGAGCACAATGAGTTGAAGTCGATGGGAAGAAATCCATTGGAAGGGAGGCCTTAATGCATCCTCCATCATCCAACAAGAGGGACACTCAAATAGGTATGAGCTAATTTGGAGTAGGACTAAACACATGATGAAACATACTGACACCAAGGAATGGCCGACACATGAGGTCAAGGCAACTGCAGAATGGCCGACACAGGTTGTATCCTTGAACAGTGAGCACGACACAAGAGTGACTTAGGCATCTTTGAACAAAAAGGGACCACGATGCAAGTCTGCAATGTAGGAGACATTAACAGATTCTCCGAATGATTGGAAGACTAACCAAATGGAGGAGTAGGAACTCTGAGATCAAGTTTACCCCAAGGCCAACACTAGAACCCAACTTGTTTGATAGACTCAAAATAGGTGCTTTGTTCAAGGAGATAGTTGACTTGCTACCATCATATTGAAAGATATTTTAACATTCTTCCCTTCCCTTTCCTTTTTCATTTTTTAACAAGCTAGACAAAGAACTAAAGCATGCTCGATAGTATTTTCATATTTAAGGAGTCTGAAAAACCTAGAAGAAAACTCCATACACCTATCCGTGGATTTTATATCGAGCCTGGATTGGTCTATGCTCGGCGTTGTTTTCTTGCTTATAGAGTTGAAAAACTTAAATAGTCCTCTATACACCTATCCGTGGATTTTATATCGAGCTCGGATTGGTATGTTCTCGACGGTGTTTTCTTGTTTATAGAGTTGAAAAACTTAAACAGTCCTCTATCAACCATCTTGTGGATTTCACATTGAGCCCGAGTAGGTGAATGCTCACTTGGTGTTTTCACGTTTTGAGAGTCTCAAAACCCTAAAGACGACTCCAAAGGTCCTTTTTCGTAAAGTTAGTCTCCTTCCCCAAAAGAGTGTAAAATGATGGAAGAAGAACTCTTCTAGCGCATACCAGAGTATACCTAGAGTATACCTTTTCCGTAAATTATCCACCAAGGCCCGAAAAAGGGGTAATTCTATACCTAAGTGGATGTCGGTTCAGTTATTTTAATGAGCCCGAAAAGACAACTATGCTCGGCAAACTTTTCCTATTTAAGGAGTCTGAAAAGGGCTTAAAAGAACCCCATAGGGATCTTTTCCGTAAAGATTTTACGAGTCCGAAAAAGTAAACTCATGACCTCCTTACTGTTTTTAATGAGCTCAAAGGAGATATAGAAAATGCTCATAACTTCCTTACTGTTTTTAATGAGCTCGAAGTGAAGATGAAAGAAATGCTCATAGCCTCCTTACTGTTTTTAATGAGCTCGAAGGAAAGGTGGAAGAAATGCTCATAACCTACTTACTATTTTTAACAAGCTCGAAGTAAAAGAAGAATGCTCGAAACCTACTTATTGTTTTTAACGAGCTCGAAGTAAAAGAAGAATGCTCGTAACCTACTTACTATTTTTAACGAGCTCGAATTAAAAGAAGAATGCTCGACACCTACTTACTATTTTTAACGAGCTCGAAGTAAAAGAAGAATGCTCGACGTGGGAGGAGACGAGTGTCAGGGACATGCAAAACTAGCTCTAAGTGCATGGAACAAAGCTATGCCTAATGCAAGGAACATGAGCAAGATAAGGACACTCAGGGTGTGTCTCCTCCAGGTAAAAGGTGTCAAATTGTGAGGGAAAAATGATACAGGGCTTAGCGAAAATGAGATCAGAGATGGAGGCTTGTATAACGAGCTAAAAGCGTGGAAGCCGGATTCAGGCTCATTAGCACAAGCAGGATCATAACAGATGCGTATGCAATTTGAACACAAAGATGCGAGCCTTATCATGGATGGCCAGAAATATATGAGGAAGAAAGGTATGAGGCTTCTTCTCAAAGTCATGGTAAATCTAAAAAGGCTCCCAAGCCTATGAGAAAAACTCAGCATGGGCACCAGAATGGCATAAGGGTGCTGACTAGGGTGACCCATGTTAGGTAGGCTCTATTGTCGAACTAGTGCACAATGCATAAAGAGATGGCTAACACACCAATATCCAACAGGTTCGACCCTATGGTGAATTCGGACGGCAAAAGGTTCAAATGCAACATAACAGCGGGGAAGTTTAAACCTATATGCAATGTTTTGAATATACCTGACATGGTCGCACAAGGTGTCGAAAAGGACCAGTAAGCAAGTATACATCCAACTAAGAATCCTGTCTCCAAGAAACATTAGTACCAGGATCATATATAAAACATATGTAAAGAAAGACCCGATACAAGTCACTGTGGTAGAAATACTTTCAACTTCACTATCATCAACAACAGGCATAAACAAAGCAGAGTTTTCAATTGAAGACTCTATGGTACCCAAGCCCGAGGACTTACAATCAACAAGATCAACTTCAGGATGAAGATCAAAGTTGAAGGACATGATGGAATCTACAGAAACAAATTCATCATCACGGGAGTTGAAAATTCTAGAAGGAGAATCAAAATCAGTAGGAACACCGATTTGAGGATCTATAGGAGAGTCCAAAAACTCAACAGTAGGAAGATCAGACTTTAAGGTCAAACCGGGGCTGGACGTAACTGCGACTGGATCAACATCCAAGTGAATGGCAGACTGTACTATAGACTCTAGGAAAACTTCATCGAAAGGAACCATATCATCCTAGATAGAATACATATCTAAACATTTAGATGGAGGTGTCACTTGGTCAAAAGCCGGGACTAAGTCCCAAGAAGGTAAGCATGAACTCAGAGACTTCTTCTCAGTAGCAGTTGAACTCAAGGAACAATATGCCACATAAGTCCCATGTGACATAGTAGTGCCTAATGACAAGGGATCCGACTGGTCTACAGTTGGGTAATAAGGAGGATCAACGAATGCAAGCTGGTCGATGGTGACAATGTTTTCGTTATGAGGGAAATATATCACACGAAAAAGCGTAGACACCAAAGCATGCATAGCATAAACGTAATCACGCCCGAGGATCATATCAAAGTCTATAGGGTCCTTTAAAACCATAAAATTAACTAAGACTATTTTTCCACCCAAGGTAATAGGTGCCTGACGGAGGAATCCAAATGGTTCACTAGGTCTTTTATCGAAGGTCAACGGCCAATTAACAGTTGGAATAACATTAGGGAAACACAAATCTCTCCAAGCATAAATGGATAAGATACTAATAGAAGCACCTTCATCAACAATGCATCGATCAACCGTATGGTTCCCGATATCAACCTTTATCTGGAAAGGTGTCGAAGAAGGAAGATGAGGCTCGACTAGACTATTCCAATCAAAGGAAACAATCCTAGGGCTTGGTAGGGGTTCACATGGCACAGATGAAGTGCCCCCTTTTTCAGGAATATCCAAACTGGTAATGCAGAAGAATTCAGTAGTAGGCGCATCAATCTTTGAAGGATTGATGGGATCGGTCGAAGATTGCATCGATTCGATCACTTCACTCTCCGAAGGAAGAGTGGGGTCGACCAAAAATTGCATTGGTTTAACCACTTTATCAACCAAAGGTTGATCTGACTGCAGGGAATCTATAGACAACTCAGGAACAGAGGTTCCTTCAGACATGGACCACACTCTTCGTGCCTCTGGAATGGCAGGGCATCGGTGAGTAAGGTGATCTACCTTACAAAGTTTACAAGGGAACTTTGGTTTCCATCCTATAGGTTTAGACTCCTTTACAACGTCAGTACTCTCAGCATGACTAGCATTGGCTGACAGCTTGCCCCCAGCATGATTCACAGAGGCTGGTTGCTCAGAAGCATCAGACTTTTGAACTAAGGACCACACTTTTTGCACTTTTGGAAGTACAGGGCACAAGTAAGTAAAGTGGTCTCCCTCGCCAAACTGACAAGGGAACTTAAGCTTCTGTTTGTTGGGTTTGTCGACAATGTCAACTCCCTCAGCATGACTTGTAGTGGCTGATCTGGTGTCTCCAGTATGACTCACAGGAACTGGTGACTTGTCATTAATATGACTAGCAGTGATCAATGACGTGTCCTCAACATGACTGACAGTGGTTGAAGACAAACTTTCAGTATGATTTTCAGTGACTAAAAGTTTCCTCCCACCATGAACTCCAGAGGCTAGGTAGGTGCCCCCTACATGATTTGCAAAGGCAGGGTGCTTGCCCCCAGCATGACTCACAGAGGCTAGGTTGATGCCCTCTTGTTTTGGCATCTTCTTCCCATTCTTCCTCCGTCTATTCCTTTTAGACTACTGGTTACTAGTATTGCTACTTTCACCACATGAGGTAGAAGGAGGAGAAGATGTTACTGGCAAGGGAGGCGCAACGTTCTGATGCTCTTGATTTGAGGTGCTAACAAAAGAATCGTAAGGAGCATGCAAGGCATTCAGAGTGGAAAAAAACCAAACCGGCATCCCAATAGTGAATCCAGGACAATTCAGAGTAGCCATCAAGTGAGTACCAATGCTTCCAATGAATGAAACAGCACAAGGATCCCCCGGAACAGGGGTACCTTGATTGGCACTCGCCGGAATGCTAGACATAGTTTCTCGCTCAAATGAACAAGAAGTTCTCTAAGGCAAACTAAAACAAGTAGCACAAAGAGCACACCACTAAAAAAAAGGTCCCAGGTAAATCAAACCAGGCAAACAGATGCCTTCCAGAGAAGAGTCTAGGATGATGAGGGCCCAGAATAGATCAACGAAGGATGAAGAAAAGTTACCCAGGGTCCACAATACAATGACTAACGGTGCAAGCGCTGGAATCACCCAACCGCCCTCCCAAAGACCTGCAAGGGATTTCCTCCCATGTCTGTCCTAGGTATAGCAGATATACCCTCCATTGTCACCTGTGTATGAACCTATGGTCAGATACTAAGGATACCACAACACCGAAAAATCCTGGGGGAATAGCCACCGGTTGAATCAGAAGGCGTGGGCAGGGTAACTGAGCCCAAAACTCCAAAGAGTCCCCAAACACGATCCAATCCTGGCATATGCTCGAAACAGAAAGTACGAGGAGTATTCCCAATAATCTGATCTCGTAATGACCTACTGCATAGATCCCAGGAAAGCTTTGAGTGAAATAGATTTACCTGTGATAGTCGAACTATGATTTTTGCGTAATGTGTGATCTTGAGTGGTTTAAGGTGATTTAAACTCAAGATCCTAACCAAGACTTGTTGGTGTAGTGTAACCTAGAAAAGAAAATCTTACTAGTACATTTTATTAGAGTTCATTTTAAAGGTTACTTGCTTACTTAAAAAGGTAGTGGGTGTGTGAGAGTGGTTATAATAGAGATAGAGTACTGAAAATGAAATATTTACCACCAAACAAATCCTTTTCTTTTCAATGGAAGTCTTAAAATTCTGATCTAGAATGCATGTGCAAATGCAATTTTTAATCTTTCGAATGCAAAAAAGGTAAAAATAAAGTCTAAATGTACAAAAATAAACTCAAAACCTAAGAATGCAGCTACTCAAGCAACTAGGTATGCAAAAGAAAACTTGTTCTTTTTGATGCAAAGCACTCTAAAATCTTTTAAGCCACTTGCAAGGTACTCTATTCAGAAGATAAATCAAAATTCTTCATGCTTTTCAAAGGTAAGAAACAAAACTGAAACTAACCTATTATCAAAGCAAAGCAAAGAAACTTTTATGTTCTCTTTATGAAATAGTAAAAGCTACCAAATATGACTTTCAAATTCTTATTGATGTAAGCATGCCAAGCATTGGGAAAAGAGTACGAAAACTACTTTTAGACCCAAACGAAGCAAATGACCTACGAAAAAATATGGTTTGGTAAAGTTAGGTTTGCACATAAACAATGCAAACAAGGTCTTGAACAATAGCCAAAACACTTGAGCTTTCACTACAAAAGAAAATTTAAAAGCATAAGGGAGGATAAAAAACCAATCTAAAAGAGAAATTTCACTCAAATAGATACAAACAAGGTCAAGAAGACTCAAGAGGTTTCAAATCTAGTGGAAATGGGGCAAGCAAGTTTAGTCAAACTCAAATTAGGGTACAAAACACCAAACAGGTCCACAACCCCCCAACTCAGGTCAACAAACCCCAAAACTTTCCAAACAAGCCCAAAATGATCAAAAAAGGTTCAAATCATGAATGTAGGATCAGTACAAGGATAGTAGACCACTTACAGTGGTTTAACTTAGACCTAGGGTCATCAGGGACCCCAAAAAATGTAGCCACAACCTCCAGATTTGGGTCCACAACCCAAAAACTCAAAAAAAAATCAAACCCATCTTTTGAGCGCTACTGTGTATGAAGGAAACTAGTGCCCATAGCAGGATGGGCGCTACTGTGTAGAGGAAAAGTAGCGTATGGGCGCTACTGTGTGGTACAAATAGTAGCGTATAGGTGGAAAAAGTTGGGAAAATTGGGTTAAAACCACCACACCCGGGTCCACAAGGCTTTGCAAGGGATGGGATGGGTCTATAAGAGCCAAGGAGGGTCAAATAGAGCCTACTGACTGATCCTAATCAATAAAATGAACAAATACCATCAAACAAGACTGAAGATATGACCTTGGATACCCCTAAGCAATTAGGCTTTCCCCAGCGGAGTCACCATTCTGTTGTGGGGAAAATTGTAAAATTAGTCACAGCAGATCTAATGAACAAGTAAATCAATCACAACAGATGAACATAGAAAATATGGTGCAAAACTGTGCAAAACATACAGCAGTGCTCTCTATCCCAGAAAGGGTGAATGAATTACAATACAAACTGTTACAATGAACAGAGCAATTCGAATTGCCTAAGGAGGTCATTCGAATCACAGAATGGAGTAGCTTGACTCTGTCTAGGAGTCCTCATCAATCATCGGTGGTGCTCATCAATCACACCAACCAGTCATCCAGGTGTCAAGCTGAGTCTAACTGATCATAATAAATGTAACTGAAGTGTGTAGCACTGATATAGGATCTGGAGGCTCAGTGGGGGCGCATGGGAGGCTAACTGGAGTCAGAACAAGTCACCTAATCGAACTGGAGGTCAATCGGAGGTGAAACAGTCAGTCAGGAGTGAAATCGGAGTGAAATCAATCAGAATCGGAGCTAACTGAATGTAACTGGAGTGAATCTGCAGTGGTAGGTGAACAAGTGCGCCCTTCTCTGTCAGTAGGTGAGAAGAGGGCGCCTTTCAGCTTAGGAGGGCTAAAACTCTGTGGAAAGTGGCTCCCGGGTGCTAGAAGAAGGTGGATAAGGTGCTAGAGGCATCAAACTGGTGACTGGACTGCATATCCTGAAATAGATCATGCAAGATCCTGAAGTAGATATGTATCCTGAAATAGATGATCCTGAAATAGATATGTATCCCGAAATAGATGATGGATATCCGAACACCCCCCCTCAAGCTAGACTATGATGTGCCAACTAAAATAATGTGGGGCCCTGGTAACTAAGACCAAAGGTCACCCCAATACAATAATCCAAAAAATGCTGAAAAATAAACTAAGTGAGGAAAGAGGGAAAACCCAGTGGGAAGAAAGCCCCCCCTCAAGTCTAAAGCATAATAATGAATCAATCTGTCTCCACCATGATGGAACTCACCCCCAACAGTGAACGGAGGTAAGAGAATTTCTTCTCAGTGAAGCTCTTGGTGAAGATGTCTGCAATTTGCTCATCAGTAGGGCAATATTGCAGAATGATGGTGCGGTCATGCACCAACTGTCGAATGTAATGCATATGAATCTCAATGTGCTTGGTCCTCTGCCACTGAACTGGATCTGTGGAGATCTTGATAGCACTTTGATTGTCACAAAATAGGACAGTCGAAGTAGTGCCACCAAAACCAAACTCGGAAAGAATACCCTGCAACCAAACTGCCTGGATGCAGGCATTGACTGCCCCTCGATACTCTGCCTCTGCTGAAGAAAGTGCAATGGCTGCTTGCTTTTTGCTGGACCAGCAAATAGCACCATGACCAATCATGAAAACATAACTGGAAGTGGACTTCCGATCAATGCTATCACCTGCCCAATCTGAATCAGTAAAACCAATGAAATCTAGCTCAGAATCTGCAGCATAATGTATACCAAACTGTCTCGTACCTTGCACATACTGCAAGATCCGCTTGGCTGCTCGCCAATGAAGCTCATGTGGCTGCTGCATATATCTTGACACGGCACTCACGGCATATGAGATATCAGGCCGTGAATGTGTCAAATAAAGTAGTGAACCAATCAACTGTCGATACATACTGCAATCTGCAAGCGGTGTGGAATCTCCCTCCTCAAGACTGATTCCTGAGAGGAATGGGAATGGGGCTGCCTTACATTCAGCCATATTAAACTTCAATAACAGGTCGGAAGCATATTTTTGCTGAGATATAGTGATCCCATCGAAATTTTGAGCTATCTCCAAGCCCAAAAAGTGACTCAGCAAGCCCAAATCGCTCATGTCAAAAGCTAGATTTAGGGCAGATTTTAGCTTGTTTATTGAAGTAAGTGTGCTACCAGTAATAAGCAGATCATCAACATAAAGTACAATAACCAACAAATTACCTTTAACTCGCTGAAGATAGACATTCGGATCAGATTTGCATCTTTGGAAATTCTGAGAAAGAAGGAAGGAGTCCATCTTTGCGTACCAAGCTCTTGGGGCCTGTTTTAACCCGTACAAAGACTTCTTCAATCTACAAACCAATGATGGATCTGATGTATAACCCTCTGGCTGCTGCATATAGACCTCTTCAGCAAGGTCTCCATGTAAAAATGCACTCTTCACATCCATGTGATGCACCTCCCAGTGCTTGGATGCGGCAATAGCTAAAACAAGGCGGATGGAATCCATCTTTGCAACCGGTGCAAAGGTCTCTGTGTAGTCCACTCCTTGGACTTGGGAAAAACCTTTTGCCACCAACCTTGCTTTATATTTGCTGATAGTTCCATCAGCAGCAACTTTAGTACGGTAGACCCATTTACACTTCACTAATTTTCTTCCAGGTGGAAGAGAAACTAGCTCCCATGTATTGTTCTTTTGAAGAGAACTGTACTCTTCATCCATGGCATCTTTCCATCTCGGATCTCGATGGGCTGAATAGTATGATTGGGGATCTGAACCAGCCATCAAATAACAAATCTCAGGAAGAAATGGATCAGCAATAGAAAGAGCCATACCTGCCCTTTGAAAGTCTCCTCTTGTTCGTCTCGGATCAGCAGGATTTCCAAGATTCGAACCAGCAGATTGTAGAGTATTTTGGGCCCACTTTGGTAACTGAGGGGGATCTGAATGGTCGGATTCTGAACCTGATATGTCATGATCATCATATGCTGCTACAATATCAGAAATATCAGAACTCATACCTTCATTATCGCTGCTCGAATCTTCTTCTGGTGAAGGCGGTGAATCGGCAGTTTTCTCCTCAACTAGTTGCAATTCTTGAAGCGGTTCTTCAAACTGCACACTGCGCTCTATGAATATCTTTTTAGATCTGATATCCATGAGCTTATATGCTTTTGATTCTTCCCCATATCCTATCAATATGCACTCGATACTTTGTGGATCCAAAGCTCGTCTCTTCTCAGAAGGAATTCTAGCCCATGCAGTAGAGCCAAAAACTCTCAAATTTGACACATCCGGTTTGTGACCAAAGAATGCTTCGAAAGGAATCATACCTTTCACGGATGAATGTGGAACTCGGTTCTGTATATATGCAGCAACATTGATTGCTTCAGCCCAAATATTTGCAGCCAAACCTTTAGATTCAATCATGCATGTAGCCATCTCTTTCAGTGACCGGTTTTTCCTTTCCGCTACACCGTTCTGCTGGGGTGTGTAGGGAACTGTATGTTGGATCTTGATTCCGCTTTGGGCACAAAGTTGCAGCAACTCGGACTTGATATATTCCCCACCATTATCAGATCTAAGAGCTTTGATCTTGCTCTCAGTGGTGGTCTCAACAGAAGCCTTAAAATCCTTGAATTTTCCAAGCACTTCTGACTTGTTTTTGAGAAAGAATACCCATGTAAAGCGAGAATAATCATCAATAAATGTCAAAACATACCTTGAACCATTTAATGACATATGTGGCAGCGGACCGCTGATATCAGAATGGATCAATCCCAAAATAGTAGAGGCTCTGCTAGCCTTGCCGCGGTCGAATCTGTGCTCGGGGTGCTTCCCAATAATGCAACCGGTGCATATTCCCTTCGAGGAACGGAGTTGTGGAAGCCCATCAACCATGGATTTATTTGATAGTAGCAGCAAATACTTATAATTTAGATGTCCAAATATTTCATGCCAAAGCCTACTAACCTCATTACCATGTGTGCGAAGAGCAGTGGGCTTTGCAAGCGGAATAAAGTGCGAAAACTCATAACATTTAGCAGTGTGGTTTGCCTTTCCAACCGCAACTAGTCTTCCACTTTTGATATCAGAAATTTCAACTGTATTAGGGCTGAATGTGACTTTCTTTGGATCACCAGTATGTGTCATTTGATACACAGAAAGGAGATTCGAAGCTAAGGAAGGCACATAGAGAACATTCTGAAAGCATCCATGATCTACATGAATCGTACCTTTGCCCTTTGAAGAAATTTTTGAGTCATCTCCCAAATGGATGGGGATGGAGCTGTTTGGATCGAATGAGGAAAAAGAATCAATATTTGCAGCCATATGATTTGATGCACCCGAATCTATCAAGAGAGTGGGCTTCGAAACCGTTGCCATGAGTGCTTGTCCTCTTTCATGATCGTCATTCCGATCCTTCTTCCTTGCACCGTCAGGAAGGGTTATGTTGTTCTTTTCCAAAAGGAGGGCCATTTGATCTATAGTCTTCTTCATACATGAACTTTCGGGATGAAAGCCACGGTTACAATAAGTACATTTAGATTTTTGGTTACCTTCTTTTCCCTTTTGATTGGATTTCGAACTGGATGGTGCATCCGTTTGCTTGCCTTTGTCTTTTTGCTTGTGAGGCTCGAATTTGGGCTTCTCCTTCTTTAGCTTTCCTTTACCATTCGAGATCTTGGGTCCTTGAACAAATAGGGCTGAATCTTTGGAGCTTATGGACCCCATTTGAATCAACTTGTCATGCTCTTTTGTAACGGACTCAATGAAGGCATTCAAGGTAGGCATCTTCCAATTCGGGGTAGTTAGCCGACCGGAATTGAAAGTGGAGACAAATACCGAATAATCTTTCCCAAGCTTGCTTAGAATGGAGAGGATCAACTGTTTATCCTCTTTGATAACACCACTGTTCTTCAATTGCAAGTTCAAGTTCTTGAATTTTGTGAACAATTCATTGATGGTCTCGAAATTTTCAGGATTAAGGCCAATCAATTCATTCTCTAATTGAAAAGCCCTAAGCTCATCCTGCTTGCCGAATAGTGTCTCAAGTTGCTCCCATATGGCCTTTGGAGTCTTCAATCCGCTGAGATGGAAGTGAAGATCTTTGGAGATGGAGAGACAAAGAAGACCGTAAGCTTCATCAAGCTTATTGTAGTGTTTGGTTCTTTCTGCCACATTGTTTGGCTCCAATTCAAGACCAAGAGTGACTCGGTAGTATCCTTTTGAACGTAATATGATCTCCATATCATCTTTCCAATCAAAATAATTGAATGGGGTGAGGATAGGCTTTGAAGAAGAGTATTCCATTGCTAGGAGCGAGTCAAATGATGAAGAAGAAGCTTGCATGCAGACTATAGCGAATGGAAATGCTGTAGGGAAGCTTGCATGCAGAATGTAGCGAGTGCACTTGGAGGAGATAATTAACCTGCAAATCACATAAGAACAATCACAATAAGGTCGAACAATCCACCCTTTGAGAGTTGCATCACACCTGGGATTGGATTTCAAGCAACGTTGAATAGGTCCAATGTATCAGATCCAGGAATTATGTGGTAACTCAAGCTTCTGGAGTGGTATTGGAGTATTTTTCAAGCTTTGCATGCACAGGAGCGAATGCCCTTGAGATATCTCATGCCAAACTTTTTGCAATTTTTAGCAATTCAGTCAAATCTTCTTGTATAAACACCTGTAGAAAAGAGATCTTGTCCCTGCAATGGCTCTGATACCATGTAAAATTAGTCACAGCAGATCTAATGAACAAGTAAATCAATCACAACAGATGAACATAGAAAATATGGTGCAAAACTGTGCAAAACATACAGCAGTGCTCTCTATCCCAGAAAGGGTGAATGAATTACAATACAAACTGTTACAATGAACAGAGCAATTCGAATTGCCTAAGGAGGTCAATCGAATCACAGAATGGAGTAGCTTGACTCTGTCTAGGAGTCCTCATCAATCATCGGTGGTGCTCATCAATCACACCAACCAGTCATCCAGGTGTCAAGCTGAGTCTAACTGATCATAATAAATGTAACTGAAGTGTGTAGCACTGATATAGGATCTGGAGGCTCAGTGGGGGTGCATGGGAGGCTAACTGGAGTCAGAACAAGTCACCTAATCGAACTGGAGGTCAATCGGAGGTGAAACAGTCAGTCAGGAGTGAAATCGGAGTGAAATCAATCAGAATCGGAGCTAACTGAATGTAACTGGAGTGAATCTGCAGTGGTAGGTGAACAAGTGCGCCCTTCTCTGTCAGTAGGTGAGAAGAGGGCGCCTTTCAGCTTAGGAGGGCTAAAACTCTGTGGAAAGTGGCTCCCGGGTGCTAGAAGAAGGTGGATAAGGTGCTGGAGGCATCAAACTGGTGACTGGACTGCATATCCTGAAATAGATCATGCAAGATCCTGAAGTAGATATGTATCCTGAAATAGATGATCCTGAAATAGATATGTATCCCGAAATAGATGATGGATATCCGAACAAAAATGCACCTATAGTTCAGGGGAGAAACTACCAACTTACGGTGATAAAGATAGACTTACAAGCATTCTGCAAGTACAACAAATAAATGAAGAGATTAGGGTTTAGATATGTAGGCACCTTATTCAGAAGGTTGATCCTAGTTTTGCCTCCCTTGCTCTTCAATACTTATCTAGTGTCCCAATGCCCAGACCTGCAAAACAACTTGATACCTTTCTCAAACACATTTGACTACACATATAAGACTGATATTCATAATAGAAGAAGACATCAGATTATAAACAAACTGTAATCGAATCTAAGACACATTAATAGGTCATATTTGGAAAGATAAGAACGTTTGATCTTTATTGATGAATGAAAGCAAGTACATAAAGTTATACCTTCTTTCAAGCTTGGCACTTCACGAAACCTAGATTCAAGGTCTCATGCTTTTGTTCTCTAAGGATTCCAGCCTCTAATCAACTGTGCTAGGGTTTACCAAAACTGAAGCACAAGAGAAGGGGATGAGGGTCTCCATTCCTCCAGCATAAATTTGTAATTGGGCTTGGTCCCCTCACATGGCCCTTCTACCCTCCTTATATAGTCAGTGAAGGATAGGAACAGAAGTTATAACCGCTCAAGAGGTTTCCCAACCAACTTAACTTACTCGAATTTCGAGATTTTGACCAAAATAGGGGTGTACGCTACTCTACAGTAGACAAAGTCGCGTACATATGGATTTGAGTGCTACTATTTCAACAGTGGAGTCGCGCTCAGTAGGGTATACACGCTACTATCATGCCTGTGTACCAGCGCTCATATTGAAAAATGGCCAAAAACAGGCTTTTCTGCTCATTTTCAGGAGATGGTTTGGTCTGGAAAAATGTTCCTAAGGGTCATATACATCAAATGGGTCAAGAATGAGGGAATTTCAACCATTTTTAGTGTCCCAAATGACTCCTCCATCCACAAATGTCCTGTTGTGTGACTGAACTTGTTCTCAAGAAGTGTCGTCATGCAACCAAGAGAAGCAAGTGTCGTCATGGACAGAGAGGTGTCATTTCAAGCTATAACAACATCCAACAAGTCCCGCTTGAAATTTGAGTGAACCTACAAGGAGATAAGTTGAAAATATGATCCAAAAAAGTAGTTTTCTTACTCTCTCTACTATTATTTTATTATTTTCCTTAGGAGGCCAATTTTTTACCCAAATTTCCTCTAATGAGCCTCATCTGGTCCAAAGTTCCTCCATTGCACTTTCAGCTGTGTAATGGTCATCCTCCGAAGCTAGACCTCTCTTGTCCAGAGTGTGGAGTGGTTCTGGTGTGAACTCCCCTTTGGGCTCCACCTGTAATAAGGACCAATCAATAACATGTTTAGTATCGTATATATATTTCCTTAATAGTGAAGCATGAAAAACATTAT
The DNA here is from genome assembly GCA_027924585.1 of Larix kaempferi. Taxonomy (NCBI): domain Eukaryota; kingdom Viridiplantae; phylum Streptophyta; class Pinopsida; order Pinales; family Pinaceae; genus Larix; species Larix kaempferi. Next base: position 23,389,718 of record BSBM01000767.1, on the reverse strand, counting down.
GAACTTTTATATGCACTGGTAAGTCCAACTCATAATCTACTGGGCCCTTCCTGGCCAGTATTTCAAAAGGTCCACAAAATCTTGGGGCTAGTTTCCCACAACGTCCCAAGCTCAACGAGCTTCGTTTTGCTTTTATTATTAAAAACACATCTTCGCCGACTTGGTAGTCCTTGTCTTTTATTTTCTTGTCTGCATAACTCTTTTGGTGGTCTTGTGCTTCTTTTAAGTTTAGTTGTACATTGGAGACTAGCTGTTCCAAGTCCTTTAATAGGTTGGGTCCTAACATAAGTCTGTCTACTGGACTGTACCAAGTTACGGGGGTCCGACATTTCATGTCATAGAGTACTTCGAAAGGAGTCGTTTTGGCCGAGGTTTGATAACTGTTGTTGTATGCAAACTCCACGAGATGCAAATAAACTTCCCACTTGGTGGGGTTGTTCATGACATACATCCTCAACATGTCCTCGAGTACTTGGTTTACTTGTTCTGTTTCTCCGTTAGTCCGGGGATGGTACAGGGTACTGAATTGTAACTAGGTTTCCAAATCGGAGAACAGTGCTCTCCAGAAGTTACTAGTGAACTTCATGTCTCAATCGAAAACGATTGCTTTGGGTATCCCATGCAATTGAAAAATATCTTTTAAGAATATATCCGTGATGTGAACTGCTTTGTAGGTAGATTTCACTAGTATAAAGTGGGTTGCTTTAGACAAATTGTCTACCACTACAGAGCTGGAGTTGTTCAGTTTCTTACTCTTGGGTAAGCCTGTAATGAAGTCCATACTTATTACCTCCCATTTCCATTCTGGAATGGGTAAAGGTTGATGTAATCCGAAGGGGTGTAGGTGTTCTGCTTTGACCAATTGGCACTCCTGACATTTCGCGATGAACATTGCTATGTCAGCTTTCAGCTTAGGCCAAAAGTAATGTTTCTTTACAGTCGATATCATCTTTTGATATCTAGGGTGCCCTGAATAGGGTTTCTGGTGAAACTCGGTGAGAATGTTTGATCTAATGTCTCCACTCTCTAGGATGTAAAGTCGATCTTTCGATATCTTATATTCTTTTTGTTGTTGGAAAAGTCTGTATGCCTGTATGTTTGTGAGGATTTCCATGTAATAATGGTCACTCTTACATGTCGTTCGAATTTTGTGGTGTAAGTCTGAGTTGGTTTGGCTCACCATGACCTCGTAAATCATATGTGCTCGATGGCTCAAGGCATCCGCAATCTTATTTTGCTTTCATTTTATATGCTTTAGTTCAAAATAGTATTCACTAAGGAAGGCTAACCACCTGGCCTACCTGGTGTTTAGGTCCGGTTGGTCGAAAAGGTATTTCAAGATCATGTTATCAGTCATCAATAGTAATTTCTTTCCCATGAGATAATGTCGCCACATCTTCAGAGCATGGATGATGGCGTCTAGTTTGAGGTCATGAGGAGGGTAGTTATTCTCATGTTCTTTTAGTTTCCTCGATTCGTAGCATATGAAAAAATTGTCTTGCATAAGGAATCCCCCGAGTCCTTCCTTGCTTGCATCCATGCAAACGACAAAGTCCCCATTGGGATCCACAATATGTAGAATCGGTTCACTAATTAGTAGTTGCTTTAGCTTTTGAAAGCTTTCTTCATACTTATCCGTCCAGATAAACTTGTTCTCCTTTTTTTGTAAGGCAGTCATGGGACATGCAATCCGTGAAAAGTTCTCAATGAACTTTCGGTAGTAGCTCGCTAATCCTAAGAACAATCTTATATCGAATACACGAGTAGGTGTGGGCCATTCTTCGATAGCTTTGACCTTTTCAGGGTCGACAACTATTCCCTTCTCGGAAATGATATGTCCTAAGTATTGGATGTGGGGTATATAGAAATCACACTTACTAAACTTTGCGTAAATATGGTGTTCTCTTAGTATCCATAAAACAATTCGTAGGTACTCCTCGTGTTCTACTTCGTTCTTGGAGTAGATCAAAATGTCGTCAATAAAGACTAGAACAAACTTATCGAGGTATTTACCAAAGATGTTGTTCATCATGCACATAAATTTGGCCGGTGCGTTTGTCAACCCAAAGGGCATCACTGCGAACTCGTAGTGGCTATAACGGGTTTGGAATGAGGTTTTATTGATATCCTCATCACTAATCCTTAACTAGTGGTATCTGGATCATAAGTCAATCTTCGAGAAGATCTTTGCCCCTCCGACTTGGTCAAACAAGTCATCGATCCTAGGGAGTGGGTAGCGGTTTTTAATGGTCATCTTGTTGAGTTGGTGGTAATCGATGCACATCCACATCGTTCCATCTTTATTCTTGACGAAGAGAATCGGTGCACCCCAAGGGGACACACTTGGTCGGATGTACCCTTTGTCTATTAACTCTTGTAACTGAATCTTGAGCTCCACCAATTCTAGTGTGCTCATGCGGTACGGGGCTTTAGAAGCTGGTACTGACCCAGGTGTTAGTTTGATGGAAAATTCTAAGTCTCATTTAGGTGTTAATCTTGGTATTTCTTCGAGAAATACATCTTTGAATTCTACGAGGACTGTAGAGTCTTCGATCTTCTGTTCCCTTTCAGTTTCTATGTTTTGGATATTGACAGCAAAGAGTTTGGAACCCTTTCTGCTACATTTCTTTCACTAGTACAAAATGAGAAATTAATGACTAAAAAAATGACTAAAATTTGACTATAAATGACTATTTTTTAGTCGGTGACTAATAGTATCTGATTTCCACTATCTTATATCTAGTCGTATTTCACTAGTCATTAATTGGTTGACATATTAATCAATGCACTAGTCATTGATAGTCATTGATTTAGTCATTGATTGTCACAATTAATGACCAAATATACGACTAAAGAAACTACTAGATGATAACATATTAATAACTACGCTAAATACGACTAAACATTAGTCGCGCTATAAGATACTGGAAATTAGCTACAAATAGTCGTATATATGCGAATTTAGTCGTTTACTTAGTCACTAATTTATGATAGGGTACGGAGGAATCGAACCACCAATCTCCTGCCTTGAATTAGGTAGGTGCTCTACCATTGAGCTAGCACCCTATAAGAAGTTGTTATTGCTTGACAATGATGATATTCAAACAAATTTTGCATCATTCAAGCATACAAAATAATGATTACCAAGTTACTATAGAGCCATAGTCAATGTTGGCATTGTTAAGCTCTTGAAAATCATAATATCGCATATAATGTTTATCAATTGATTGTTGTTACACCTTTTGGTGAATGATTTTAGACATTTATAACATCGTAATATAATAAGTAATGGAAGAAGCACAACCAAGTAAAAACTAGAAAATCAACAAAACTAATGGTATTATATGAAGGCAATACATGACTAGCTTACAACCCTAAATAACATGAGATAATGTGGTTGTTGTCAAAATTGATCCCTCACCCCCATACATACACAATAAAAATGGCTAGCGCATCCCCTGCATATAAAAATATACATAATAATAACGAAAAACAAGTGGTAGTTTCTTAACTCTTGAGAAAACTTACAAACAAATGGTGGTTTCTTAATCAATGTTGCTCTTTTTTAGTCTCACCCTTAGACGATGCCCATCAGAATTATATCCATCACAACCATGAATTGCATCTTCTGCATTTTAGGCATCCTCAAACTGCAAAAAAATAAGATATTGTAGAGAAGACACATCACAAGACAATATCAAAATCAATTATAATGAACAACATGATCTTTTAAGTATCTACAAACAAGTTATAAATACTTCTATCAGAATAGTGAAATAACATAGCTCAATGAAACATAGTCTCTGTGTTCTCATTGGGGGTTGTTCACATTTGGTCTTGTGGTAGCAGTTCATATATGACCTACAGTTGAAATTATCTTTCTTGAGGCTCCATTGAACAGATTCAAGCCATCATGGAACCTTGAAGAGCTTCTTTAGTACTAAGCACCACGTCAAAGAGTAAACATGAGTCTTCGTTAGCCACCCAAAAGAGAGGATATAATGGGCAATTGCAAATAGGTCCTCCAAACTAGACGACATCCTATTTAATCTACTAGAAGATGAGGACACAACTCTCATTATCAACTCCATTTCTATCCTGTCTAGGTGGGTTTCAAGTGTCAAGAGGGAATTTTGAATCTTGAACAATTATCCCTACACTAGAGCAACTCCATACAAGCTCTAATAGCTATTCGAACCTCTGTTAGTGGACCTTTTACTATTTATGTTGCAATTGCCCTTGGGTTAGCAATTTAACTTTCTAGTTTTTAGTTCAAGTTTGTTCTTGTTTTGCATTGCTAAATTTTGTATAAAAATATGTTAAAGCTTGAGTTTTAAACCATACAATCTATTTAACTGGTGACCAAAAAATTTGCGTGAGACTGCCTACTGAGCTTTGCCGAGAGTCATCCTATGGCAGGGTCTATTCTAATAAAGAGCTTTAAGTGTGGAAACCCTATAAGTCTTTTAGATATTGGAGGAGTAGTCTTCTTTGTGTCTGACATTAAACTAAATATGGGATACTATCAAAAAGAATTAAAAAGCCTCCGTAGGTAGCTTCCCTTGTACCTGATAAAAGCCTTATTAGGTGTTTCTTTTGTACATGAAAAAAGTTTCTTGCAGTATTCTCAAACTCGCATTATGCTCTTCACATAAGGTAAACAACCTTATTAAGGTTTAAGATTAATTATTTGCAGCAACCTTGTTAGGATTTAAGGCTATTTATTTGCAAAAAAAATGACTCAGTTTTGAGAGTAATACATCCTTTACTGATATAAATATCAATCAACAATAGATAAGCTTCAATACCTTCAACAGTCATGATAACTCATTTGGAGCATAAGACAGTTTTACAATTGTGGAGAGATACAACTTCCATTACAACTATAACATGTACAACTGTGCCCCAAGCCAAACAATACAACCTACTCTCAATGGAGGCAAAACTGCCAATGTATAGCCAAATTTGATGCTAAGAATGAGAAAACACAAATTATGGCATGTCATTTATGCAAGCATTCATTTCCTCTTACATGTGGTAGTATTGGTTTGTACTTATTTATAGCCTTATAACAATGGAATTTCCTATCATAGTGTCCACAATTGTTTAGTCAATAGCATGTACATGACTGCAATTAAGTTTAACTACTTTCCTAGCATTGTTCAATTCACCATCAATTAAAACAAAAAACAGAACCCTGAGATAAAGAGAGCTCATAATTTACTCTCAACCATTCAATGCACATCTACAGAAACAATAAAGTATAATCATATTGTATGAGAGTAATACTCTACTATCTTCTTTCATAACTTAACCTATTTACCTCCAAAGAATTAATAATCTTAGTTATACTACCCCCAAGTCATTTGTTAAGGTATATGAACCTTATCAAACCAAAATATATATTTTCTCACCTTACCCGCAAGGTCAATGCATGGTACCATTTCTATCCTTAGCCTATCCTTCAACATTATTTGCTGACCATTATCTAACAAACTTTCCTATGGGGAAGCTTGATTTGTTTTTACTTTTTGTATTTTCTAGTTTAGTTTTAATTTCTAATTGCACGTCTTGCAGATTTAGCTTTGTATTTCAATCTTTCGACCAATTTAATATAGGTCCCTATGCCTTTGGAAGTAAACAAGATGACTAAGGTTCAAGATATAGATTTTTTAGCCAATCATTTGACAGGGTACATTCCAATAGCACTTGCCAACTGTAAAGTACTAGAATAGCTATATGTTTCTTGCATCATACTTGAAGGTTCAATACTAGTTTCATTGGGTAAGCATAAAAACCTAGAGGACATGCATTTTTCCTTCAAACACTTATATGGTGGAATACCCATGTCACTGAAAAATATCAAAATGCTTGGTGACTTGAATTCCTCTTTGAACAAGTTATCCAATTTAGTCTGGGGTCAGGGTTGTGACCGTATTACAGTCAATGTATGGATGGGTGTTACATTTTGGTATTGCATATGTAGCATTTTGCGAGAACACATTGGTAGTCTAGTAGTTAAGTAATAACTAGCAATACCAGCTTGATTAGCAAACAAGAAGCTGCATTAAGCACCAGCATAGATCCATCTTAAACCTGGATCTATCAAGCACCAAGAAGGATCCCATTTCTTGACATCTAATTTTTTTTTAGCTTAATTCTTGTAAACATTACTAAAATATTTACACATCAAGATATTTGAGGTGCCTGATATATCTAGATTTAATATGAAATCATTATAATTTAATATTTTTGTTTAAGCCAGCATCTTTTGCATTTTTTTTTATTGGAATAGCATGTTACATAATGGTACACAACATTATAACTTACAACATCTCCCCCATACTAGGCTGTAGAGAACCTCACTACTATCAATGCAATTAATATCTTGCTTATTTTATTTACTTCAAGAAGTAGCCATGAAAGCAAGATGTGAACTCCAAACTGCATTGATAAAAAAGTATCTACAGACATATGAACAAGAAAAATAATTTATTGTATAGGCTAAAATCAAGTTGGAACTTCATCCCAATTACCTGGCTCACATGGAAACTATAAAACACTTGAGAGAATCTGTAGTTAAAATAGCTAAAGAATGCTTATATCCACATGCAGCAAACACAAATCAATTTCTTCACGGATTAAAAAAAGGACCAGGTGTTTGTGAACTAGGTAAAAGATGGTGGGAGTAAAAGAGCCAATAGTGCATTTGTCGCAACTACTTGTGGAATACAGGAGTTTTCATCTTTCAACACCTTTAGAACAAAGACCATATTCAAAGTAGAGCCCTTTGATAACTAGATTTCCTCTTCCTTATGGTGTTCTTCACTAACTATAAATTCTGAATTCTTACTTCTAATGCAGGACATTTTATATGCATTTTGGCAGAGCAAGAATGGAAACCTGGAGTTTACTCTAAGGCTCTAATGCCACTGCAGGCAGATCTTATACTAATTTGGAGTTGCTCTAATGCCACTGTGGCCAGATCTTATACTAATCTTCGATCTATAAATAGAGACATCAAGATATTCCATGGAGGTTATGCTCACTCAATAGGATAGATCAGTTGCATTTCTTTTTAAGGATATTCTCTAATGCAATGGTCAAGTATATAACCTATATAAGAAATTATACACATTATGTAACAAGTGAAGGAATGGCCACAATATATGTTGGGTAAGGTACTAAGGGGATACTGCAGGGCACACAAAGCCACAAACCATTATAATATCTTCAAGCACAGTTTAAGTTGCAATATAGTCAAAACCTGAAATGGGTCATGTACCTATAGCAATTCAACTTCATAATTGTGTTTAAGAACAGGACTCAAAACAATGTGGCCAACAAGGTAGAACAAATTTGCCGATATGTTTGTCTAAAACAGTAATTTTTATCAAACCCAGACTATGAACAAAAGAAGGTCCCAGATTTTAGTCCACAACAATACAAGCTGAATATAACTGTCAGTACAAATGATCTTGACATGTTAGGAAAGTGTACACAGAGGCACAGAACAATAACTTGTTTTCATTGAAGTCAGATGCATATACGAAGGAGCTGGGTAAAACTTGAGCTAAGTACAGATGGTTGTCTCAACCCTCTCTGTTGAATACACCTATTAGTCAACGCCTACATGGATCAGGTCTGCAGCTCTATTTAATAAACCATATACATTAAAGTAAGGAAACAAATATTAGTGCAGTTTAATATTGTGGCTGATAATATGGTGGAGGAGGAAGTGGGGGTGGTGGAGCTGATTGATATGGTGGAAATTGTTGATATGGTGGTGGGGGTCCATAAGGAGGCCCATAATAGTCATGATATTGGCCTTCTTGAGACTGTTGTGTTCCATAATAGGAACCATCCGAGGGCCCATATGGAGCCTGTTGGGAATGTTGACCTTCCTAGCCTCCATTTGTTGTGCATTGTTTACTTCTACCAGGCTCTTGCATTGGGGAAACAACACCCATTCTCTGAGGATCCATGGATGGGTAGTAGGACCTTTCTAACAGTAAGGGTGGAGAAGGAATATTGAAATAATTTAGAGAATGTTGATCCTGACTATTCTGTTGCTGTTGTTGGCTTTGATGCTGAGAAATAACAACTCTTGGAAGCATACCACTAATAATTTTTGCAGCTTCATCTCATTGATGCTCAACTTCTAGTTTAGGAGCCTGTGGATTTCCCCACAACAGCTTTAATCTCAAAACTTTTATAACTAGCTTGTTGGACAAATTCTCTGTTGATTTCTTAGCCCCTTCTCTGGTTATATATGTAACAAATGCACATTCTCTTTGAAAGGCAAGTCTTATGGACTCAATTTCACCATATGCATAGAAGTTGTCCTTGAGATCAGCTTCAGTAACCCTTGAATCAATCCCACCCACATATAGAGTTTTTATACCATCATCTTCAGGAGGAACAAGGGATGGCATCTCACCAACTTTATTCAAGAGCCTTGCTGCAACTGGATCATTTACTCTGCTCACAAAGATGAAACATAAAAAACTATTATATACAAGCAGGAAGTTATCGACAATTATGGGAGACTTGGAAAAATGAGTATGGATTGCACCTCAAAATTATCATAAGATAACTTCAACTTGCAAAAGGATCATCTGAATTGAATATTTATATCATAATACTTACCCATAAAATTGATCTTTTATATTCTGTTGAGAAAGCTCCCCTGTTATGGGCACCTCATGTCGGTATGGACATTTAGCACCACATGTACATTCACCACGAACATAGAAACTGTAGTGCCCTAATCTGGGCACTGGGTCTCTATTTGTATTTTCCTGTAAATACCAAGTTTTCCTTTATTATGTTTTCTGGAAAAATTCAACCGTCTTTGTCTCTGTTATCTAAATGTTTACATGCCTCTGCAATTTAAATAAATATAAACTTAAATCTTTGTTTCAGCTCTGTTCTTTTAACATGCATAATTTGAAAGTAAAAGAAAATACCTTTTTATTCAAGCTAGCTCAGTAAAATACCTGGACCTGTAGATTTGCAATAAGATCAGAAGACTTACGTGGTAAATTCTGTATGGTACCTTAGCAACCCAAAATGATGTGTCCACCCTACAATTATCTATTATCGTGTTGACCCTAGGAAATCAACGGATTTCCTAGCCCCCGAGCCCACAGACCGATAATCCCGACAGCAGCTTTCCATCGAACCTTTCCATGGTAATCTTTTGCTGAGTTAACCCCCTCCTCAGTCTTTTCATTTGAGTTTCCCACCTCCTCAAAGCTTCGATTTAACCCCCTCCTCAGCATCGAGTTAACCCCCTCCTTGGCATTCCTCCTTTTCCCAAAAATCCTCACAGTTCTCCCACAATAATCCCCCTTACTACTTTGTTAAATCCCCTCTTTATAGGAATCCACCTCCTTCCTAAAGTACACTTCCTTATCACTCCACCGCCCTATCTGTCGTGGTCTTTGGAAGTACAAATCATTAATGCATCCCCTTTTTAAGGTAAAAAGGTGGATTATATATTATTTTTAAATTATCCAAGTTTCTCTCGAGTAGTGGAATTGTTGAATAATTTATTTAAACAAATCTTTTAATTTATTTGGAATGATTCGGTTAATTAATCAAATCAATAATCTACGTAATAAATTACTCAATCCACTATGCTTTATAAAAAGGGTTATTATCATTATTATTATTAATTAAATAATAATATTAATAACAATAATAATTAATAATAATAATAGTAATTAAATTAATTGTGAATAGTAATTAAAATATTTATTTGTTTAATTGATAAGTGTCAACATAGTACCTTTAGGTATAAATAATGAAATATACTTAAGGGTTTATTTAATCATGATCAACAATTATATAGCACACTCTTCTACTATTAATGTTTAACTATTATACTTCATATTGGAGTCACCTTCACTCGAGGATGCTTTACAATTAATGACACTTATTTTAATCATTCCTTACCATGTTTACATACAAGGACTAATTAACTTATTTCATACATTAGAACTTGATCATCTTTTGCTAATTAAATCATTCACCAGATACTTAATTGAGTTATCGAGGATAACTCATAACATTGTTAAATCTTGATAACTATGTTGTAAACCAATATTATCGTGCATGGGCATAATGTGCATGCGTGGCCAGCGTATGCACAAGACGGACATGTACTATAAACATACGTCATACTTCCTATGCATATCAGCTAACTAATACTAATAATACTTTATGCAAACTGAACAAGTATTCATTCATCATAATATTACTAAAACATCATTGGTTACTTTATCAGTTAACCTTTAAGATTTCATTTCATTATTTTTATGATTACCTTTGTTCCATCAATCAGGTACATGGAAAGCTACCTACTACCACTAACTCAAAATCAATGGATACCCAACCCTCAATAGTACTAACTATCATATCCCCCCATCCTAACCTACGTCCACATCCTCCCTATCCTTCCTCTGCTAGTATAACAGTGGATGTCAGACTCATCGACCTAACCACATAGAACATGAGAGCGATAGCGTCGGCTGAACAACGGACCTATCCTCCCCCTAGCAGGCATCCGACCATCGTCATCACAACATACATGGGGAGCCTGTCTCAGCACGGCCCTCCCATGACCTCGGGTATCATAGGAACATAGGGTGGGAAACACATCCATACCTCTCAACATACTGGGCCTACTCCCTTATCAAATCATACTCTGCTGCTCTCGAGATTATCGGTCCATGTCATCGTTTCATCAATTTCGGTTGCTAAGGTTTACTGCATGGATAGGTTCTTCTCCGTATATTAGATCAGTATCCGGCTATCCCATAGCCCTTGTGTCCTGTAGGTTAGTATTCCGCAAGATACACCTTTTATAAAAAGCATTTCCATTCGATCACCAATTGATCCATATCAACATAATTTTATTTCACGTCACAATTTCAGCACAGGTATGTATGGAATATAACAGTTCTATCAATTTCATCATAGGATGGCATCCACGTACAACACCATATATTTTACATTCTATCATTTTCTGATCCATATTGTCAGCATCATTTATTTCATCACATAAAATCATTAAATCGATCACGGCATATTTACCACATCATATTTATATCACATTTCCTCCAGGACGATTATCAAACATACACTGTCTTTATGAAATAAAAGAATCTCATGATAATCATAACTTAATAACTGCATGATCATAGTAACATCATTAACACAGTAGCAACATGTCATCATGTCTATCATGCCGAAAATATAGTTCACGCTGTCTAGCTGAGTCAAACAGATAACAAGCAATAAAGTGAAAGGTGTCTAACTCATAAACATGCCTAGTCAAAATATGGGACGTTACATACACCCACCCTTCAGGAAACTTCGTCCCGAATTTATGGTCGTAATAATGCAGGGAAATTATGGACACATAAACTCTTCATTTCTGCAATTAGCAGGTGTTGGCCATACTTGTCCTACTTAGCTTTGACTTGACCGGATATGTCAGTATTATACTATGGCTTTGCTTCTTTTATCCCTTGATGTGTATTCTAATAATTAAAGAAACATTTAGATTAATATTTCTATTGAATCTCTAGAATCCCTAAGGTTATAATCAAGTGCTATCCACCTTAGTATCCTACTTTCACCGTTTAGTAACATCCTTCAAGTTATAACATCCAGAGAGGTTTACTCATCCCAAAAGCTTATATTGATCCAACTTAGCATGAAATAATCAACGATTTTCTTTTGTTTAAAATGGAGAGCTGAGAGTTCATAATCTTTAATTATTCATTCACGGCAACTTCATTAGTCCCTCAATAAGTTACCCACTTTTATAATTTACTGCTCGTTCATTTTGTAATTATTAAATCCTAGTCGTTTTTCAATAATATCTCCCCCATCATGACAATTTAACCTAAGTGAGACTAGCGGCATATAACCCTTACCTCTTTCTCGCAAATACCTGGTTACTTCAATCTCTTTCCACTTACTACATTGAAACAGGATTAATTGCACATTACACATAGAAATTTTATGGTATTGATTTTAATACATAGATATCTCCCATATCTTAATACTAATTAATTTTCCAATAGGGAAATCCATTCACACATACCTTAAATGCTGACCTACCACCTCTATTTGGAGTGCCTCATACAACTACACCTTATCACTAGACATGAGCTGCACATATAATCTTACTCCCTTTCTTGCCAGTTTTGTAAAGATACCCACTCTCATTAATAATTGGTTTCGTCGTTTCTCATAATTGGAAATGCACTATTTCCCTTAAAACCTAGTTTTATTACAAATTCGAAGTACTTGATTTATAACGGTTGTTGGACTATTGGTCAAGTGTTATTGACTTTCAATTATCTCCCATTTTTTTTTGAAATCTTTTCGCACCATTACACCAATGTTTAACTTAATAAGTCTAAGCTATGTTCCCCCTTAATAAAATAGTCCTTTAATAAGCTTTATATGCAATCCCCCCGGTTTACGTCCATGGTGTTTTCCATAATGTGATTCAAAAGGATACCTATCCTTGTATCCCACAATTTATTTCCTTCCATCATCTTATCTATGTATTTTTCACTACTCTAATTAACATTCATCTTTATTTTTAAATGGGAATTTTATTCGCAATATAATTATGATGGGTTCACGAGTTTTACTTTAATTTGCACCTTGCACTAAGTTATTTATATACACGCATTAATGTTTGCATAATTCGTTGTGGGGAAGCAGCAACTCAAACACCACTCCATGTTTATTTAACCAAGTTCTCTTATTGAACACAAACAAAGTTTAGATGTGGTTGTCCTAGCAAATTACACATTCAGATAACCATTATACATGTTAATTTCCCAATATGTAAAGCCTATTCAATAGAACTAGGTGAGGTTACATAGCATTGCAACTAATGCAATCTAGGAATTTCATTAACAGATTAAAACACAACTTTTCCTTTCTTAGTTGATATATGATAATTTCCACTCTTTGTAATACTCATTTGAATTAATCGAGATTGTTGTAGATGTTAACTCGTAAGTTGGTCTTTTATGTAAGTGAATGTCTTAGATTTTTACCATGTATTTCTTTTATCATCAGACTGTCAATCTAGCTTCAAGTAAACGAAATAAGGTTTGTATTTGGAACACTAAATTTTTAAGTTTATTTTAATAAAATTTGGAAGCCACTGTCACCATAAGTACCCCATCCTCGTACCAAAATTTGAACCGAGATTGGAGGAGAAATTTAAGAAAATAAAGGAATTCATTTCTACCCTGTCATTTTACATTACGAGGAAATCCTAATGCAGTGCTCCTTAATGCCTATATTGATAATGCCTATATTTATACTTATGAGCAAGGAACAGTTTGTTAGGATCAACGTGTTGAAATCTATGGTCATTTTCATTTATGATTTTGTTATGTAGTGAAATTAGCGTCTTAGCATTCAGCTTGCCATGCTCGTTTTAGCGGTTCCTTGCTTTCAAATTAAGTGTTTGTTTCGTCCCTTCGACCATACGTTGAAGTCTCGACAAGTTTTAGTTTTTTTTTTTAATAAAATATTATTTAGATATTTTATTAACATGTTTATTTATTCATTGTAAATATTTTTGTTTCCCCCCCATTAATATCCGATCACATCATTGCTTGTTATTGAACTGTATTCAGGTGAACTTGCATCGTCTCATTTCTTATTATTAAACCATATTTATGTAACTTACAACATCATATTTGGTTATAAATCTATATTTAAATATTATTCTTTTATAACAATAGATTATTATTATTATTATTATTTTTAAATTACACTTTAGAAATTACTCAATAATTATTTATAATATTTAAAAATATTATATTAAACACAAAATAATAAATTCATATCCATCTAACTATATTATAAAATTTATGAAATATGATTCATAAAAATACGTTGGTCTTTATGCTATACTTGCCTGTATTCGAACATACATACATCTTCATTATTTTGTATACTTTCCTTCCTCTTACATGCATACATTTTCATTATTTGAAACCATATTTTTTTTTGCTATATTTTTATAAAATATATTTTTAAGTAATTTTTTTTTTTAAATAACATAATGTTGATAAGTTTTTTTTTGTTATATTTTATTTTATAACATTAAGATTTTGACTTATATCGCAATACATCCAATTTTACAAATTAATCTTTCTAATTATGATTTGTATTATATTTAGGGATTTTTCTTTTGTAAATTTCATTAAATATCCAACACTTATAACATATCAATTAATTTCATGCCATCTATTTTCCCTAATATAATAGAATACGATCTTTTTATAAATCTATAAGATACTCTATACATTTATGTATCATGAATTACCAAATTTACATGTATATGTATAGCTTTAATGTAAATGTCATTTATCTCAAAGGTGTATCAAATCACAATATATAATTATCATTTTTTTTCTTTTTTTTTTTTTAAATAAACTTATTCACATATTTATGTCCACATCCATTGGATAAAATATATATATCCACTCCTATATTTCGATTTCACATTTATTTAATAGACATGGTAAGTACTCATCTATCTCAAATTGAACTCATTAATTAAAATATATATTTCTATTGATATATTTTAATTCATATTTATTGAATAAATTAGTTATTCATATATTTTAATCTACCTCTTATTAAATGAAGTCTACAAGCCAACTTACATATCTCCATATAATCTAATTGTATTTGAACCTCAAATGGTGTGCATAAAGATTACATGAATACCCTTTCATACACTACATTCATTACTTGAACTCAAGCGCTCCATGAAGATGGTGATCCCGTCGTAAGCAATTTTAATGGATTTGAATAAATTTCGATCTCAGCTGTATATAAAAGATTAAAATCCCAACCCCCTACTTACGCATATGTTAAAGATGCCGGTTCTAAATGCCATGAAAGACTCAATACCAAGATTTGAAATTCAAGGAGAGAGAGAGCATGTCCTAAGACACACTGGGAGAATCCTTGAAACCTTGATTTAATGGCGGGGCTAATTATTCATCTTTAAGTTTTGAGAATTGCAGATTGGTCCTATTAAATGGCGAGAAATCGCCGATCGGGTGAAATCTGTAGATTTAGTCATTTAAAACCAGAAAGCAGCATCCTAGCAGCTTTTCGAAACGGCGAAAACGCAGTCTGTGTTGATTTCCTGGTAACTAAGTCGGGATCATATTGATTTAAAGGTTAACAAAGTTGTTGTTAATCTAGCAACCAACAAGACAATAAGAGAGGCACTTCTGGATTTGAAGCGGCGGGTGTTCCGTCCCATTGAACCTCTTTGATTATTAACTGCAAACCTAATGCTATATTTGATATAGGATCCTTTTCTCAAAAGGTTTAACCCTCAGCAGACCTAAAGAAATCCATAAAGAAGGGTCTTGTTTCTCGCAGCTTTGAAGTTCTGAAAAGATCAGATCTCGAGGATATGCGAAGTTATTTTTCTTTTACCCTATAAGTTAAAGCTTCACCAGTCGCACTCATTTAAAGGAGCGAGAACGACCATTCACCATAAAAGATTCTGACTTTTACTATATGTACTAAAATTTGTCAAAATCTCCGAGCTTAACTGTGTTTTTTTTTTACTTTTATATATATATATATATATTTTAAATGTGTATTAAGAAAATCGTTTAAATCTCAATTTTTATATATAATAATAAAAATAAGATAAAAAAAATAACAAATAACAATGCGTCGTTTTGTACTTTGAAGGAAATTAATGTTTAAGTTGTTTTTTTTTTCATTGGAGGGTCGCAAGAGCCGTAGAGGGAGATCGATGGCTCTCCCTCACTCCGCGCTGGCAACATGCTCGCCTGATACGGGTGGTTGGTGGTTGTAGTAAGAATATCGCCATCACACGCGTCCACTTCTCACACGTCCGCATCAGGAAAACGGTTCGATAAACCACTCATGGGGCAATGCAGAAACCGCCTTACGTGGTGTCAACTTTTCCCCTATTTATAGAAGGGAACTAGGTTTTATTTAGCATTAGGTAGGCTATGTCGGCACCTTTGGGCTCGGCAGCCGGTCGCATGATTTGCTCCAGACAGAAGGGAATTCTCCTGGGTGTACTCTGCGCTGGGTACATGTGTTAGCATGTGTCCCTTTGGACCTGACTGATGTTCGTATGAAAGGCTCTTGGTGGGGAAGGTCAGGGCTTGGCCCAATATACATTTTGTGCAATGTAGTCTACCTATGGACTCCCCCTTGGGTATTCCCGCGAGCGCTTGAATCCACGCTTGGATTGGTGTAATGGCCTGTGTGTTCCTGCTTGGACTCGGCAGCCGGTCTTGTGGAAGGATCTCAGTGCTGAGCGATAGGACTCGAAGCAACCAAGAAAAGGGCAGGCCCGTGAGTGAGCTTGGTGTTCGGCTGCGATGGTGTACGTGGATCCCCAGTCAACCTGGCAGCTGGTTCTTGGAGTTGGGTGCATACGCTGGGCCTTAATATCCTTTTATACCAATGTAGATTTTAAATATTATTATTTCATATGGGAGGCACTAAGCCTTAGCTCATGGACAATGGAGGATGTGTGGAGTTTTTAGCTTGAGGCTCGGTCCCATGGTGGAAGCCCCCGGTGCTGGACCGACATATACCCTTTACATCTTCCCGTTCTGGAGCAGCGCTAGGGTTTCAGAGGAAGGCCGTGCTCATGGGTGTAATGGCTAATAGGGAACTACTGAAACATACCTACGTTGTCAGGTATATCACCTGAGCTAACGTTAGAGAAATCTTGGTAGAGGAAGGGTAGCGAACGTTAGAAGCAGCATTGTTAAAAGATGATTGTCTCTTTAAGTTTAGAGGTGGAAACTTGGGAAGATTATCGTTATGGATTTCGCTTTGACCTTACCGCCATTCTGAAGCACACTCAGCCGCTTTAAAACACAGGCAATAACTCAGATCAATGGTTTCATTTGTTTTTTTTTTTTTTTCCCATCCTGTACAGAAAATTTTCTTTCATTTTTACTCTCTGCATTCAAATCTTTCTCTCCATTTTTTTTTTCCTCGTTATGCTCTACAAAGGAACAAAGCCGTGTAATTATCCTTCTACGTTTATGGTTATGATCACCAATATCATCGCATATCTCTTCCTCCTTGAGATTATTAAATACACAAGCACTTAACAAACCACTATGGGAGCTCCCAAGCCCTGCTTTGATGATTACTATAGGAACATTTGGAGATTTGAATGTATAACTGTCTATAAGTGCATTTGCTTATTTCTGAGCTGTCTTCAATTTATTATTTGAAAGAAGGGAAAACCTTCTTGGAAAGACTACATGTGTTCCAATATTGCACAGCAGGTGGGTATAACGTGCCTCCTTAATAATGCTCAAGGAAAACTCAGTAAAATAAAATATTAATTTAAACATTCATATTCGTCTTCTATATAATACAAAATACCTGTTCTTGTTTTGTATTAACACGGTGTACAGTTCAGCCGCAGTTTCATAATTATTTGAATACAAAATACCCATCTTTTTTTTTTTTTTACAGGTAGATAGGTATTTCCCAAGTTCAAATTTTGAGGTGTCGAAATTTTTATTTTTTTTACTGTATAAATTATATTATATAAAAAAAACACTTCTTCCAACTATAAGTCTAGACTCTAATTGTTTTGGACAACATGTTGGCCTGGAGGTCTTACTAGCTATGGGTAAGTCTCGGTTTTCGAACGAGGGTTCCCTTGTTAGCTTTCGAGCAAAGTTGAACTCGTTGTGCATAGGTTTTATTTTATTTTATTTCATTATTTTATTTTATTTTCATATATGTATACATTTATTAACCTTGTTTTCTATTATTTGCGGGAAGAATATGCCCATCCGCCATAGATTTGGAGTATGGGAGTCCGTTTACCTTACAGGCAACCTCCCAGCTTTTCTCCAAACTTTATGTTCAATTTTCTCAGTGGAGGATGCTGGATTTACACAAAATTTCAAAATTTTCTGTCCGATATATGTATATATATATATATCGTTCAAGTTTTGTGTCGGTTATGCTTTGTAAATAAATAGGAAAAGGGCTCTTCAAGTTATCTACCCTTTTTGTAGGCATCCTGTTGTTTGTTATTCTCTAGTAAATTTCCCTATGATTCCAGGTGTAGTTAGGCCCTAAGGTCTCAGGGTTTGAGCCTCGGCTCTGATACCAAATGTAGTGCCCTAATCTGGGCTGGGTCTCTATTTGTATTTTCCTGTAAATACCAAGTTTTCCTTTATTATGTTTTCTGGAAAAATTCAACCGTCTATGTCTCTATTATCTAAATGTTTACATGCCTCTGCAATTTAAATAAATATAAACTTAAATCTTCATTTCAGCTCTGTTCTTTTAACATGCATAATTTGAAAGTAAAAGAAAATACGTTTTTATTCAAGCTAGCTCAGTAAAATACCTGGACCTATAGATTTGCAGTAAGATCAGAAGACTTACGTGGTAAATTCTGTACGGTACCTTAGCAACCCAAAATGATGTGTCCACCCTGCCGATCAGCTATTATCGTGCTGACCCTAGGAAATCAACGGATTTCCTAGCCCCCGAGCCCACAGACCGATAATCCCGACAACAGCTTTCCATCGAACCTTTCCATGGTAATATTTTGCTGAGTTAACCCCCTCCTCAGTCTTTTCATTTGAGTTTCCCACCTCCTCAAAGCTTCGAGTTAACCCCCTCCTCGGCATTCCTCCTTTTCCCAAAAATCCTCACAGTTCTCCCACAATAATCCCCCTTACTACTTTGTTAAATCCCCTCTTTATAGGAATCCACCTCCTTCATAAAGTCCACTTCCTTATCACTCCACCGCCCTAGCTATCGTGGTGTTTGGAAGTACAAATCATTAATGCATCCCCTTTTTAAGGTAAAAAGGTGGATTATATATTATTTTTAAATTATCCAAGTTTCTCTCGAGTAGTGGAATTGTTAAATAATTTATTTAAACAAATCTTTTAATTTATTTGGAATGACTCGGTTAATTAATCAAATGAATAATCTACGTAATAAATTACTCAATCCACTATGCTTTATAAAAAGAGTTATTATCATTATTATTATTAATTAAATAATAATAGTAATAACAATAATAATTAATAATAATAATAGTAATTAAATTAATTGTGAATAGTAATTAAAATATTTATTTGTTTAATTGATAAGTGTCAACATAGTACCTTTAGGTATAAATAATGAAATATACTCAAGGGTTTATTTAATCATGATCAACAATTATATAGCACACTCTTCTACTATTAATGTTTAACTATTATACTTCATATTGGAGTCACCTTCACTCGAGGATGCTTTACAATTAATGACACTTATTTTAATCGTTCCTTACCATGTTTACATACAAGGACTAATTAACTTATTTCATACATTAGAACTTGATCATCTTTTGCTAATTAAATCACTCACCAGATACTTAATTGAGTTATCGAGGATAACTCATAACATTGTTAAATCTTGATAAGTATGTCGTAAACCAATATTATCGTGCATGGGCATAATGTGCATGCGTGGCCAGCGTATGCACAAGACGGACATGTACTATAAACATACGTCATACTTCCTATGCATATCAGCTAAATAATACTAATAATACTTTATGCAAGCTGAACAAGTATACATTCATCATAATATTACTAAAACATCATTGGTTACTTTATCAGTTAACCTTTAAGATTTCATTTCATTATTTTTATGATTACCTTTGTTCCATCAATCAGGTACAAGGAAATCTACCTACTACCACTAACTCAAAATCAACGGATACCCAACCCTCAACAGTACTAACTATCATATCCTCCCATCCTAACCTACGTCCACATCCTCCCTATCCTTCCTCTACTAGTATAACAGTGGATGTCAGACTCATCGACCTGACCACATAGAACATGAGAGTGATAGTGTCGGCTGAACAGCGGACCTATCCTCCCCCTAGCAGGCATCCGACCATTGTCATCACAACATACATGGGGAGCGTGTCTCAGCACGACCCTCCCACGACCTTAGG
The DNA here is from genome assembly GCA_027924585.1 of Larix kaempferi. Taxonomy (NCBI): domain Eukaryota; kingdom Viridiplantae; phylum Streptophyta; class Pinopsida; order Pinales; family Pinaceae; genus Larix; species Larix kaempferi. The sequence continues at coordinate 23,369,653 of BSBM01000767.1, read as the reverse complement.
TATCATAGGAACATAGGGTGGGAAACACATCCATCCCTCTCAACATATTGGGCCTATGCCCTTATCAAATCATACTTTGCTGCTCGCGAGATTATCGGTCCATGTCATCGTTTCATCAATTTCGGTTGCTAAGGTTTACTGCATGGATAGGTTCTTCTCTGTATATCAAATCAGTATCCGGCTATCGCATAGCCCTCGTGTCCTGTAGGTTAGTATTCCGCAAGATACACCTTTTATAACGAGCATTTCCATTCGATCACCAATTGATCCATATCATCAACATCATTTTATTTCACGTCACAATTTCATCACAGGTATGTATGGAATATAACAGTTCTATCAATTTCATCATAGGATGGCATCCACGTACAACACCATATATTTTACATTCTATCATTGTCTGATCCATATTGTCAGCATCATTTATTTCATCACATAAAATCATTAAATCGATCACAGCATATTTACCACATCATATTTATATCACATTTCCTCCAAGACGATTATCAAACATACACTGTCTTTATGAAATAAAAGAATCTCATGATAATCATAACTTAATAACTGCATGATTATAGTAACATCATTAACACAGTAGCAACATGTCATCATGTCTATCATGCTGAAAATATAGTTCACGCTGTCTAGTTGAGTCAAACAGATAACAAGCAATAAAGTGAAAGGTGTCTAACTCATAAACATGCCTAGTCAAAATATGGGGCGTTACAGAAACTACATCCCTGAGCACGATTTCTTCGGTAATATGGTGTTGTTCTTTGGAGCTTCAATATTGTATCATTTGGACAGACCTTCCCATATGATGACTCATAATCTATTCCTGCTCTAGCCTACAAAAGCCACATTCAATGAGTATTTGCTTCAAAATGTGCAAGCTAATTGAAAGAGAGAGCTAGAATTTAACCAAAGGTTCTCAACTTCAATAGCAGAGTGGCAAAAATTAATTTCAACTATAAGACAATTAATTCATCCATCATGCATTAATCAGTAATCTAATTATCAACCCATTAGCTATTTTCTTTCTCTGGCCTGCAAAAGCAACAAACAATAAGCATTTTCTTTAAAAAGAGATAGCTTTTAAACAAATTGAACCAAAACATTCCCATGATTCAGCTTACACTCTTTGCAAATCTGTAGCATAAATGGGTTTTATACCATGCACAAAAATATTGTGTAGAATATGGTATTTGTTTGATGGACAGTAGATCAAGAATATGATGATAGAGAAGGAAGAAGTAGTGGACTAATTATAGGAGGGGGAGGAAGAAATTATGAACTTTGTATTCAGTTCAAGGGATGAGCTACATGTTCATTGGAATGAGACTAGGGTCACAGGATTTGGTTTAGGAAGGAGAAATTCTATCCTGCCTCCAGAAACCCTAGTCACATTCTAGGGGGCCTCTAGCAAGGTTTCTTATTCCACTCCAACTATAAAAAAAAGTGAAATTCTCCTAGAAAAACTGTCAAGAAAGGAAGTTTGGATAGTCACTAAGGTCACTGCAGGTGCCAGAGTACCAAATCATCTTTCCATTGGTAAACCCAGCTCCCAAGCAGTAATTCGTCCTGATCAACTCCCTTATATAATGGTTGGCCTTTATGAAAAGGTAAATTCTTTGACATTTCTACTATTATGTATGCAATACTAATTATGCTTTAGCATGGTATGGGATCTCATAATCTTTTGATAATACCATATAGAAATAGAGATATCATTATAGGTATGAAAGAGCTACTATGTATGGGACCAATTAGAGATGGAAGAGGATAGAATGACATAGGGCAAGGATGCATAAAAGAAGTGCTTGCTTCATTCAAACTTATTCCTTCCATCCCAATGTTTTCTACAAATGTTTTGCAAAGAGTTTCAGTGGATTTCTCTCCTCCGCACTCTGATGATGATTCTCCTCCTACAAGTGTTTCTTCAAGCACAGTTTCCTTCTACAGTGACAAGTCAGATGACATTGATGGTTAAACCCTTATTGACTCTCACCTGAAGTCTCTTTTTCTAATACCTGATGAGACTCTCTTAGAAGACTTGTCAACAAGTTGTAATGAGTTGGAAAAGAACTGATTTGTTATTGTATGTGAAGGCCAGCCTGTGGAGAAGCAACAAGAGCTAATTCGAGACATATTTGGAGGTTAGATTAATTGGAGATCTTACCCATTTGAATTTTTCGAACCTTGCTTCCATAGTTTAATATTGATCACTTTACGTGGAATAGATTTGGAAGAAACTGTGAATTTGGTTCTTTTGTTTTTTCTTATTTTTCTTAATTTTGTATATGAGTGTATTCTTAAAACTTTATACTTCATGCAGCTGACCAATTTATTTTTTTCTTTGTTATTCCATCAAGAGTGCACAACCTTTTTCTGTTTGCTCATCAATCTTTTGTTTGCAGTTACAAAGGAGATTTAATTGGATGTAAATCAATGGAAATATGAGTAACAATATGGGAAATGACCAAGGACTGATTCTATCAGAGATTGAGCAATGAGGAAATAAAACTATCTTGTATGAGGATCCACTAGGTATGTTAATTTGTAAAAGAAGTAATTCTGGGCAGGCAGTTTGTAAAAGTTAAGAATGACTTTCCATAATCCTTACTAATGCACATGGTGTAGTGTTTTGTCCAATTTGATGAAGGAACAACTAGATACATATTAGGAAGTGATGCGGATTGAAATTAAATAATGGGCCTCACATAAACTAGGAAAATGGATTGAGAAGTAGGACCTACTGAGGACTATTGTTTTCTCAAGACGAGGGGGAATGTCACAGGGTAGGAAGGAAGAAGAAGGATGGTCAGTTATGTGTACAACTCAAGTAGGAAAAATCAAATAGACATGATAAAAACTCCCACATAAATGACAATTCTCTTTTGCAACTACTACAATGTCATCGGTAATTTGGTAAGCAAGAGATTGAGGTAGCTTTCCCAAAAAGACAAAAAAAGTTAGGTATCTTACAAGAGAGGACATCACATATGCTAGGCTTCAATTGTAAGCGATCCAGGCAATTAGCTCATTGAGGAAGCCATCCAAGGTGTTGCCAATGGCCATTGGGGTCAATGAGGACTTGAAAATGTTGACCCGTGTTCTTTTAGCAACTCAAGTGACATTATATACAGATTTGGCATAAAGTGCCCTAATTTTTATTATGGCATGCATTTGAGTTAACTATTCTTAGAGCAAACTTATCCATCTGTCACTGCCTCAAGGCAGTTTGTTTTAACTTTCATTGCTAAAGGGTCCTAGGATTGTGGAAGCAGTAAGTTTACTTACAGATAGAATTTGAGCCAAATTTCAACATATACATAGCTGGTTCAGGTAGGGCGTAGTGAAATTGTTAGTTGATTTGATCACATATAATGGACCGTGTTAATGTTTTATAGTAAATAATCATACCCATTTGTTATCTCTTGAAACCCCTTGGTTCCAAGGTAACCAGAAACAATACACTGTCACCTTGTGAGTAATGGTTTCAGGATGTTTGAGAATGATCCTATCCTCATTGGACTTCGTATGGAAAAAGTAGAATTTTATATCCCATTCAAAATTCAACAGACTTAATAGTTTTCAGGATTTCAGAGTTGGTAGGATTTTAGCATTTCCACTTGATTCTATTATGTATGAGGGTACAGAAATGGCATTAGTTAAGATCACCAAGCTATATGATTTTGTATCATGTAATCATCTATGAAAATTAATACAGACATGGGTTTCCTTTTAAAATCTTATTGATGTGTATCATTATTATTTTCTTGCAATATATTGTGCAATTTCATGGAATAGATACCCCTTGGCGGCTTTGTAGCCAAGGCTGGGGAAGGTCACTTGTCTAAGCTCTAGCCTGATATGCTCATGGCTGAAAAGGAACTTTCACTGTAAATAGTCGTGATCGCGGGTTCGAAATTCAAAATAGAAACTCAAAACCTCATACACACTAAGCACAATTTCCTACAACAAAACGATGTTGGAAAGAAAACTCCCTGGATGTAATATACACTCAACTGTTTCGAAACCCCAGATGTGATTTATTTCATTTTCTTCTTACCTTGACACAGTTATTCTAGGGAAAGGAACTTTGGCTGAACATAGTAATGAATATTGAACGGTTTTGAGCATATACTTACCATTTGAAGTCGGACCGGAGAAGCTCTGCATGCCTCTCATGGCTGAAATAGGGTGATGTTTGGTGGATTTGAAGGGTTTAAATCGGGTTTCAAGTTGTTTATCGAGTTTGATCGCCTCTGGTCAATGTTTTGGGATTGTAAGGTGAATGGAGAATTTATGTTGCCATGACAATGCAGATCGCCAATAGTTGAGGGAAATGGAGTGTCTGAATGCCTGGAGGAATAAAATATGTGCCTTCTTTCTTTCTATTCAAATTCTTTATAATTATCTTTGGATATTTGAATCTCACTAGAGAGTGTGAAACATAGTTAAAAGCTTTCCATTAATTTTTTTAAATAAATAACTAACAATCATTTTTAAGTGAATTTGAGATAATAGGTACTTCAGTGAAATTAATAAAATAAATCCTTCTAGCAGTGGTGTCGCATAGTTGAATCTCTATTGTACTCTTTTTACGACTGGTCTATTGATCATATATATCGTGAGCTCAATGATGTGGCGGAGGCTCTGTCCAAGGAAGCGCTCAATGTTGAAGAAGGTTTTCTCATTTGGGAAGAATGGATAGATGAGAAACTAGAATTCCAAGGATCTATTACTTTTTTTAGGATTAGTAACTTTTTGTTCTCGCTGATGGCACCTTGTTTTAGGTTCTCTTTTGGACCTTTTTATTATAGAGTTTGTCCCTTGTTGATCTTGGTTGGGATGTTTTGATTTTTTTGAAGCTTTGGCTTATACTGTAATCTTGGTTGATGATCCGGATTTATCTGGTGATATGGATGTAAGGAGGAGTACTTTTTTATTTTCATTAATAACAAAAGTACAATTTTTTTCTTCTTGAAAAAAATAAATAAAACCTAGTTGCAAGTCCTCATTGAAATGAGATAATATAAGATAATTTTATTAATGTCCAACAAATGACAACAAAGGAAAAAATATCCAAGAACATAGTTGAAGTAGTGAATCAACGAAAGAAGGAGACGAAAAAATAAAAGCAATATATAGGTGAAAACTTATCGATAACATGTTAGAGGGTATTGGAACTTGGACTAGAAGTCGAGGCCAAAGTAGGGGGAGAAAATAGGAAGAAGAAGTCTCCTCCTTTGAATCATCGATTACCATGAAGGGTTCGATACAGTCCCTGAGAAGGTAATTTAGAGAGTACATAGTGTTGAGGGGTCTTAGTTGTGTTCGAGTAGTTCTAGAGGTAGCCCTAGATCAAGGAGGCCCCTCACTCCTAACAATAGATGCCGTGTGGAAATTGAAACTTTTGAATCGATGACTAGTCGCTTACCAAAGCCTAGAAGGCAGTACTATATGTTGAGGGAGTTTGTCTCTAGCATTGGAGTCTCCTCTAATCGCTCTATCTATTAGTACAAGGAAGTCTATTGAGGTATGGGACAAGAGATCCTCAGAGATCTTGCAAAAATATATCAACCTAATAAAGGGGGTCGAGAAGAAAACTAAGGTCTCATTGATATTATATCTAAAGAAGCCTAAAACTCTCTTTGTCTCTTGCTCACCCGATCTAGCTGGACAACAAGGAAGAAGGAGGTGATCCACCTAAAAGGCTATGAACATGGAGCACCACCGCAAGGAATGCCATCTATAATCAAGAACTTCCACTGAGAAAGAGATAAACATCTATGATTTGGATAGAAAATGCATTAAGAGGGAGCCACTTGAGTCCCAATAGAGGCAATAAAACTACGCCCTAATCTCATAATAAGTGGGACATATGAATACAAGGTGATCATGTTACTTGGTCAATCGTATCTAGCAAAGCTTGCAAATTGTATCCAACAAAGGAAGGTGGTGATCACCCTTAACCCAAAGCTAATGAGAGCCAACATGAAATAACAAAGTGAGATCCTAAAAGCTTGTAATCAGTTTCTACACTTATATGTAGGTTTGATAATAAGTCGCCTCTCAATTGAAATAAGTGCTTGGAATAGAAATCCATCCCAGAGCCAAGAAGCTTGAGAGGTGTGATTCAAGTGATCTAAATATATTATAGTCTTCGAATATCTTATTCAAGTCTTTATTTGATAGCAAATGGTACCTCAGAGCATATAGGGAGTACTTGAAAGGAGGTAGGGTGTCTAACAATATGGACACAAACTAAAGCAATCTAAAGGCCTCTATATAATAGCAAGGAACCCGCCCAAAGGAGCTTGTAGAGGCCAATTACTCGAAGGAGCGGAGGGTTGGGTAGGATATAGATCCCTAACTTAAGCAAATTTGTTAAGTGTTCAAACTCTTTGAAGGAATGAGACAAGTTTGAAGATGACTTCAATGTGCAAAGGATAAGCCCCATACTCTATATGGATGATAGAGTAAGGGATCATCCACTCGCAATGAATGATGTGTTGTAGTAGAAGGGTATGTTCTCACTCCATCCAAGACTATCCATCCCAAAGGAAGTTGGAATGAGACCTTGAACCCATAAAGACCATGGGTCTAATGATCATATTGTCCAAGGTGTGCATCTTGGATGAGATGTCTCCGAAGTGACTCTAGAAGCACTAGCTCTCAAGAAGGGAAAGGAAACCATGTGCCTAGTTGACTTGGGGTTAGAAACCATGTTGAAAGTTGAAATGGATCCCTAAAAACCAAACAACCAAATAAGTGTAGGTCATGGTGATCTTGATCTCTTCCCCTCAAAAGTAAAAGTGATAGGAAGAGAAACCTCACTTTGACATTTTGAAGATCATAACCTTAGTTTTACTTGGGTTAATCATCTACTATCAATTATCACAAAAAATGGGAAAGAAAATAAAGTATTCTATGCAATTCTTTGAGAAAGGAGGCCAAGAGGATAATGTCATCATCATATAGAAAGAAAGAGATCAAGCCCTCGTGGAGAACTCTCACTGCTGGTGTAATTGACGGGTTGGTTTAATGAACCCTCAATGCTAGTGTAACTGACTTGGAGTTGATTTCATAGGGGAAACCATTGTGTTTAGATAACATATGGATATTTGTATAGTTATCAGCAGAAGCCCAGGATCCTAATTTAGCATGTGCCCATAAAATTTTTTCTCTCGATTGGTCTGACCTGAGGATCAAATTTGTAAACCCCAATGCCTTTTAAAGGACATTGCACCTATGTTCATGGAGGGTCCCAAATATTTTATCCTTCAAATGTAAAACAATCTCTAGATGTTTTCTTCTCTGAACACCATAATTTGGATCTTGACCTGTCCCTTCTCCTCCCATCTGAATTCTTGTGGATTCTTATAGATCAACATTCCTTAGAAAGTGAATTAATATGGGTTGAACTTCACTGGTAAATTTCTTTGTTAAATGGATATTCATTAGTTGTTTTGTCATTTGATTGTCTGAAATAAGTTCCTGTTAGTCATATCTCCACCTTTCTCCAATTTGTTATTTAAGCTTATCCAACATGCAGGCCATCAACTGTGTGTTTGGCATTTTTTTAGTAGTTTTCCCGAGCAACATCACCGAAAGGAGACACCTTGTTTCCCTGTAGAAGGACTTACAAATAATGACAGTTGATTCCTTAGCTACAAGATTGGACAAGTGTTTAAAGCCCTTTTTGGATCTTTACAAGGTTCAAACAGGTTGCTCTATGGCTGAGATACATGCCATTTTCATGATAGCGCTCTTAATGGTTCATTGTAGGAATGTGAATAGTGCATTCAGAAATACCATTTTCCCTGCAATTTGAATGCAGAAAAAAAGGTCCATTTTTATGTTTAAAAGAAAAGAAAGGATGCTATTCACCAAACTTGGTCGTTGACAACAACTCTTTGTTCTCTCTTTCGATAATCATCATGCAATAGAACCACAATGTTCAAAAACATGTTATAGTCCTCAACTCTATCAATCCATTTTACATGAAGAATCCCTTCTTCCATTTAGACATTATAAGCTTAAACCGCCCCACCACAATCATAACTTGTTGCACAAGCTACTAGCCATGGAGCTTCAGTGCCTATGATGGAGACTCTTTTTTTTTCAAAGTAATATATGGAGTTATAGCTTATAAAAAAAACCTTTTATTAGAAACCATATCTAGTGCTCTAAACTTCAAAATGAGCACCACATCCCACTTCTAGGACAAATATCCCCTATGGAGGACCAATATGGTTGTTTGGGACCACACACATGGACCATGAACCCCATAGTAAGATCTCTAAATCCATCTGCATTGTTAGAATTTAGTAAAATATTGTACAAATTCATTATCAAAATTGTAATTTTCCATTGTCATTGTGACACAACTAAAAATGACTAACATAAATGACTAATTCACATTAATCATTGTTAGATAGTCATATTTATATTCCTGTGACTAAACTAGTCATTTATGTTAGGCATTTTTATTTTAGTTACTTGTTATCTAGTCATATATTTTATCCCATGACTAAATTACTCGTTTATTTTAGTCATTTTTTTGTTGGCTTATTTAAAATTGCTAAATTTTAGTCATTTATCCCTTGAAAAAATAGTGGGGATTAACTTTTTTAGTCACCTAGTCACTTATCTCTCATGTTATACTATTATTTGCTTGTAAGGCAGAGATCTGTCTTACCAACACTTTCTTAGGGATACCCTCAATCGTCTTCTGAATCCCTTGGGAATCCCTGCAAAGTGAGGATTTATTTAAGTAGTCTAGGAGGACATGGTGTTCTTCTAGCCAATCCATGCCAATGGGTATATCGTACGAACCTAGGGGTAGAATGTTTAAATCTAACCTAGTATGAAATCCGTTTAAGTCTATCTCACAAGTTTTAACTAACACGGAGACCTTTCATTTAGTACCGGTGGCTAGTTGTACCAGCCACGGTTTCTCGTGAGGTTCTTGGTTCAACTTACAAGTGTCTGCTAACTTAGAGGAGATATAACTTCGGCAAGCACCAGGATCTATTAAAATTGAAATGGCAGTGTTGGAGATCTTACCCTCTATTTCCACCGTTGTGGCTTGGTGATCTTCCTGTCGACCATCGAGAGCGTTATAAATCCTTGGTGTCTTTTCCATGTCTCCTATGGTAGGATCTATTTGGATGTTGTGTAAAAATCCATCCATTTTTCTAGGGCATTCTCTGTAGTAGTCGGGCCCTTGGCATTTCCAGCAAGAAACAGTTGGTGGGACAACTTTGGTCGCTTTGTTGAATGCTGCCATGTTGATAGGTGGTGGGGGTGCACTTGGTCGTGCTTGAGGTCGGTTGAAGCCTCTATTGGGCAGAAAACTATTGTTATGTTTCCGATAAGGTGGAGGCCTAAAACCCGGTCTGCGATTATCTGAGAAGGTTCTGAACCTATCTCTATTTCTATTGATGTTGTCATTCCTTGGATGTCCATGTTCATAACATAGGCTTGCTTTATGTAAGGTTATATCAAGGGTTTTTGGCATGCTGAACTCTATCTTTTATCTAAAGTTTGGTGGCAGCCCTCCCAAAAACTGTTGAATCTTTACCTTCTTGTCTTTGATGTATGACACATAGTGCAGTAAGTCTAAGAATCAGTTTATGAATGCTTCCATAGTCAGGGAGCCCATTTTTAATTCATGAAATTCTTTTATTTTCTTGTTAAAGAATCTTTCAGACATATACTTCTCCTGGAATATTCTGCTGAAAGTATTCCAGGTTATGTCCCTCAGTTCTTGTCCTTTGGTGTGTTTCAAGTCCCGCCACCATCTCACAGCTTTACCACTTAGGGTTTATATGGCTAGTCGGGCTTGCATTTCATTGGAGTAATTGTGAACTTTGAAGTATTTATTCATCCCTAGCAGCCACTCCTCAGACTTTTCCCCAAAGTTAATCTCTCCATCATATGTTGGGGCTCTTATCTTTCGAAATTCCCCTTGCATCCTGTCATCACTTTTTCTCTTTTTCTTGCCAGGAGGTGGTGAACCTTTCTCATTGGAAGAGCTCTTACAGTCTTCTTCCATTGATTCAAGTATGTATTCTCCCTGCTCTTCTCCTTTAGGGATGGCAGTCCTTTTTGTGTGATTGTTTCCCTTCTTAAAAGTGTTGACTGAGAGTGTGGGTTGTCCGTGAGGTTTTTCCTTTGTTAAAGTCTGAAGCAGTGCCTCATTTATGGCTTGCTACTCTCTTGTTTCTTGCATGTTTTCGTCCTGGAAAATTTGGAACTCGGCCTGTAGATTCTAATTGGATTTCATTAAATCCGAGTTGCGTTCCACCACAATCTCTTGCTCTCGTGGTGGAAAGTTCATATTTCCATGTATGTTGTTGCCCCCTTCTGCATTCATTTTCAGACAATGACTGTACCTGAAATGTTATATATGTAAAAAGAGCAGAAAATCATGTTAGTGCATTTTCACATAAAACAAAATAAAATGTAAATGTGATTTTCTATTTACTGTGTATCTGTAGCGGATGTTTGTAATGATCCCAATAGGTCACTTAGTTTTGTAACTGGGCTCTGATACCACCTGTAATATCCCTTAAGATAGCAAAAATTTGAAAATTTTCTGATACTAGATTAAACTGTTAAAGAGGTGAGGAATAATAAATTACTTCAACACTGACAAGTACCTACTGTACTGGTATTTGATTTCTACTCTCTGAAGTGTCTTAGTTTATAAGTGTCAAGGTTTGCTGATTATAAACTCGACAGCTTTTGCGGAAGTGTTTCTTTTCTTTTAAAGATGTATGAACTATCACATGTGCATGAATGTATTGAATGTAATGATGGGAATCTACTTCTTACGGTTGTAAGGGCTTGCATGCATATGTATTAAAATCTATCTATAATTCAGGTGAACTGAACCTTTATTGGTGGCAGTTGAGGCCCATTGTGTGATGCTTGGTCTTTTCAAAGGATAAGGTACCCTGGCAGGGCTTCCAAGAGGTAGGGGTAAGTAAATGGAAACTCTTATCTTACTTAGCGCTTTCACTAATGCATCCACTTCTTCTCGTGGTTTGCAAGTCTACTTATGGAGGTGCCTACTTATGGTGTCCATTTCACAATTTCCATACTTTAATTAATACTATTGTTTATAATGTGTGGTTGGCACTCTGAAATGCTTTATTGGAAGATTGGCAGTCCTTGTTGACCTTTCATAACATAATGACCTTGCCAATACTTGTTGACTTTACACAATACTTGGGGTCTATGTAACACCCTTGCGTTTTAATTACTTCTTGGTTGTGAATGCCTTCACCACTATAGAGAGCACGACTTGTAACGAATGTTTGGGGTTTGGTGGTGGCATTTAAAGTGACCATATGAATGCACATGCCAACATCTGCCAGCTAAGATAGGGGTTTGGTTTTGGGTACTACACCATCCAGGGTTTCAATTCTCAGAATTTTGTTTGCCTATGTCTGTATGTTGGATGCGTCTGAGGGTTTGGGGTTATGACCTAAGCTTGGCTCATTGTCAGCCCAACACTAAGGTTTCATTATGCAAACATGGCGATAGCTTAAGGTAATACCATCCTGGTTCTACTTGCAAGTTTTACATTGATATAGACGATAATGAAATAGTTTATGACTGAATGTTTTACTTTCTTGACAGGTGAATGGTTTGGTCTCCCTCGTTTGCGTGGGTACTGGTTGGTGATCAAGACTTTAGACTCGAAGGCATTGGCAACTGGTAAGTCCGGGGTCCACATTAACTTATCTCCTCCTCTCGCCTCTGTGGATTGTCTTGCATTTTTCTAAGAGGAACTTGTGAACTTGGTTGAGTTCATGGTGACATATTTTGAGTTCTTGGGAGTCGCCATTTGGCTGGTTTGTTGTGAAATGATCTATCTATTGTCATTTGCAAGCCCTCGAGGGTTTTAGTGCGAGGTTTTGGCTATCTGGTTCTATGTCTGGATTCTGTTGAACTCTCGGTATTTGCAATAATGCCCAAAGTGAACTAGAGTTTACATTAGAGACCTATGTTTGCAAAATGTATTTGTATGGCCCCTAGAATGTCCTTCTGTGTAATATTTATAAGGGTTTGGTACCCTATTTAATGCCTGTGTTTTTAAATCATATGAATGTTGGTTGCCATTATGACTATTTTGATGGCATGAGTCGTAACTTTGAGGCTAAAGTAATATGCCTGTCATGATCTAAGATTTGGGTCTTTACTGCTACATTTCTGGTTATTTCAAGTAGATAGAACACAAAAGGGTCTCAAATGAAATGGTGGTCGGAATCGATCCCTGTACCATCGTTTGTGAATAACATTTCTTTGTATGATATCGTGTAAAGTTTGTTTGAAGAATGTTGTGTACCCTTCTGCATTTTAATTAAGAGTCGTATCCCTATCTACTATTTTGATTGACCCTTGAGAGGGTATGGGTTGTTGTACATTCGCTATACTTGTGGCGTCTAGTAAGATAGCATAGCTTTGGACGGGGTTTTATCCCCTGACCCGTAGAATGATATGTTGACGATTTTGAATGTTGTGGACTGTTTGATTTCTGAAATGAAAATCGTTGGGTTTCTTTTCCATAGTTTAGGTTGCAAGAATGAAAATGTCCGATACTGAGTTTATAAATCGTAATGCCTAGAAGATGCGTTTATGTTAGGAACCCATGTCTTTACTTTGTTGGTATATTGTTGTTGGACGCATATGCTTTGTAAGTCGTCCTATAGTATCTGTTGATCCATAGTTTGTGTTATTGTTTTTGGCGCATATGCTTTGTAAGTTGCCCATAGTTTTGTTGATCCATAGTTTGTATTAGCCCATGGTTTTGACTCATAGTATTGGTGCCTAGACTTAGTATATAAGTGTGTGTTGAGGCCTATGAAGGCACTGTGAAGTTAATTGTAGTGAGCTTGCTCAAAGGAGGTTGCCCCCTCGAAGTGGCCTACGATCAATATAAAAGTGATTCTAAGTTCTATTATTTCTAATATCTCGTGTATTTGCATTAATTAATTATTGGAGGTTCATCACATCTGGTATCAGAGCACTTTCTTGGGCTCGTTGGGTGGAATTTCTGCCAAACTTTTTTTTTTCCGCATCTGTTGCAAGTTCGGATCTGGGAATAATCCCTATCTGCTTAACTGTGGGAAGTACTTGTGCATAAGCCCTAAAACTCATTTTGAGGATTACCACAGGAACCCCAAAGTAGCTAGCCCATTTAGAGGACCTTCCATTGAAAAGGGCAATGACCCCTACTTGATTGACTAGTTCCCACCCGTGAGGTAAACCAAGAGCTGTCATTTGTGGCAAAGCGGTTTTCAGTTTTACCCTGAGCTGTGGAGTGAGGGGTACTGCCCCAATACGCAAGCCATCAGATAGCATTGGTGGCCGAGTGAAACACCTGAACTGTTAGGAAGCCAAACATACCTGGGGTCCATATCTATTTTCAGCTGAACTGTTGTCGATCACTTCTGTGCTATTTTAGATCCAGTCCGATCCATTCCATATCCATCCATTTCAGATCCATTCTGAAAGTCGTTCCAGATCTATTCTGAAATTCATTCCAGATCTAGTCGTTTTCGGTCCATTTGGTGCCATTTGAAATCCATCTGTTGTCAATCCCTTCCGCGCTTTTGTAGATCCATTTCTGGAAAAAAAAAAAAACTCCCTTGTTTTAATCCGTTTCTCTTGAAACTTCTTTGACACCCCTGCAATCCCATTCTGCATATTTCATTCCTGAGGACCCTATCCCACATTCCACTTCCCAACACCTGAAATCTCACATTTGTCTATTTTTAGGGTTTGCTATAACTTCTTCGATAAAAATAATAAAAAAATAAAAAAAAAACTCCCTTGTTTTAATCCGTTTCCCTTGAAACTTCTCTTACACCCCTGCAATCACATTCTGCATATTTCATTCTTGAGTACCCTATCCCACATTCCACTTCCCAACACTTGAAATCTCACATTTGTCTATTTTTAGGGTTTGCTATAACTTCTTCGATTTTCACCCGATCGCCTTCAAATTTTACAACAAAGTTCCTTTTCTAATTCTGGTTCTTTGTCCCTCTCTGCCAAATTTTCTCATTCTTTCACCCCGCTTCTAAAATCTCCCTTTTCTGCTTTCCTTTCCTTTCAACAGTGTCCAAAATCTAGTCAAACCCCAATTAGCCATCAAATTTTTTCCCCAATCCAAATTTCCCTTTACTAAATCAACTTCTGTTTGTGTTTTTCTACCCATTCCAAAAAAAAAAAAACCAGTTATGGTTGTCACCCGTGCAGGAGCACACACCATGGAGGAAGCACTTGCAACCATCCAAACTAAACTCCAAGATCTGGATGAAAAATTTCTCAGCCTCCATCTTTAGCATTCAGCCATGAACAATAACCGACAACCAGAATCTTTTGCAGCCACTGGGTTCTCTTCTTCCAGCAATTTTCGTGGGCCGAAGCTTGACTTTCCTCACTTCTATGGTACTGATCCAACTGGATGGATATACTGAGCAGAACAATATTTCAGTCTGCATAATACTTTTGATGTCTAGAAAGTTCCACTTGCATCCTTTCATTTGGAACAGAAAGCCCTTCAATGGTACCGTTGGTACATCAAAGCTCATCTCGAGCCAAGCTGGACATATTTTTGCCAACTCCTTTTGCCACAATTTGGTCCTAGTGCTTTTCATGAATTCACAGGAGCACTCACTAAACTTCACCAAATTGACACAGTGAGAGAGTATTAGACATAATTTGAGAAACTGGCCAATCACACAGAAGGATTGTTTGATGAATTCTACAGGATTTGTTTTATCAGTGGTCTCAAGGATGAAATCCGCTCAGAGGTAAAAATGTTCTATCCCAACACAATGATGGAAGTCCTAGGGATGGCTAATTTGGCAGAGGACAAGATCGCAGCTCAACAACGCTCCAAACCCACCTTTGTTCCCTTCAGAAATATGGGTTCCCAACAACCTCCCATCACGCCTGCTCCTCAACCAACTCCTATCAAGCATTTATCTGAAATAGAGATGTAGGCATGCCGAGAAAAAGGGCTTTGTTATAATTGTGATGAGAAATTCACTCGGGGATAGATATGTGTTCAACAAAATCTCTATCTCTTGGATGTGGATTCTCCGCCTGCCTTAGAACTTGGTCCTGAAGCTCCAGATATAGGAGATGATCAGGTCGACATTCAACACCCGCATCTTGACACCTCATCTCAGGATGACCCACCTGAGATCTCTCTCCATGCTGTAACCGACGTCACCACCCCACAAACAATGCAGGTTAGGGGATACTTCAAGAAGCTCCCTCTTACCATACTCATTGATTCTGGTAGCACTCATAACTTCATTGACCCTCGAATTTCCAAACAGGCTGATTGTTTTGTCCATCCTTGCTCCAACTTGGAAGTCATGGTTGCCAATAGGGGCACCTTACCTTGCTAGGGGAAGTGTCACAATGTGCATATCTCTATGGAAGATTATAACCTACACTCTGACATCTTTTCCTTGTCCTTAGGTGGATGTGATGTGGTTTTAGGCGTTCAATGGTTACGCACACTTGGCCCCATCTTATGGGATTTTGCTGAACTTTGGATGCAGTTTTCAGTCAATGGGACACAACATAAATTTATGGGCTTACAACCAGGGTCTCTTCGCATCATCAGTTCACATCACTTTGAAAAGATCCTTAAGAAGAATTCACATGGTGTCATTGCTCATCTCCATTCCCTTCAGATGCACCCACCAACAGTCTCCACTACTTCCTTGGATAGATATGCATGTGTCTTTATTGCACCAGTGGGCTTGCCGCCTTCACGAGACCTTTTCAGCAAGCATTAAGCCGCATCTACATCTCAGCAGGACATGATGGCTATTTTGCATGTTGTACAGAAGTGGTAGCCATCCCTATTGAGGAATTATTTATGCATCAAGACTGATCTCTAGAGTCTGGAAACTTTCCTGGAACAACGGGTCTCCTCCCCAACACACCTGAAATGGGTTATCCAACTCATGGGTTATGACTATGCGACCACTTACCATAAGGCTAAGGACAATATTGTGGCAGATGGTCCTCGTCACAAATTTGATGACCTAGTTTCTCTTACAGCCATTTCTCTGCTTGTTCCAAATTGGTTGCAATATTTTCAACGGGGCTATCTCTTCTATGAACTCCATGCTTCTTCATCAGTAGGGCACTCTAGGTTCCTCAAAACATATGACCATGAACAATGTAACTTCTTTTGGTAGGGACTCAAAATGACAATTCAATGGATGGCGGTTGACTGTGATACTTTATAGGTCAACAAGGGTGAAACCACACTCCTTTCGGGACTACTCAAACCCTTTCCCATCCCTCCACAGATTTGGACAACTATTTCTATGGATTTCCTAGAAGCTCTCCAGTGGTATAGTACCACATCTAAAAGGAGACCATATGAAGCAGTCTATGGATAGGCACCACTAGTTGTTCTTCCATACACCTTCAGCAGCTCCCCAGTTCAGGAAATTGAATCAATTCTTTGAAACCATGATCAGCTTCTTCTCATTATGCGGGACAATCTTCACATGGCAAGAATTTGACTGAAACAACAAGCCGATCAGCACCGTTCTATGTGCACTTTTCATGTTTTTGATATGGTTCTTCTTCATCTACAGCCTTCCACGCAATCCTCCCTGAAACTTCAAAGGTGCTAGTGGCCTGGAATGCAACTTGAGGATGCTACAGGGGACCCACTCCTTCAGATTCTGCATCAATTTCCACGTCTAAAGCTTTGGGGACAAAGCTTTTTCTAAGGGAGAGGGGATGTTAGGAACCCATGTCTTTACATTGTTAGTATATTGTTCTTGGACGCATATGCTTTGTAAGTCATCCCGTAGTATTTGTTGATCCATAGTTTGTGTTATTTTTGTTGGCGCATATGCTTTGTAAGTCGCCCATAGTTTTGTTGATCCATAGTTTTTATTAGCCCATGGTTTTGACTCATAGTATTGACGCCTAGACTTAGTATATAAATGTGTGTTGAGGCCTATGAAGGAACCGTGAAATTAATTGTATTGAGCTTGCTCAAACGAGGTTTCCCCCTCGAAGTGGCGTGCGATCAATATAAACGTGATTCTGAGTTCTGTTATTTCTGATATCTCGTGTATTTCCATTAATTAATTATTGCAGGTTCATCACAGTTTAATTCCTTGTGTTGAGTTGACTGTGGGTGATAATCGACCCTTAGAAAATTTCTGGGGTGCTTTCATGGTAGTGGATGATTAACTTGTTGAATGGAAAAACTTTGAGAAAGAATATGTTGTACATGCCTTCACTACTTGATTCTTTTAATTCGAAGTCTATATTTGTTTTCTTGAAAGGGTTAGTAGTTTCGAAAATATTCCTATCTAGGTCTATGATATTTTGATGTTGTATATTTGAAAGAGGACTTTAGTATAGACAAATATAAAAAGTAATGCGAACATAAATCTTATCCTAGTTATACATAGAGTATAGGAAACGTAATTTCAAACATTGTTTCAGAATGGAGAGGATATATACATAATTTTAATAATGCTGCTCTGAATGGAGAGATCTAGGTGTATCTAAATATTTAAGAGCATATTTCTAGGTTATGGGTTTGCTAGGATGTCTAGCACAGGAACCTGCTAGACATTCTACTGATCCTAGCTTCTAAGTTAATGTAATCCTAGCTTACAACAATTATTTTTGTTTGTTCCTATCAGAGAGTCTATATTTAAACGATTTAGGATGAAAGAAAAACGAGGCGAAACGATGTTGGGGTAGCATCCCGTGTTACTTATCTAACCTCTATTATAACTTGAAATGGAAAATTCACATTTCATACCTGATTACTTTGTATATTGCTCCCTTCATGAAGTAACCTACACGCTCAAACAATAACTAGTGTAGATCCCTATGAGCTCAGCTGACCTGTTAAAACGACTTTGGGGCTACCACGTTCCTCCCAACCTTGACCCTTGAACCATTCTGGTTCTATCTAGATCCACCCCGAGCTTGGTTCCAACATGCAATGATAGGTAGATGCCCTAGATCCACTGCTGGTTCAATTCTGACAATTTCTAGGTAAGGCTCCTTCAGCTTCTTGGAGCAGAATACTTTTCTTGGATTACCATAATAGAATGATAATGACCAAGAATGATGGATGATCCCCAAACTTGGGATCTTCCCTCTTTAAGTAGGGAATTCTTTTGATTAGGACTGATGAATTAATTAGTTTCTTTAAATAAAATAATTAATAAATAAAATATATTATTTAATTAAATATCTAGTCCTCTCGAACTATGCTTTTTTTCCAACTGTTTAACTATAAGTGATTTTGATTTATGCTCTTAATAATAATTGTAATAATAATAATTATAACAACAATTATACTAACAATAATTATTCTAACATCAATTATATTTCACTTAACTATTAATACACTATTTATAATATTAAATAATGCGTAAATCATATATTTTAATTATATTTCATAATTAGTGGGGTGGCAGGTGCGGGTGGGGTCTTTTTTGATCCCGGAGGAAATAAAATTGAAACTTTCTCGTGGGGATTAGGAAGCAGGACTAACAATGAAGCTGAATGGCTTGCTCTCGTCTTCTCATTCAATATGATCTCCTCCTTCAGCATTGATAATCTTAGAGTTTATGGGGATTCTAGACATGTCATTCAAATAATGAGAAGGGGTGTTGCTCCTCAAGGCTCGAAAGCTTACAGGTACATGCAAAGAATAAAATCTAATCCTCATTTTTCTAAGACCTCTTTCTTCCACATCTGTCGAGGGAACAACAAGCTAGCGAATGCAGCGGCCAACAAGGGAACTTTGTTAGACATTGGGCACGTGGAGGGTCTCAATGGTGCCTTGGGGTTTCAATTCATATCCTAACCAATTTGTTAATGGTCAACATTGTCATGGTTAAGGAAAAGGAGGGGTCTAGTGGGACGAGGGTCCCCCTCCTCCCGTCTTCCTCCGTCGGTGATGTTCCTCGATCCTTCCCCTTTGCCCCTGCCACACGCCACCCTCTCCCTCGTGCATGGCACATGGCTCCTCATGGTGCTGTCAGCTCCCACGAGCCATTATTTACTCTACCACCTGCCTCTCCCTCGCAGTGCTTCGAAATGGCTCATCCCCTCACCAGTGCATTGAACCGGCTCTCTCTCGGCGATTTGGGCTCTCCTCCCTCTCGTCTTGGTCTGTTAATTCCCTTTAGTTCTGGCACCATGCAAAATATAATGGTGGCCATAGCCGCTCTGAGCCGCACCATGTTTGAAGTCAAGCTCTTAGTGCGTAACATGTATAATGCAGTCTGTACCAGTGTGGATCAGCACGAGGAGATGGCTAAGGATTTAAGCTATGTTGTTAACCAGCTCGCATGCCAGGACTCCAGAATTGACGACCTGTAAAAAAATTTGTTTGAGATTATGGGAAAGGTGGATAATCTGCAGGAAGACATTGCTGTTATCACCGAAAAAACATAGGGAAGTTGCGTCCATGACAATCTGACGGTCAATCAGGAGATTAACCAGGAAAAGAAGGATGCAGCCTCTGCCTATTTCAAAAGTTGTGGATAATTAGCAGTATTAGTCCAGGTTCCACTTTTTGATGTTTTAGACCCTATGTTTTTTTGTATAATCCTCAACAATCAGTTTATCAGGGTTTATCCCTGCTCTATTTTGAACAGTTTTAGAAAGGCTTTGTTTAGAACTTTTGCAGGCATGCAGTTAGAAACTTTAGCTCCAAACTTTCAGGCACTTGCTACTCTGTCAATTATTTTTTAAAGCTTGTAATGAATGGCTGTGCACAACCTTTATAAATATATCTATTTTCCCTGTTCTTGTTAAAAAAAAAATTATATTTCATAATTAAATAATGGCATCATTATTATTAAAGCTCTTAATAATAATAATAGTCTGGAGGCCTTTATACATGTTAGTCATAAAAGACTACTGGTAATTATCTTTTATTTATTTATGTGTCATCACATGACACTTCTTTTCTCTTTAACTTTTAAGGACAAGGTCCACTTCTTTGGATGGTCTCGGTATGTTTGGTTAGGTACCTCTAGTCTCTCTCTTTGCATGTCGGATTCCCTTGTTTAACACGGTAGTTCCCGCAGTAGGTGGTGATATATAAAAAGATGAGTCATTTAATCAAATTAAATAAATGTGATAAAAGTGCTCTTCAGAGCCTTTCTAACTCAACACTTTGAGACTCAGTAACCCCGAGTGCTCTTCAGAGCCTTTTAACTCAACACTCTAACATGGGCGTTACTCTAGTGCAATTCTAGTGCCTCTGCTCAACACTAGTGCTATGATGTGGATGTGAGTCACATCTAGAATATTTACATTTCCTCGGATCCAATATTTGTTTTTCAAGCTTGGAGTGCTCCAGGGTTTTTCCCAACACTCAATGTACCTCAAGGCTTACTCCCAACACAATAAACATTCTTCTAGGTACATCGAGGCTTATGCCCAGTACATAGGTTATATGTGTGTTTCTGAGTCCACGCTCAACACACTCATAAGTCAAATCATGTAAAAGTCATCACTCTGCACAGTAAGTAACAAAAGATCATCTCTGTATTATAGGGTTTGTACCCATATCAAATCAGAAGAACATCATTAAAACATTGGGGACTCCTCGCCTAGTATATACTCAAATAAAGAAGTCAATCAGGTTCCACTCCCAATATGTAGATATATATATATATATATATATATAAGAATGAATCATAGGTTCTAGGGCTCATGCCCAATACTCAAAATAAATATAGGTGTTGGGGCCGTGGCCCAATATAACAACAAAATAGTTAGTCCAAAATTTGGGATATTACATTTATAGGCCCATAAGCATCATTTCATATATTTTTATAGAAACATCAAGAGAAAATGATTCCCATCACTATTTTTACTTTTTACTTTTTACTTTTGTTTTATTATTTCCTTGCGGAGGATTATAATAATTAACTAATCTTTCCATACAACTAAATTTTTTCCTGGGTAAACGTTTTCCAATTTTCCATGGTTAAACTTTCGTAGACAACTTTTTGTTTTAATTAATCCCAATAAAATCTATTTGTGTGCAATGGGATTGGTTCGAAAAAATGACATCATCCTAGGGGATTGCTGCCCACACCCAGATGGTGGGATGAGATCATTCCTTTCATTTCGTTGTTTCTGTCACATTGTCGGCTCTCATTTTTGGTGTAATGAGTATTTGTTAGTCTATTCACATGAAGGATACAATGTTAATGAAATCCAACATGCATCTTTTAGACATTGCAAAGTTGTCACCATCCATGAAAGACACAATTCCGAACACCAAAAACAACAACACTGTGCACATGAAATTTCATTTATGTCAAGCTTCTGAAGGAGTCCAAAGAGCCATTCCTTGAGATTTGTTCATTCTTCAAAGGATGAGAGTAGGAAAGAGTAGCAAATATTGTGGGAAAAGCCACCTTGGAGAAATTAGATCTCAGATCTCTTGTTGGGAAGGGAACATATGAGGTTGTAGTTGTACCTAATTTTATTTTTGAAGTTTCTCGAAGAAAGGAAAAGGAAATGAGAGACAGATTCAGTGCAACAAGCGAACTTATGAACTTTATACAGGAGGATGAAAAGGTACTCAACTTTTGAACTTGTACAATTTTATATAATTTCTATCTATTTTATAACTAATTCAATTATTGGGATGCATGATAAGAAAAAAGTTGATTAAAGGTATTTTGTTGAGTGAAAATAGTAATTTGCGAAAAAATCACTAACTTATTTTTAAGAAGAAAGAAATCTTACACTTCAAAACAAAGGTGGCACTTGAGAGGGAAAATAACATGATGGATCTATGCTAGTTTATTTAGAAGTAAATTTTTTTAAGAGCTAAATGCTTTACTTTATCTAGACATACAATTTTATTAAGAGCTAAATGTTCATCATTTTTATTTATATATACATTTTTAAGTAAGAGCGAAATGCTTAGCATTTTTTTTAGAAATGCATTTGTTAGGAGCTAAATGTTCATCATTTTTAATTGAAAATATAATTTTATTGCAGAACTAAATGGTCGAGCTTTTATTTGGTAATACATTTTTATTTAAGAACTAAATGCTCTCCAATAGAATGTATCTATAGTATGAAAGATGATTTAAGGCTGCATGAGAGCATTCCATTATATTAAGTATGTATTTTTTAGAGGGAACTATTATTTAGGAAAAAATAAAGTATATAGAGCTTGAACACAACACATAATATTTTTATTATCATATCAAATGCTTCACACACATTACATATTTATATGAATAAGAGAATTCTCTAGATCCATTAATTGTGGATCTATATCACTATGACACTCTAGCACCAACTCACAATCTATGTGAGTTCCAATGACGACTCAACAAACAACAATTACAGCTTGTAACCATATCTCTAATATTCATGGAAGCATTACTTCCAACACCCTCCCTTAATGCTTACATGACAAGTATTGAAAACACACATCAATACTAAATAAAAAATTACAATATTTTATTGTCTCATTCATAGTTTGGATGGTCTTCACTAGCACTTGTACCCACTCTGAAATCTCTCGATTTACTCTCTTTCTTCTCCACAACTTCAAGCTTCCAACTTGACTAATTTAAGCTGAAAATACTTCTAACCATCATTGCTAAATTTGTAGGATTAAAGGTTCTTGACTACCCCAAAAAATAACCAAGATATTGAATCATCCTATGGATACACTTCCATCTATGAAATCCTCCCGAAGAGAAAATTTCTACTGTTATGTAGAAACGTGATCTCAATACTGGATGTCTCCAGCAATCAATCTTACATAATGAAATTTTGCACACATTAGACATAACACACAACTTGTAACTGTTTGTTCTTGAATCTCGAAGCACAACACGATCCATCATCTTCTAACAGAGTGCCAACATAATAAAATTAGTGATATGTTCTTACATGGCACTGAAGTACATCAAGAACCACTAATTTACCTTATGTTACTATGTTTTATTGATTGGTCTTTCATTCAAAACATAAATTTGCAAACACTTAAAATGCACACTCACACAACATAGTTCAAACTTGATTTTTTTTTCACATCATGACCATAAACAACTAACATTTAAAAAAGTTTGAGAGGCTGTTTCGGTGGCTCTTCATCACTTGGAGAATCAAGTTCTTCAAATATAGCATCATCGGCTATATTTGTGAATTCTTTTAATTTTCCTCTTAGAAGATCTTTGGCAGTGATTTTGCAATTTATTGCTATATGTCCCTCCCCGTGACAATAGAAAAATTCAGTTGTAGTCCCATTTTGATGCACCCTTCTCTTAGAAATTAATGCAATTTCTTAGTCCCATTTTGATGCACCCTTCTCTTAGAAAACAATGCAATTTCTTGTCTTGTCCCAACTTCTGGATCTCATCCTTGCACTCTCTTTTCTTTCACTAACAATGCTCAATTTGAGATCTGCAGATCCAATCCTCAACTGAATATCTCCTTTTCTCAGGGAGATACTGTAGCTTCTTGATGTCCTCACAATGCAGGAAGGTACACAAAAAGAAGAAAGTGTGATGGTACTCCACAAAAGAAAAGAGAAAGAGTGATGGAAGTAGCTTCACTCTAATTAACAAGCCACTCCCAAATGAAAACAGGCAGCGATCCAATAGCGTGTCTCCTCTATACCTCTCCCCTAGCTCTGATACCAATTTAGAAAAAAATAAAGTACACAGACCTTGCACACAATACATAATATTTTTATTATCATATCAAATGCTTCACACACATTACATATTTATATGAATAAGAGAACTCTATATATCCATGAATTGTGGATCTAGATCACTATGACACTCTAGCACCAACTCACAATCTATGTGAGTTCGAATGACAACTCAACAAACCACAATTACAACCTGTAAGCATATCTCTAATATTCATGGAAGCATTACTTCCAACACTATTTGTTCTAAATTGCATTAACTACAAAAGGGGAAAGATTTTATCTTTTAAATATATTCATTGTGTGTTGGACACGAATGACTCCTCTATATTGTTGTTTTATATGTGCAATTGCTTGGAATTACACACTATGTATATTAGCTAATGTTTTATGTGTCTGTTGCACCGAAATTGAGCCATAGATTATTATTGTTTATATATGTGTTGCACAAACAAGTGTTTGATATGTTTATTATTGTTGAGAGTTGAGTTTAATAACCAAGATTTAGTTTTATTGTTTATTATTGTTAGGCATTGTGTTTTATGACCAAGTTAATTGTATAATTTTGTAATAGAATTGTTTGTTATTCTTAATTGTTTTATACAAGATCACTACAAACTATTCTAAGAATAGCTTGTTAGTATTATGCTCATAAGTGAATTTTGTTTTATAATAAATTCTTCTTAGAATTATTTTGTTTAATGTTATTTGGTTATAGATTGCAAATAAAAGAAACCATTTCATTCAATTAATTATTTTAAGTTATTAACATTTTGAGTACTCCTTTACAAATGTTTTTGGATTAGAGATATAAAAGTAGTATCAAAACTAGTGAAAATAATTGATTTATTTAGTAAAGATCACCGTTATGAAATACGAAAAGTAATGATGAAATAAGAAAAGTAATGATTTCTCTTCCTTTATTGTTTATTTTACATATTATGGTGAAAAGAGGATATTATAGGTGCTATCAAGGAAGGTTTAGCACTCTTCCTTAATATTGGATGCTTAGATAATTAATGTGAGTTGCTTCACTCAATTAATGAATGATTGTAATTTATCATACAATGGTGAGACCTCCTAGGGGAAGTGAACTAAGTAAACATCTAATTGGAATTTGCACTCCATGTTATGCTACTTGGGAGAATGAGGCATTTATGTGCCTCAAATACCTATTTTTGATTACTTAAGGAACTTCATGGTTGAAGTTTAATTCTAAGAAGGGAAGCATGTAATGCCCCTCTTGCTTAAATTTGTGATGCATAGTCTAGAAGGAATTCATAACCAGACTGAATTTTTTTGGACACATTATGATGTAAAGTGTGGAAGATAATATTTAAAATGATGTTTTGGACATATTATGCTTACAATCAGTGTGTCAGTGCAAAGTCCCAGCCCTTTCCTACTTGGAAGATGCCTATCCAAAGGGAATTATGGTTGGGGAGGTTGCAGTATCAAAAGCCATTGTGTGTGTGTGTGTGTGTGGATTCATATCTACTTCATGGTGAATTATATGATGATATGATACTATGTGTAATTGAGTGGTACATGTCAAAATGACATTTATGAATTGTGATTTATTTTCTCTCCATTTGATAAATTGCAATAGATTGAAAGGTTCTAATAAGGAAAACTAGTATGGGTTGTTCTAGGAAGTTGCCTTACTAGTTGGAAAAGTGAACCATGAAGGCTGCATAAGTCCACATGCCAATGTTGAAGATATAAATTCAGCTTGCAAGGGATATAATGATAAATAATAAGGTCATGGAGGGGAACTTATGCCTGTGTTACTTAATTAGATTTAGTAATTTTCATTATTAACGTATTCAAATTTTCATTGTTATGTTGGAACATGTTATTAAATGAGACCTCTACAACTCACAAACATAAGGGTGTGGTGTAATATCCCCGTAATCCTCGGTAAGGATCTTGAGGAAATGGGGTGCAAAATTTTTCCTTATCATATCTAATAAAGATCAATGTCTTACTCGCCATGTGTATGACATAATAGTTTTCTCATAGCCAATTCATTTCTAGGTATACAATTTATTTGAGTAGCATACAAGACTTGAGTTCTCATGTGAGACTAGAGATGAAATTTTTTTACGAAACCAACTACTTCTCTTATCGCATATACCAGTTATTTAGTCATCCCATAGTATCATTCACAATATCTCGATGGCATGGTTCGTACTATTTCGTATAATGACACCGTGGGTACTATTTTATTTATACTTCTACTCAATAATTCTTAGTTGATAATATAATGGTATGTTCTTATACTCATTAAAAGAAACATTTAAAGTATTACCATCCTAGAAGATAATAATCCCTCAATTCATCAAGGATTCCTGAATAGAGTGATAATTCTCAATTTATCCTTCTTATATACCATGTATAGTTAACTATGAATTTACTTGACTTTATCAAGGGAACAATATAAATATACTTGTTAGAATAATGAGTTTCTTGATATATATATTCATCATATATTCTACTTCTCATATTCCAATCAAACCATTTAACTATTTCAAAATGTTCCTCTTCTCTTTATCTCCACACCTTTCCTCAACCTGCATTGCAACATTCATTACTAAAGATGTACAACATATGTACTATAAACATATCGATGTCACATCGTCCAAATAAATCAATTTCAATAATCTCATTGATTATAATCATTAATTCAATTGTCTTCAATTGTATATAAGAGAATATGGAAGTCTCCTACAAATCTTTCAGAGCCGAAAGGTTTAAGAATTATACTCAAATCATACTTTACACCCATTATTTGAATGTCTAGTTAAAGTAGTCATTTCTAACTTTTGCATAGGCCATTTAACATAATTTTATCTACCACATAAGCATAATTAATCAAAAACAAACATTTTCTTTACCCATTGTATTCACCTTAACCAAAATAGTATAAATACAATCCATCGTATTTCCATTATAATTCCACTTATAACCAATAATTACTTACTCTCGAGTAGTAACGACACACATATTAAAAGTAGACTTAATATATATATATGAATAATTCGTTTGTCTATTCATTCTCTAAATATATCTTAAGCATTTATCACTAAACAAAATAAGATAAACTACCAACCACTTAAATATTATAAAATGAACAAGGTATGCACGTTTGTACAGCTTTTATTAACTTATATATTCCGAAAATTCTACCAAGGAACCTTGCCAAAGGGTCATTCCCTCATGGATCTAAGTCAAAATTCTACCAAGGAACCTAGCCAAAGGGTTGTGCCCTCATTGCTCTAGGTCAAGCTTATAAATTATATGAGGAATATATAACAATATAATAGAGCTTTCAAAGTCAGCGCTTCACCTTAGAAAGGGTTGTTTCGAATACCATCAGTGACAGATAATATATATATATATATATATATATATATAAGAGAGATTAAACCTCAAAAGATACCCTCCTATACATTAACCGTTAATTAATAAAATTAGTAAATAAAATTATTAATAACTTTTAAACCATAAAGACAAAACCATTACTAAGTCAATTCACATCTTTATAACAATAACATCAAAATTTAAATTAATTAAATCAATGATAAATTTTAAACCATACCTCCTATACATTAAGAATTAATTAATAAAATCACTAAATAAAATTAATAATAACTTTTAAACCATAGAGACTACACTAAGTCTATTCATATCTTTATAACAATAACATCAAAAATTAATTAATAAAATCAATGATAACTTTTAAACCATAGAGACTACACCATTACTAAGTCAATTCACATCTTTATAACAATAGCATAAAAAATTAATTAATTTAATCAATGATAACTTTTAAACCAGAGGGACTACATCATTATTAACTCAATTCACATCTTTATAACAATAGCATAAAAGATTGATGCCAAGCCAGCTAGGAATTTTACCCCTTCTAAAAATCATACTAAATTTAATAAATGTATGTCTACTAACATAAGCTTTGAGCTTCCCTTTCATAGCTTCAAATATCAATGCCGGCGCAATGTTTAACCAGAAATGGATCACATCCCACCCCCTTCACACATAGCAATGGAATATGAAATTCTTGTGTATTTAAATAGCAATTATATCTACCAGATGTGACCCATTTCTTGCAGAGACACGGAGGATGTAACTGTATATTTAAATAATTTAAGTATATCAAATCTCAAATGCCAGCCATCTCTTGCAGAGATACCGTGTGCCCTCTCTTGCAGAGACACATAGGATGTAAATGTAAAAATAAATAAATAGATGCAGTCTATCCTCACATAGGGAGATCACCCAAGATCCATGAATATACAATGCAGAGATCATATATAAAAAAAACAAAGTCAGACAACATTTACGGAATTGCTCACCTCAATCACGCATTATTACAGAAATCAATGTCCCAGGCAAAGCATTTGATGTATCCTCAATCAACAGAAGTAGGCAGGAGGTCCAATCCTACGATAGATAAGATAAGACATTATCAAGCGAAAGTTAGGAGTTACCTTTCGTTCCAAAAAAGGAGACAACATCCCCAAAGGAATCTCTATGGGAATCTTTGACAATATCTCTAATTTTCCTTTCGTTTTCAATTTATTTTTACATGAACTTCAAATCAACTAGTGAATTTCCCTCGGTTATCTAATATGCGTCCTTTCTTCCTCTTTTTGCCAAAAGTCCCACCATCTTCCTCCCTCTACATTCTTATTGAAGGTTCCCCCTTCGATTTTCCTTTCCACCTCTGGTTTCTTGGGTGTTTTGGCCACTCTGTTAACGTGGGTTCTTCCAGAATCGCGACGCTTCCTCTTCCTTCATTGTTGGGATGTGTACACATGAAACTGATTCTTGTTGTCCCACGATTCCACATCCCCCTCAACTCTCCCTAGTGGATACACATGGCCCTCTCTCATTGGTTTCTTCCATAGCCTATTTTTTGTATTTTTATTGCAATATATTTATTTATTTGTATCATTTTTACAATTTCCATGACGTAATGGAACATGGATAACATAATATCAAATATTTTCCTTTCAAATAAAACCCGAGCATCCACTAGTGGAGCCTTGGCCTTGAGCTCCACGGTAGGGAAAACATACATCGCATGTATACAATATTTTTATTAAAATCCAAGATACCCTAAGGGTCAAAATGGGGGTATTACAATCCCATCCCCCTTGGAACAACACCATCCTCGGTGTTCTCATAACTGAAAAAAAATGGAAATGCCTCTCTCATGGCATCCTCGAGCTCCCATATAGCCTGATCGGGACTAAGGTGCTTCTATTGCACCTTTACCTTTCCGATGGATCGGTTCCGAAGCAATGTGATCTTCCTGTTGAGGATGCGCATAGGCTCCACTTGGAACACTCCCTTGGATTCCACATGTATCGCATTCCAATCAATCACATGATTAGGATCATGTACATACTTAAGAAAATAAACATTGAAAACATTATGAACTCTGATGTTAGCAGGCAATGCAATTCTTTATGCAATTGGTACGATCCTATCAAGGACTTCAAATGGACCACAATATCTTGGTTCCAGCTTGACACAACTCCCAAAATTTAGGGAAATTTTCCTTGGTTTGAATCTTAAATACGCATGATCCCCAATATTAAATTCCTTATGCATCCTTTTCAAACATGCATAAGTCTTTTTCATGTCCTAAGCTGCCTTTAAATTCTTCTCGATCTTCACAATTTCTTGTTCCATTTTTTTTATCATCTCTAGCCCAAGCACCACCCTGTTCACGGGACTATCCCAATTCACTAGAGTCCTACATATTTTTCCATACAATTCGTCAAATGGAATCCTTCCCAATGATACTTGATGTCCATTATTGTATACAAATTCTACTATGTATAGATAATCCTCCCACTTGGATGGTTTATCCATCACATACATTCTCAACATTTATTCAAAAACCTAATTCACCATGTCAGTTAGACCATCTGTTTGAGGATGCTATGTTGTTCTAAAGTTCAGTTGAGTTCCTAACTCCCGAAATAATCCCTTCCAAAAATTGGACGTGAACTTTGCATCTCAATCTGAAATTATTGCCTTGGGAAATCTATGCAATATGAATATCTCCTTCATGAAAATATTTGCTATGGCATTTTTCTTATGAGTGGACTTTAGTGGAATAAAGTGAGATACCTTTGATAGTTTTTCCACCACTACCATAATTGAATCATGCTTCTTTACTATCATTGGAAAACCTGTTATGAAATCCATACAAATTACTTCCCACTTCCATTCTGAGATGTACAAGGTCCACAACAATCCTATTGGGTGTTGATGTTCTACCTTGACTTGTTGAAAGTTTTTACATCTATAAATGTAGTCTTCTATGTACCTCTAAATCCCATTCCAAAATTATTGCTTTCTTGTTGCTTTCATTGTCTTTTGATATCATGGATGTCCATAGTATGACATTTGATGTATTTCATCCATCACTAGCCTCTTTAAATCTGTACAATTTGGAATATACAGTCTATCTCCATAAAGGATAATATCATCTTTACCAAGCTGATATTCTGCACACATTTCATCAATATTTCCCTACTGCAATTTTCTTTTGATTTGAAGGTAAGTTTCATCACAGGTTTGGGCTTGAAGAACTCTTGTCTTCAAATCTGATTTGCACATACATAATGATGGAATATGAAATTTTCTGCTAAGAGCATCTGCAACCTTATTATCTTTCCATTTTACATGTTTAATTTCAAAATCAAAATCAGAGATCAATTCCATCCACCTAGTTTTCCTAGCATTCAGGTTTGGCTGGTCAAACAGATACTTCAAGCTCATGTGATATGTCCCAAGCTTGAATCTTCTTCCCAACAAATAATGTCTTCACCTCTTCAGAGCATGTATTATGGCTACTAATTCTAAATCATGTGTGGCATAATTCTTTTCATAATATTTTAATTTCCTTGACTTGTAACAAATCACAAATTCTTCTTTCATGAGAACTCCACCTAGCCCTTGAATGCAAGCATTGGTGCACACTACAAAATATTTCTTTGGAACTGCAATCTTCAAAATAGGAGCATTGGTAAGCAATTCCTTTAGCTGCTGAAAGCTTTTCTCACACTTTTCAGACCATACAAACTTGGCATTCTTCCTTTGCAATGACGTAATTGGATGAGATATCTTGGAGAATCATTCAATGAACCTTCTATAACATCCTACAAGACCCATAAAATATCGATCATCTATAACATTCTTTGGGGTAGTCTAATCCATTATGGCTTCAATATTTCCTGGATCCGCTACAATTCCTCTGTTTGAGATGACATGACCCAAATACTATACTTTCCCTCGATAGAAATCACATTTTCTCAACTTTGCATACAATTGGTGTTCTCTAATAACTTGCAACACCATTCTTAGATGTCGATCATGCTCTTCTTCATTCTTTGAATAAACAAGAATGTCATCCAAGAATACTATCACAAACTTACCCAAATACTTGTTGAAGACACTATTCATGAGACACGTGAATGTAGCAGGTGCATTGGTAAGACCAAATGGCACCTCTGTGAAATCATAATGGCCATACCTTGTTTGGAAATTTTTCTTGTGAATGTATTCGCATGATATCCTCAATTGATGATAGCCATACCTCAATCAGTCTTTGAAAACATTTTAGCTTCATTCATTTGATCAAACAAATCATAAATGTTTGGAAATGGGTACTTATTCTTGACCCACTTTATTTAGCTTCCTGTAATCAATACACAACATTAAAATCCCATTCTTTTTCTTGATAAATAACACTGGTGCTCCCCAAGGAGATACACTTGGATATATATACTCCTTGCCCATTAAATCTTGTAGATGCATTTTTAACTCTATCAATTTTGGTTTGCTTCATTTTTAACTTTATCAATTTTGTAAGGAGCTTTAGAAATTGGTGCTTCCCATGGAACAAAATTGATGGTAAAATCAATGTATCCTTTTGGTGGCAGTTGCGACACTTCATCTGGAAACACATCTTTCAACTCTTGCAACAACTGGAAGTCCTCCCATGGGGGGTTCACTAGTGAGGAAATATCATATCACGTCCATTCATATTGGGGGATTGAATACTCTTAAAGACCTCAAAAATATATTGCCCCGTATTAAGGGGTCAAGGGGTTTTTTTTATTTGACATAGTAATATAAATATTGGGGGTTATTTTATTTGGGAGTGTTGAGGAATAACCTCCAAATCGTGGGATGGATTCATACGTCCAAATCACGGGCTCAATTCATACCCACCTAAGACTTAAGGACCCTCCATTTTTATTTGATATTGCTTATGATCCTAAGTTTTGAATACATTTGATAATAGTGTACCAATGATAATATCGATGGAAGTCTCTTTGGATTATTGTCCTTGAGCAATGTAACATCCCGATAATTTCATAAAATTTCAAAAAAAAATTATACCAGCATTAAATGTTAAAATTGTGATTGCGGAAGTAATAAATGCTTGTTAAGGCAGTATTAAATAATAAAGTCATTAATGTATATAACAATTTAACTACTATGTCCTTTTAACTAATGATGCTTTAAGACAGTGATGTGTCTTACCTCCATAAAAATGATTACGACACTAATTTGTTTGTAGTTGTAATAACTGAAATTTCAAAACAATACAAGACGGAGTTCTCCTTGACAAGTTACTGACAGTTTTAATTTCGGGATGGTGATGAAAGGATTCCTGCGAGGTGCCCCGAGACTTACTTAGCTAATTAGCTAAAGCATTTGTACCTGTCCTTCTTGCGAATATTCGCAGGTAAGGATAACAATGACAAAACAATGTTTAAGAGTATTTATATTTTCCAATTAGTCGTCTTATTTGGGTAAAGAAATTATAAGTATCTCCTTGTTTCAGGTATGGAATTCTATCCAAGTTCTAAATGTATTATTTCGAAAAAAAATACAAGTTGCAGAAGTTAATAATATTTAAACAGAGTTCAAAAGTACATTATCTTGGTAGAAATATCTATGCTTAAAAATCTTAATATTAATTACTAGATTTGAAGAATGAATTGCTAATATGAATATTTTCCAATTCATGAAACCTTTTACTACCAGGTGAAACGATTGATGGACAAATTCAATTTGAACTTTATTCCTTTATTATAACATCAAGTTTCACTTACTATTTCAATGCTTGGTATTTTATTTAAGATAACTATGGTAGCTTCTACTTTCTCCATTTATAATTTATATATATATGGATATAGTCTTGATATTTATAAAGTCAAAATCATATTTTATTTAAGAACATAATACAATATAAGTGTGGACCCTTTTTAACTATAGGGTGAACCATTCTAATGTGATATTGGTGCATTATTATAATAAACAACTTTTATATAGTTTATTGTAATAATATTACAATGTACCGATACTATTTTCTAACCTAAGTTCGAACTATCTAAATCTTATATGCATGCGATTATTACCAATACAAACTTTTGATTTTTGTAATCATGTATTCGATGGTTAATACCATAGCGATGAAGCGATATACAATGCAATCCTGACCTTACTCTATGTATTGATAATGAACGACATTACACCAAGCATTAAATACGACACTGGTAAGGAAGTGATGGTTATTAATGTCGCTGCTGCATCGATCTGACAGGTTGATGGTCTCTCGTCCAAATATTAATGGTTCTGAACCAACTCTTTAGTGGAGTGTAATGCTGTCTATCCACATTGTCAAACCACGTGAAGCCTGGTTAAAATGTGACTCATGAAATCGAACTATGCGTAGTGAACAAGTAGCTCTCCTCCGAACTGTACATGGGATTGACTCCTTGGCATGCAGTGTTGGCATTGTCGTAGCTGTTACAATAAATGAGGTATTTATGTTATGGTTTCCCGATTCTCAAAGCATCAGGATGTCACCTTCTCGCTCGTCGATCACAATAGATCTGGGCCGTTGAATGATAAACCCTAAATTCTCGTTGTAAGTAATGCTGGAGGGTTTCTCAGTCTTCACTTTCACGTTTTGGAGTTAGAGTGTGAGGTTGACACGCTGCTAAAACTTAGGGTTAACAAGTTTGCTTGGATTTTGGAACCCGCGACCTCTGCGTTATTTTAATGGTGTTTTGCAGACCTGTAAGTGAATGCTCAGTAGTTGATACCACGACCTTGGTGTGGTTTCTATTTCAGGGTCAAAGTCTATTTTTACAGTGCCGGGGTTGGATCTTTGGCCTTTCCACTCAAGGTAATACATATCTATGTTCCATCATTGAAATTTGAGTTTTCATAAATCCTTTATTTTGATTCATTCTAATTTATTTAGATGTATGTTTCACTTGCAGGGTCAATCAAAGGTCTAACATCCAAGCTTTCTGGACAAATGAACGTCGAGGACTCCGCCGTCTTGGTAAGTCTCGGGTTCATCCATAACCCTAGACTCGTCGGAAGTTAAAATGTTTTGCTCAGTAAAAGAGTTAGGTTAATCCGTAAGCAATGATAATGTTTAGACTGAGTTTTTGTGTTGCCGAGGCTTCAAGCCTGCATTGTAAACTGAAAATATTTTACAATGGCATCTTCACCATAGTACAGCTTGCAAGCTTCGCTTTAAAGGATTGAAAGTCATTTGACTTGGTATTATAATACTGGTTTTTAGTTACAGAAGAAAAGAAATGTTGCGTTGTTCTTTTTTTTGTATTCAGTACTGTTAAAGTTGTTGCGAATACTATAGTTTGACGCTCAATCTAAAGAAATGAACTTCTGTAGTTAGATTTTGGAAATAAATAAGAATGGAGGTTTTGAAGATTTCGATTTGAACTATTAGAAAAGTAATTTAATAAATAGGCCTTAAAGTTTTAGTGACAAAGTATTGTTTCCAAAGTCGTAAATGAAATTACAATGTAAAAAAAAAAAAAAAGTATTTACAGGGTTGAAACCTTGTTCTCGTGTGAGCATAACTTGAATTACTTCTTGCTCGGTTTGATATGTAGAAGATCTGGGTTTTGAAGCTCAAGTATTGCCTGTGTGTCTTCTATCAATAATGTTTAAAACAGTTGTAATGAAAAGTGGAGAGTCAACCTAGGGTTTTGAAGTGAAATTGTAAGAATAATGGGATTTGAACAAGGATTCAAACTTCACCTTTGGTTTAAAAAGTGATAGAAAACAAATACTAGAAAATTTTATGAAATAAAAATAAATACTAAGATTTATATAATACTGTTCTGCAATGTCTTTGCATGTAAATACTGTAACTCTGCTTTCAAAGCTTATAATGACTCTCGGAAAGGAACAGATTTATTTTTATAACTGTTGAAAAGAAAATTCAAAGATATCGAAGAAAGAAATATTATGAAATATTCAAGATGCTAGATGGTCTAAAACAACTGTTACAATTCATAAATAATTAGTAAGGTAAGAATAATTGATAAGTATTTAAACTATAGTTTTCTGTGCGGGGATGAAGTATTTTACTTCTATAATTTGATGAATTAATTGCTATGCTGGCATTTTAAGAGAAACTGTTCTGTAATTTAAGATCAATCTTTCTTGGCTCACTAGAACCAAGAAAAGTTTGATCATTGTTTCTTGACTAATTATTTATTTCAACTGTTTGCATTCTTCTTTAATTTTTTCACATTTCCAGTTAGGAATAGTTGTTAGATTGAGTTATATTTGGCACATTCATAATTGTAATTTCAATTCTTATATGGAAGGCATCTGTTTTAATATTATATTGGAATTAACATGAACATAGGTGAAAATCTAAATCCTTATTTAGATACCCTATGTGTTATCGTTACCATGAAATGGTATCATATAAGTTTCACTATTTGTGTATCTTTATAACTATTGCACGCTTGAAATTTAACAATGGATATTTTCCCTTATCTAGATATAACCCAAGAAAAGATAACTAAATGTTGTTAATTCCCGTGATTGCAAGAATAAATGTAGAGGAAGTGGAGGCAATTCATTGGATCTTGTGAATGACCCAAATCCAAGCTATGCACATGATCATATGGTGTTATTGAAAAGTAAAAGAAATTTTTCTATGTTCATTTGGGTTCAAACATCGACAATGATGTTTTTTTTTATAGGAAGGTAGGGGCATCCTTCCACAAAAGGGTTTCAATTTTGCATTTTTATGGAGATTAATTTATTAAGCATATAGAAAACATGAGTTATCTATGGCTATATTTGTATTACATGATAAAATTGGTAGATTGGTAGGTTGTGGTGTGAAACATTTGCAATTATTATATTTTCTAAGCATTGCACTAACAATTGGACTATCAGTCTTTTACATTCTTTGTTAATATGTTGATCCCTTGACTAGGTTTTGTTTTATGCATTTTGCCTTCCCCGGTACTTTATTTCTTTGGGTGTTCCACTCTCCAATGCTACAAATTGATCGGTCACCCCTGCGATCCTAGTGGGATCATTGTTAGAATTATACTATTATTTTATTTAGCATCGTGTTTGCTTATACTAAGATGTGGCAGGGCTCCTGTTTGTTACAACTTGATAATATGATATAAAGGGGGTGTTAAAAATGGGTTGATAAAAATGGATACCTACAATATCTAGTGAAACTAGGGGTTTTCTTAATTGGAAAGGCATATTGGGAGGGGGGTTCAACAATACAATTTTATGATGCATTTTCCAATATTTAGTGAAATTAAGGGTATTCTTTAATATCACGCGAACGATCGTGCTATGCAACAAGTTCATTGAGTGAACCCGCCGTGAGTCCTCCATCCTTGGTCATTTGTCCTACGATGAATATGATATATATGAACTGCATGTAATTGGAAACCCTTCTTGTTATCACTCAGGATTCTTCTAGGTTGTAGGAGAAGGGATCACTGAGGTAACTATTTATACTACACTCTTGTGAATGGAAACTATCCTTTCCATACACACGTAGGGCTCTCTCTCACACAACTCTTTCAACATATAGAAATTTACTTGAATGAGATGGTCGTGTATAAAAAGTGGTGGCTAGACCTTCAGATAAAGGTTTTTTCAGTTGATTGGGTCAAGGATAGGTATATCATAGGGCATGGAGTCAAAATTTTATGGGTTTTCTGTCATATATGATTGATTTGGACTATAACTTAGATGCATAGGCAAGATAAATGATGTCTTTTCAAGTCAAAAGATATCAGCCGGTGGTAGCAGAAAGGGAAACAAAGTCCATAACAAAGTTAGAGCATTTATGAATGAATTATAACTTGCAATTTCAGGAATAAAGGGTGGAGTGTCTAATCATATGTATCTGAAGCATGACAGATCAATTTCAGACCATGTAATCTTGATCTAGACACTGCAGAAGAAGACAATCAATGGAAAATACTGATGAGGAAAACATACACAGGAATAACAGACATCGAAAAACTCATTACAAGAATCTCTGCCCCAAAATTGGGTCTTCACATTAATTGAAAGGATGGGTTTCATTACATAATCATAGTTTTTTATCCCTAAATCCCAACCCTTGGGTCTTATTCAGAACCTCCCTTTATATTCCTACAAAATATCAAAACTTCTAGACTACTTCAGCCATGTGTGGTTGTTTATTATACTCACAAACTATAAGTGTTTGTAAAACATCAGACCTAACTATCAGTCTTATAGACTATTTATTAAAAACAATAATGAACCGGAAATGATGAGGCCGTCTTCTTTCCTGACGTCGAGTTGCTTGAACTAATTTCTTCTTGATATTTAGATGCATCGATGGTAAACTTTAGTTCACTTTTAGTGTAAAATCGGACGGTTAAATATACCTATTTTCCTTCTGATCAAGCTCTTTCAGGATAATTTGCAAGGATAATCATGTTGTGCCTTTCTTCTGCCTTTAGATCGATTCCTAGTCGTGGAATAGTTGAATATTTTCCCTATCAAATTCTTCATTTTACGCGGCCGAAATTTGTTCTGATAAACAAAATTCATCCTGCAATCCACAATCCGTAATCCGCAAGCCACAATGTGAGAGTCAGAAGTCGAAACTGCTAAACGGACCTCGTCAAATTTCACTTCTGACATCCACAATCTACTATGAATATTTAATTAATATTATTATTTATATATTAAATAGATTATTAGGTTAATAAGTGAAAGGGTGTAACCCTTCGCTATTCTTGCTCAAGCCCTATAAAGGCGAGCTTATTGTAACTTTATCATCATCTATCAATATAATATTATCTTTCATCTCAAATATGGAAGGCAGATATGCTTCTTAACCTAGCGAACGGATACGTTCACTGGATTTGGTATTAGAGCATGGATTCGACTCCTTCAACCTGAGGTTGGATTCGGCTCCTCCTGCTATCAGAGCACGGTTTCGGCTCTTCGGTTTCACCTCTTCTTGGCTTACATATCCACTGCTCATCCCTCCTCCCTTCATTCTCATACCATCTCCACTCTGCATTAATCACCATCCCCTCTCCCTCCTCCACGTTCCCATCTACCTCGCACGCCCTTCCACCTCTTCTACCTCTCTTCACGTCATCACATGCTACCTATTGTGAGCCCTTCTCCCGTGCTCCCACTCCCTATACCCCTACGCATATCCACCTCGGGCTGCTCCACCCCACGCAGCTCCCTGCCGCTGCTACACCCTCCCTTCCAAGCTACCGCCTACATCCTCCACCGCTCCGATCCCACTCCCCCACGCCATCTCTCTCATCCCTACTGTGCTGCGATCTATAGCTCCATGCTTGCGTGTTCTCCCCTCCATCCTCACACTAGCACTGCTCCACGCTCTCCTCCCTGAACCTGCTGCTACCTTCCATTAACGTTGCAGCCTCCCCGCACCCTCTTCCTTCCACCCCCACCCCTTGATTCTTCACTTCCTGCACTCCTTGTGTACAGATCACCCTCCGTGGCCTCCATCCACATTTCGCCCACCATCTAATATATTATTCTATTTATCTCAAATATGGAAGACAGATTCGCTTCTTAACCTAGTGGACGGATACATTCACTGCACAATCCACAATGCAGGACTCGGAAAGTCAGAACGCCATCGCCCATATTCATATAAATTACCTGTCCGCAGTCTACATTCCGTAATGCGGGAGTCGGAAGTCGGAAAATCAATATTCGTAGCTTCACAAAAATCACCTTCGCAATGTGGGTTTCCGAAATAAAAAACTTGATTTTTCATCCCCAGAAAAATCATGCCTCAGCAATCTGCATTCCGCAATGCGGAACTCAGAAATAAGAAAATCTAATTTGAACCATTGTAGAAATCATGCCTCCACAATCTGCATTTAGCAATGCGGGATTCAGAAATTAGAAACTCAACTTCGCAC
This sequence comes from Larix kaempferi, assembly GCA_027924585.1. Classification (NCBI taxonomy): domain Eukaryota; kingdom Viridiplantae; phylum Streptophyta; class Pinopsida; order Pinales; family Pinaceae; genus Larix; species Larix kaempferi. The sequence continues at coordinate 23,330,587 of BSBM01000767.1, read as the reverse complement.
TTTTGAAAAAATCATGCCTCCATAACCCGCAGTCCGTAATGTCGGACATAGAATTCGAAAGCCGAACTGTGCGATTTCAAAAACAATACCGTTCTGACTTCCGCAATTCGCAATGCAGGTTCAGAAAGTTAGAAAGTTGGAAGGTCAAAAATCCTCCTTTTTGGATGTGTTGTGGGTTGCTTCCCAGCCATAGATCTGTATTTGTTCTTCAATCCTGATCATTCAACTTCTTTTGAAAGCGGAAGACCTCCATTTTCTTTTTTTTCTTCTTTTCACAGAATGTTAATGGAGAGGCTTGTAGGTTCTGGTAGGGGTATTCCCTTTCTTTTTCATTGCGCAAGATTACTTATAGGTGATAACAATGGCTCCAAACAAGGATGCTATCCTTCCTGTGAGGTAGTAAGAATAGTATACTAGTGACCTCTTTTTTTTTTTTTTAGAATGTAAGAACATCTAACTGAAACTCAAAAATGGTAAGATAATGTGAGGGTTGGTTGATAGAATTATTTTCCACTAGAGATAGTACTTCAAGAACCGTCGATTGACGTATCTCTTTCCCGTTGGTTCACCATCTCTGTCCTGTAAGAAGAAAGCATTATTTCCATGGTAAGCAATGACAGTATGAGGCCCGTGCCAAAGGTTATCAAATTTCTAGGCTTGTTCTTCTCTTCTAGCATCCTATTTCAGTACCAAATCTCCCACTTGGAAATAATCAACTTTGTTTCTTTTGTCAAAACTCTTCTTGACCCTCTCTTGAGCTAGCATAGATTCAACATATACTTTGTCTATGATTTCCTATATCTCAATCAGCTGATTGGTCATCCTTAGCTCAGGGTTTCGATCTTCTTCTTTCTCCTCTAGTAGCCTCAATGTAGGCCCTTTGAGGGAATCAGGGAATATAACATATTTTCTATACACCAAATTAAAAGGAGAAGTTCTAATGGATCTCTTGGAGGTGATTCTATCATCCCACATAGCAAAGGTCAACTTGGTATGCCAAAGCCCTTTTATTTTCTTGCAGCAGCTTCTTGCTGATCCTAGCCAGGATTTTGTTAGATGAATCAACTAATCCATTTCCATGGGGGTAGTAAGGAATAGAATGGCCCAATTTTACATGAAACTCATTGGATAATTTGACCATTTTCTTGGACTTGAAGGATTGGGCATTGTCAGTGATTATTTTAATAGGGAAACCAAACCTCGACATGATATTTTCCTCCATAAATTTGATGTTGACTCAGTCTATGGCTTGTCTGGTAGGTATTGCTTCAATCCATTTGGTGAAATAATCTATGGCAGTTAATATCCACCTGTGTTGTCCAGAGGAGTTGGGAATAATTTCACCGATGAAAAATAGCCCCCACTACTGGAAAGGGGTTCCTACAGACATTGGTTTTAAAGGTAATGGCGGGGGCTTCCTTTTCCATTCAAATATTCGTCATTCATGGAAAGCAGCTACTTCTTTATATGCATCATTGAACATAGTGGGCTAATAAAATCCTGCCATGACAATATTTTTGACAGTTTCGTTCCAGTAATGATGTCCCCCATAGACACATCTATGAAACTCTTTCAGGGTTAGTCTGGATTCATCTTCCAATATACAGTTTAGTAAAATACCTCCAAGGTCTTTCCAATAAAGGCTTCCATTTAATATGCAAACATTTACAACCATCATATTTGTTGACCTAGCTTTTCTCTTAACCATCTTAGGGGGTGCTTGTAAGTTCTGCAAAACATATATAATATCAGAGCACCGAGGAGATGATAAGAATTTATCTGATACTTGCAACAGTAGGTCTTGAGTGGTGTCTTACAGCACGTGTGAGACCAAGTTCACACTCAGTGAATCCCAATTTGCTTCAGCCATGAGCCTGGCCAGTTGATGTCCTTTGATAAGCTTTGTAGGCTTGATTTTCAAGTCGTACTCCAATAGTACAACTATCCATTTTTCCCTTCGACCTTTTGGATCCGGTTGTGTTAATATGTCTTTCACACCAGCATTCGGAACATAACTAACAACACAAGAGTCTAAGACATAAACTATGAAATATTTCAAAGCTTTGGTCATGGTAGATGCCTGCTTTTCCATGATATTGTATTTGAGTTCAACATCTTTGAGAGATCTGCTAAAGAAGAGTATGGGATCCTCATCCCCTTCCTGATTTTTTTGTAAAATTACTTGAGTTATAGAATGCTCTGAGGCAAAAGAAAACATAAGAAATTCATTTTCAAAATCAAGACTGATTAGCACAGGCACTTCAACAATTTCCTTCTTTAAGTTTCCAAATGCTTGCTTGGCTTCAACAATCCATATGATCTGATTATCCTTTCTAAGCATGTTTGTAATTGATTTCATGATCTCTGCAAAGTTGAGGATAAATCTTCTTAAAAAGTTTATTGTGCCCAGAAAATATTGGACCTCTTTTTTATTGCCGGGGAGCTTATTTTTCTGTATAGTGTTAACTCTGTCTGGGTCAATTTTAATTCCATATTTAGATATTATATGACCCAACAAATTTCCTTCTTGAATGGAAAATTTTGACTTCTTGGGGTTCAAAGAAATCCTAGACTTTATGCATTTTGCAAATACTTGATGTAAATGTCTCAAACGCTCTGCATCAGATTTGGAATACACAATAATATCATCCATATATATAACCACAAACTTATCGTTCTCTTCTGCAAAAGCTATGTCCATAGCTCTCTGAAATGTGGCTCCTACATTCAACATACCAAAAGGAATTTTTGCATACATGAAAGTCCCGCAAGGTGTGGTAAATGATGTTTTGTCTTGATCTTTTGGTAGCACTTTTACCTGATTGTACCCTAAAAATCCATCCAGCAGGGAAATTCCTATTGCCCCTACAACTTTCTGCGAAATATGATCCATTTTGGGTATGGGAGAGTTGTCTTCTAGGGAAACTTTGTTAAAATTTCTAAAGTCAATACACAGTCTAATTTCTCCATTTTTCTTCCTTACCGAGACTATGTTGGCTACACGCTTTGAAAATATAAGTGACACTATGATTTTGGCTTCATACAGGCTCTTCACTTCCTTTTCTATAAAAGGGAGTAGCATAGGATTCATCCTTCTTAGCTTCTGCTTGAATGGTTTTTCACCTCTCTTCACTGGTATGGTGTGTTGTATGATAGATGTATCATATTCTTTCAAGTCTTCATAACACCATGCAAAAACCTCAGACCCCTTGCGAGGAACGTCCCATGTGGAAAGTGCATCGGACCCTTGCGACGAACTTCCTACAAGGGGAAAGCGCATCTCCCATGGCGCGTGTAATCCCCTCCATTATGAGCCCAAAAAACCCTAAAAAGTGAATTAGAATAAAATTCTAATCCACATAAAATATTAAGCATATGATTGAGGCCTACCTGTAACTGACGAGTCGTGAATCGGCTGATCATAGTATCCATAATTGTTGTCGGAAAAATGTACTCCAAAGAGGGTTTTTTCATTATTTCAACTTGGTAAAAAGAAATTGGTAAATAATTTTTTACTATTCACCTTTTTATATGAAAAATTGGAATATTCCTTTATTAATTTTTCTTTTATGGGTTATTTACTATACTGGGTGTCTTTTTGACGTTTTAAAACCTCAATATGGATCTTGACTTGGTTCTTGGACCTTGCAGATAGAGAAAAGTGGTGTTTTGACTATGTTGTCATTCATCGTAGAATTTTCATGGTTCTCATCGAGTGTTGGCAAGTCTTTGAGTATTTTTTATGCCATCATCATGCTCATTAAAATTAATGGCATCGAGTTCACTCTTTGTTCCTTCCCGTGCTCATAAAACCATGAGAATAAGTTACCAAGTTATAGTTTATCTCTTTTTCGGTCTCGTAAAACTCCCATGAAAAATGATCCCCTCGAAGTTCGTCTTTAAGCTCTTTTCAGACTCCCTAAATAGGAAAAAACTTCCAAGCAAACTTGATTCTTTCACGCTTGTAAAAGTATTTGAAAGGTCATCTTTCTAGTGATAATTTACCCCTTTTTCGAACTAATAGGCCCCTATCTATGAAAAAGGAGCACTCTGTTTAATCATAACTGGAAGATTTCTCTCTCATATTTATTTATCCTTTTTTAGATGAGGAGACTAAATTTAACTAAAAAGAACCATTTGGACTCTTATTTAGTTCTTTCAGACTCTCTAAACATGAAATAACATCAAATTTACCTTCTTTGGACTCATTAAAATTTGAAATTCAAGGGATCCTTTTGGGGACGAACCGCTCCTATCTTAGGTTTGTAAAACATGCGATATTGGACTCATTCAAAGGATGAGCTATACCGGGCATATGTTACCCTCCTCATGCTCGTTAAAAAACAAAGAGGTACTCATCAATCATGATGGGGATAAGAAAAGGATTTGTGTTTACTTTTAAATACGACAGTACTTAATCATTATTGAACATGGCACTTAGTTTCATATTCATTCAAACTGCTTGGATAATCTTTCTGTCCTCAAGTCTCACCAATTTCGTGATTAATTTTACTCCTTTTAGTTATTCAAAGAATGCTTCCATCATCAGTTGCATTAGGTATCGATGTCGATCTTGTCATGTCAATTTTTCCAAGCCATTCCATTCCATGTTCGATAGAAGTATCTCTATCGATTTAGTTTTTGTAGTCATTATACCTTTGATCATGTCGTTCAACCCTGAGTTAGTCTCAAAGATTGCTCTAGAGTCTGATCTACTCCAACAATGTTTGATCTTGTTTCGTATCGATGATTAGGGAAACATCATGGTCCTCCTTCGACGGGTTTATCCTTGTTGACTTCAACACGTCATCCGAGGATTAAACCTAGAAACCAATCAAGTACCTTAGGCCTACATGCCTCAATGGAAGGTTACCCTGCTTTCAATAGTAAATTCACATCATTGAATTCTGGTTTAAATATTCCACCAAGTGTTCAACCTCAACTCATCGATTCACATTCGAAGGTATGTACTATGATACCTTGGGTATCATTGACATCAATGGTGATTTCCCTTGCACTTGTTAATGGTATACATCAATGACCGGTAATCAAGTGGTTTCTACCATGCTTGAATTCAAGACAATGTAATAACATGGTTGGATTCTTATCATTGTGGGTTCAACATGAATACCCTGGGTTAACTCATGTATATTACCCAGGTTACGATGGATATTTTTTGAGTCATGTCACACGGATCCACTCTTGTATTGGTCATGGTTGTGTTATCATCTCATCATGGATCTACGTTTTTGTCTAGTAGCCATGATTGTGTTCAGTTGGTCTTTACTATCATGGATCTGCAATGTATTGGTCGGAAGCCATGTTATGAGCCATTTGAGACATATATCTTAGAGTCTGTTATACTGCAGGAGTCTTTGTTCATCACTCCAAATGATGATCCTTGCGTCAATCCCTCGTATTACAAAACATTTCTCTTACCCTATTTTTATAGCTTCATACTTTGTGGGGAATTTTGTTACACCAAAATCTCATCATTATGAGTTATGTGTCATGTATATGCCCTGATACCTAAAGTACCTCGGCTAAAATACCAAAAGAAGAGTTGATGCTTATCCATTTCACTTTTTTTGTCACCGTGATGCGACTTGCTCACTGACAAGGTGCATCAGACCTAAGGTGACACACTATAAATATTTACATAGTGCGTCGATGACACCTTCTACCCTTGTACAAAGTGCGTCTTTCTCCAATGACATGAATTTCCTTTGTGCAAGGTGTGTCATTGTTGGTTAAAATGGATAAAGAGAATCTTCGAGTGACTTATTGAACCTTGTGTGGCATGGATGCTTATCTTTACATATCAAGAAAGGTGACACTTGATCCCCTTACCTAGTGGGATGATCCCTTAGTCTTCTCCCCTAAATCCCCAACCTCTCCTATCCCTTTTGGCCTATAAATATTAACCCCATCTCCATTGTTAAGAGAGGAAGGATAGTGTACCTACATGCCGATGGAATTTTGCTAGGAGTAATTCCCATTCATCCATACTATGTAAGGCTTTGATCCTTGAGGATCGGATCACTTTTTAGATGATATGACATTAAAGAATTGGTTGCAACTTCCCTTTCTTTTGTATTTTCTATAATTACATTTAATGCAAACTCTTTCTATAAACTACTTGTCCTTATAATGTTTAGGATTGGTTTCTTTGACTGCTAATCTAGTTTGATTCATAATTATATGCTTTCATTACTTGTTTGTTTCCACTTGTTCTATCTTTTTTTGGAGCTAAGGATCTGAAGATCAAAGACTTGGATCAATCAAGGAGAAAGGGATTGCATTCATAAGGCAAGTTGTTTCTTCTCTCACTTCGCAATTCAATCAATTTAGGAAAGTTGTTTATATTGTGTACATGTTTTGTTATAGATCTGAACCATTAATACTAGGGATATGTGATTGTGTCTGCCATTACATATTGTCCATAAAAAATAGTAACATATTGTGGATGGATTTAATGATCGAATGATATTTGAGGTCGACTTCCACATTGTTGTGATTTTGTTATGTGCCCAACTGAAGATAGGATACATGATCCCATTTTGTATTACTGTCAAGGATTTCAAGAATGTAGCTATGGAATCGCTCACACACCTAAAATTTATGTCAGTATATGACATTGATATCCTTTAGTAAGCTAACATACAACAAAATTCCCAGAAGGGAGAAGCTGGAATCTCCAATCCACCCAAGAAATCTCCACGCCTGATAGAGAAGAGAAAGAGAGAGGCTTAGACACCCTAGCTGGATAAGGATACTCATAAGAATTAGCTCACTTCTCATTCCACACCAATAGAGAAAGAGCATGATGAATATGAGGAGTATAAGGAGATACCACCTTTTAGATAGTTTCCGGGAACATGAAAAATTAGGTCTTTCCATCATAACATCTTCCAGCAGTTCAGTGACCTACGAGAGATTCCACCTAAGATGCATGAGCTAATGCAATCCCAACATCAATAGAAAATTACCCAACAAGAGAAAGTATAGGAATCTACAACAGTGTTGGATTCATAGCAAACCCAAGAGAAGGGCTTGAATCTCTGTAGATGACATAGTAGAATACCACAGAACCTATGAATCTAGGGATATAGAAGGAAGATAATAAACAAATAGTTCTTGATATTATACAACACCTGAAGTCTAACTTCGAGGTTGCATAGGTATTCCAAAAGGATAGTAGTGACCACCTCTAGAAGCTACAAATGATCATGCACATTACACTAAGGACAGTAGTGGCACATATTTCTAGCACCATTGACCTAAGACATGTCAAGGATTTGTAGAAACAGGTTGAGCAGGTGTTTTAGAGAAGACTAAAGTTTAACCTGGTGGAGATCACGGCAGTTGAACTGTTGTTCACTTGAGACACCCAGCCGCTCCCTTACAATGAGGTGAATTTGTGATTGGTGCCTACCCCAAAGTTGCAACATTATGTCACAGAGATATTTCCAGCTAAGCTGGGATATCTCCATGCTCAACTAAGCCAATCCTACACCGGGATAAACCAATTTGATAGAGTATAGGTATACACATGCCATCATCTGAAAGCTAAGGTATACATAGCATATAAAGTACTCTTGGGACCTAGTTAGCTACCTCCATATTCAGTTCAACCTGTGCAAAAGATCACCCAGATTATAAATATAGTGGCTTCCCTTCAGTAAGAAGCAGCAAAACTATGGGTGCAGATAAAGATAGAACCATTCCCATAGGATATTTCTGTTAGGAACCCATGTCAACCCTTCTCTTTACTTTGTTAGTATATTGTTGTTGGACACATATGCTTTGTAAGTCATCCCGTAGTATTTGTTGATCAATAGTTTGTACTGACCCATGGTTTTGACCCATAGTATTGGTGCCTAGACGTAGTATATAAGTTTGTGTTGAGGCCAATGAAGGCACAAGTTATTTTGTATTGAGCTTGCTCAAAGGAGGTTGTCCCCTTGAAGTGGTTTGCGATCAATAAAAATATTATCTGATCTAATATATCATGTATTCATCAATTAATTGTTGCAGGTTCTTTTCATCTGGTATCAGAGCACCTTCTTGGGCTCGTTGGGTGAAATTTTTGCTATTTTTTTTTTGCATCTATTGTAGGTTCGGATCTGGGAATAATCTGTATCTGCTTAATTGTGGGAAGTACTTGGGAATAATCCCTAAAAATCATTGTGAGGAGTACAACAAGAACCCCAAAGTAGTTGGCCTATTGAGAGGACATCCCAGTGAAAAGGGCAACGAACCCTACCCGATTGACTAGTTCCCACCCATGAGGCAAGCCAAGAGCTGTTGTTTGTGGCAAAGAGGTTATCAGTTTTAACTGAGCCATGGAGTAAGGGTTACTTCCTTAATACGCAAGTCGTCAGACAACACTGGTGGTCAAGTGAATCCCTTGAACCGTTAGGAAACCGAGCATACTTGGGGTCCATATCTATTTTCAGCTGCAAAATCATAGATTTCCTCTGTCCAGAATTCTTTCCAATCACTTCTGTGCCGTTGCAGATCCCTCTATTTCCAATCATTTCTGCGCCACTGTAGATCTATCTGCTGTTGATCCCCTCCACATTGTTGCAGATCCATTACTGATAAAATATATATATATATATATATATATATATATATATATATATATAAATAGTTGTGGGAAGTATAAAATAATGTTTTTTCTCCATATCTCCCTTGTTTTCACTCTGTTTCCCTTGAAACTTCCCTGACACCCCTGTAATCCCATTCTGCATATTTTATTCCTAAGGATCCTATCCCAAATTCCACTTCCCAAAGCCCAAAATCCCACATTTGTCTATTTTTACGATTTGCCATAACTTCTTCGGCTTTCACCCAATCACCTTCAAATTTTACCTCAAAGTTCCTTTCCTAATTCTGCTTCTTTGTCCCTCTCTGCCAAATTTTCTCATTCTTTCACCTCGCTTCTGAAATCATCCATTTATGCTTCCTCATCCATTCAACAGTGTCCAAAACCTAGTCAAACCCAAATTACCCTTCAGATTTTTTCCCAAATCAAGGTCTTCCTTTACTGAAACAGTTTCTATTTTTATTTTTGTTCCCAATTAAAAAAAAAAAAAAACTCCTGGTTATGGTTGTCACCCACACAGGAGCAAAAACCATGGAAGAAGCACTTGCAGCCATCCAAACTAAACTCCAGGATCTAGATGAAAAATTTCTCGGCCTCCATCTTGATCATTCAGCCATGAAAAACAAACGACAGTCCGAGTCTTCATCAGACAATGGGTTCTCTTCTTCCACCAATTTTCATGGTCCGAAGCTTGATTTTCCTCGCTTCAATAATACTGATCCGACTGGATGGATATATCGTGCAGAATATATTTCAATCTACATAATACTTTTTATGTCAACAAAGTTCCACTTGCATCCTTTCATTTGGAACATGAAACTCTTCAATGGTACCATTCATACATCAAGGCTCATGAGAGCCAAAATGGACAGATTTTTGCCAACTCCTTTTGCAACGATTTGATCGTAGTGCTTTTGATGACTTCACAGGAGCCCTCACTAAAATTTTCCAAATTGGCACTACAAGAGAGTATCAAACCAAATTTGAGAAACTAGCCAACCACACCGAAGGATTGCCTGATGAATTATACCAGAGTTGTTTTATCAGTGGTCTAAAGGATGCCATCCGCTTTGAGGTCAAAATGTTATGTCCCAACACAATGATGGAAGCCCTTGGGTTGGCTAAGTTGGCATAAGACAAGATTGCAGCCCAACAACGCTCCAAACCCACTTTTGTTCCCTTCAAAAATATGGGTTCTCAACGACCTCCCATCCTGCCAACTCCTCGACCAACTCCTATCAAGCATTTGTCTGAAACAGAGACGTAGGCACGCAGGGGAAAAGGGATTTTTTATAATTTCGATGAGAAAATCACTCGGGGACATAGATGTATTCAACAAAAGATTTATCTCTTGGATGTGGATTCTCCACCTGCCTCTGAAATTGATGAAGAAGCTCTAGATACAATGGATGCTCAGGTTGACATTCAGGAGCCTCATGCTGGCCCTCTGTCTCACGACGACTAGGCATAGATATCTCTCCATGCTTTAGCTAGAATCACCACCCCCCAAACAATGCAGTTCAGGGGTTACTTCAAGAAGCTTCCTCTTACAATACTCATTGATTTTGGTAGCATTCATATTAATTTCATTGACCCTTCGATTGCCAAACAAGTTGATTGTTTTTTCCATCCTTGCTCAGACTTTGAAGTCATGGTTGCCAATGGGGGCACCTTACCTTAAAAAGGGAAGTGTTGTAATGTGCGTATCTCTATTGGAGATTACAACCTATGCTCTGACATGTTTTCCTTGACCATAGGTGGATGTGATGTGGTTTTGGGCGCTCAATGGCTACGCACACTTGGCCCTATCTTATGAGATTTTGTTGAACTTTGGATGCAGTTTTCCCCCAATGGAAAAAGACACACATTGACAAGCTTACAACCAAGGTCTCTTAGCATCATCAGTTCACATCGAATGGAAAAAATCCTTAAGAAGAATTCACATGGTGTCATCACTCGGATCCATTCCATTCAGATGCAACCATCAGTGGTCTCCACTACTCCTTTGGATCTACAACAAATTCTAGATCAATATACAGGTGTCTTTGCTTAACTAGTGGGATTTCCACCTTTCAAGCCAGAGAAACATTGTATTCAGCTCCTTCCTGGAAGCCTTCCTCCCAACATCAGGCCTTATCGCTAGCCATTTCACCAAAAAACAAAGATTGAAATGCTCGTTCGGGACTTATTGAAGCAAGGTATTATTCGCCAATGTGCTAGTTCCTTTTCTTCACCAGTTCTTCTTGTCCGAAAAAAAGATGGGTCATGGCGCCTCTGCATTGAATTTCGATCACTTAATCACCTCACCATCAAGAATAAGTTTCCAATTCCTGTTGTTGATTAGCTTCTTGATGAGCTTCATGGTGCTCAATTTTTCTCCAAGTTGGATCTTAGTTCTAGGTATCATCAAAGTCAGGTTCATGAGGATGATATCCCTAAAACAACTTTATGCACACATGATGAAAACTCTGAGTTTTTGGTCATGCCCTATGGCCTCACTAATGCTCCTTTCACATTCCAGGCCTTGATGAATAGAATATTCCATCCCTACTTACGGAAATTCATTCTGGTATTCTTTGATGATATCCTCATCTACAGTAAAACATGGGTTGAACATCTCCAACATCTGGATCTTGTAATGCAACTTTTTTTTTACCATCATCTCCACGCCAAACAGTCTAAATTTTTTTTTTGGACAAAAGGAATTCGAGTATCTTGGTCACATTATCTCAGCACAAGGGGTTCACGGGGATCCTGCAAAAATCGCTGCCATGAACAATGGGCCGCATCCTCAGACACTCAAGATCCTTCATGGTTTTTTCGGGTCGACTAGCTACTACCGCAAGTTTGTCAAGGATTAACGGAAGATTGCAGCTCCATTAACTACTCGATTGAAAAAGGATGCTTTTACATGGACACATTCTACCGAGTGTGCATTTGAAAAATGGAAACAAGCTATGTGTACTACACATGTCCTAGCTATGCCTGATTTTTCTAAGCCCTTCACTACTGAGAGTGATGCTTACGGCAATGGACTTGGTGTTGTTCTCCTTCAAGATGAACACCCCATTGCATTCACCAGCAAATCCCTTTCAGATAATAATCTAGCTGCCTCTACATATGAGAAGGAAATGATGGCTATTTTGCATGCAGTACAGAAGTGGCGACCATACCTATTAGGGAACCATTTCTGCATCAAGACTGATCACCAGAATCTGAAATATTTCCTGGAACACGTGTATCCTTCCCAACACAACAAAAATGGGTTAGCAAACTCATGGGTTATGACTATGAGATCACTTACAAGAAGGGTAAGGACAATATTGTGGTGGATGCTCTTTCTCGCACATTTGATGACCAAGGTTCTCTTTCATCTATTTCTATTCATGTTCCAAATTGGTTGCAATCTATTCAATAGGTCTATGTCAATGACTCTTCATTATCTCAAATCATCCAATGCTTGGCCAACAACCCTTCTACTGTACCACATTACTCTTGGGATGTTGCTTCCCTGAGATACAAGGGTCATCTGGTGTTTCTCGAGAGCAAAGATATTCAACAGGCTATCTTCTATGAACTCCATGCTTCTCCATCGATAGGGCACTCTGGGTTCCTCAAAACGTATGAGCAGGCATAACGTAACTTCTTTTGGAAGGGCATGAAAAGGAGATTCAATAGATGGTGGTTGAATGTGATACCTTCCAGCACAATAAGGGTGAAACAACACTCCTTCCAGGATTGCTCGAACCCTTTCTCATGCCTACATGGATTTGGACATATATTTCTATGTATTTCATTTAAGGGCTCCCTAAATATGGAGGGAAGACATTGATTTTGGTTGTGGTTGATCGCCTCTCCAAATATAGTCATTTTTATGCTCTCAGCCATCCCTATATAGCCTCCTCAATCGCTCAAATTTTCTTGGACCAAATCTTTCGTCTTCATGGAATCCCTTCATCCATTGTCTCGGATTGTGATGCGAATTTCACCATCATTTTTGGACAGAACTATTTCGCCACACTGGCACCAAACTGAAGATGAGTTCAGGGTATCACCCACAAACAGATGGTCAGAATGAAATTATCAATAAATGCTTGGAAACTTATCTTCATTGCTTCACCTATGAACAACAACATCAGTGGGAAAAGTGGCTCCCTCTCGCTGAATGGTGGTACAATACCTCTTACCACACTACCTCTAAAATGACTCCATATGAAGCAGTTTATGGTCAGGCACCACCAGTTCTTCTTCCATACACCCCCAACAGTTCACTAGTTCAGGCAGTTGACATGGTCCTTCGAAAACATGATCATATTCTTCGCATTTTGCGGGAAAATCCTCACATGGCAAGAAATCGCATGAAGCAACAAGCTGATCAACACCGTTCTAAACGCACTTTTGAAGCAAGTGATATGGTTTTTCTTCGTCTCCAGCCTTACAAGCAATCCTCCCTAAAACTCAAAGGGCATCATAAGCTCACTCCAAAGTTCTGTGGGACATATAGGATTCTTCAGAATATTGGGTCCATTGCTTATAAATTGGAACTTCCTCCTTCTTCCTGCATTCATCCAGTATTTCATGTCTCTTGTCTAAAGAAAGTTCTTGGCACCAACATCAGAGGACAAACTATTTTAGCAGAACTGGATAATGAAGGATCCATCCTTTTGCAGCCAGAGGCCATCCTCAATAAGCACACTCGTCATTTTCGCTCTTGCTATATCACAGAAATCTTAATTCAGTGACACAGAATGCAACTAGAGGATGCTACATGGGAACCACTCCTTCAGATTCAACAACAATTTCCACATCTAAAGCTTTGACGACAAAGCTTTTTCTAAGGGGGAGGGGATGTTAGGAACCCATGCCAACCATTCTCTTTACTTTGTCAGTATATTTTTGTTGGACGCATATGCTTTGTAAGTCGTCCCGTATTATTTGTTGATTTATAGTTTGTATTATTGTTGTTGGACGCATATGCTTTGTAAGTCATCCCGTAATATTTGTTGATCCATAGTTTGTACTGGCCCATGGTTTTGACCCATAGTATTGGCACCTAGATTTAGTATATAAGTTTGTGTTGAGGCCAATGAAGGCACCATGAAGTTATTTTGTATTGATCTTGCTCAAAGGAGGTTTCCCCCTCGAAGTGGCCTACGATCAATAAAAATATTATGTGATCTAATATATCGTGTATTCATCAATTAATTGTTGCAGGTTCTTCTCAATTTAATTGGATTAGAATATACCTTATGTAGTGCAAGCATTAGAGCATACCAAGAAAGCCATTGTGACCTTGGATGGGGTTTTGAACTATAGATTCAATATTTGGAACCATCTACATGATGCACTGGAATTACAACAATTTGACTAGGACATCAGAAGCTAGGATGAATTGGTCAGTACAGAGAAAAAGAGTATGGAACAATTGCTAATGTATGCAAGGAAATATTTAATGTATGAGGTTAGCATGTTGACCAAGAACATTTCAATTAGTTAGGTAGAGCATCAGACCATCACAATAGTATTTTTTGAGGCCCAAGAGAAAGCACATAGGCACTTTGATAGTTTGTACAGGCTCCAAGTGATGGATGTTATGTTCCTTCCGAATGCAAAAGATGAAAAATCCTGAAATTTGACAAAGTAAGGATGATGACGTTCATGCATTTATTGAGCAACTCCATGAAATCACTAGTATGTTCCATCCAATTCAATAGAACTTCCATCACATTGTAGCTGATCTATGCACATGCTTTCCATTTGTAGTATGTTTGGAGTTGTGAGCTGCGTGGATGATGACAAGCCACATCTTAGTGTCGGGGCCTATCGGTGCACAAGTTTTGATCTTTTTACTGCCCACAGATCCAACTGATGTCAGATTCAGTTGTTCTGAATAGAAATTTGTTTTCAACTATGCACTAGTAACAACATTCAATTTTGTCACTCCAGCCTATATAATGCCTATGTTTAGAAAGGGTTAGTTTGGTTCATACTTGTAGGTTGATTGGGTTCTATTCTGTAAGTTTGTAATGTTTTGAACTCTATTAGTAGTAGAAGCTTTGCGCTAATAATAAGAGATGTTTGGATGGGATAATGTGTGAATAATTAATCTATAAGTTATGGGAACATATAATTTGTTGAGGTTAACATATGTAATGTCATGGTGATACTTATTTTTTCCAAGTAATATAATGAAATCTCTATTTTTGTTTATTTTCGTGTGCATCCCTTCCATGAATAAGTGTTTGTGAGTTGTATAGTATCCAAATGTGCATGAATTATATATTTGATGCACGTGTTGAGATGAATTTATAAAATGTTGAATAGAAATAACTTAGTTCCTCATGTGTAGCCCTGATTCAGGTCTCTATTAATTCTTGGATGCATCTTAGGTGGGACTGTAATATGTTTATATAGAATTGAAAGATGTCGATGTATGTGGGATTTTGTTGGTTAGGTGAAGTTGAACCCTGTTATAAAAACAGGATCGCAGAGCAATAACAATAAACAGAAATGCAAATTTAATCACACATACACATTACAAGAGAGACACAGATATATCGTGGTTCACCCAACATGGGCTACGTCCACACTGAATTTTCCAGTCCTTATTATTATTACCGTCCAGCAAGTCGAAGGGATACAACCTGCAGCACAACCGCTGCACTTCCTCTTCTCTGTTTTACAGTCTCTCTCCAGATCTCAAAGATCTTTACAATGCATAAAACCTAATACATCAACACTAGCCGTATTACAATGTCTTTCTTTTATAAGGGAAATACAATGGGAAAATACCACGGGATACCCAAAACCATGGGCCCGCAAAACAGCTGGCGAAAAAAGCCCCAAAAAATTTCTTCGGGGGCGTTGCCCCCGAACCCCCGCCGGGGGACCACTGGCCCCCGGACCCCCCATCCAAGGGGGATGGGCCCCCCTGGAACCCCGTGGGGCGGCGATGCCCCCCCACACCCCCCCGCTGGGGTGAGTGTACAGTCCACCTACACATCATATAGAACTGGGGTACAAACACGACTAATACAATATCATCTATGAGACTAGAAGATCTGGCTCCACAACCAACAATCTCCCACTTGGAGACTGATCACAACAACTCCACCGCTGCTGCACTTGCTAGACTTGGACTTGGCAAATTTCTCCTCTTCACCTTCATGCTCGAAGGCCAACTGAAACCGAGCACGAACTCAGTTTCTCTCTGGTCACTACCTTTGTGAACATGTTTGCAGGATTCTGGCTAGTATGTATCTTTTCCAACTTTAACAGTTCATCTTCCAGAAAGAGCGTATGAAATGGTACTTGAGCTGTATATGTTTAGTCCTGGAATGGAATGCTGAGTTCTTTGCAAGATGAATGGCACTCTGGCTGTCACTATACAGTCTGCTATCCTTCTGCTTCTTACCCACTTCCTCCATAAACCTCTGCAACCAAATCATCTCTTTACTGGCCTCTGTAATGGCAACATACTTTGCTTCTGTTGTTGAAAGTGCAACAACCTTCTGTAGTTTCGAAATCCAGCTTACTGTTGTTCCACCTACAGTAAACACATACCCTGTGGTACTCCTCCTGCTATCCTTGTCACCTGCCATATCTGCATCAACATATCCCTGTAGAACAGTGTCTGAACCTCCAAAACATAATGCCTCAGTGGTAGTACCTCTCAAATACCTGAGAATCCACTGTACTGCCTTCCAATGTTCTTTACCTGGATTGTTCATATATCTGCTCACAACTCCCACTACATGTGCAATATCTGGTCTTGTGCACACCATGGCATACATCAAGCTGCCAACTGCTGATTGATAGGGAACCTTGGACATGTAATCTATCTCTTCTTGTGTCTTGGGACACATTTCCTTACTTAGACTCAAATGGCTAGCCAAAGGTGTACTTACAGGTTTTGCATTCTGCATTCTGAACCTCTCCAACACCTTTTGTATGTACTCACTTTGAGACAATGTCAATTTGCGATTTTTCCTGTCTCTCATTATTCTCATACCAAGGATTTGCTTTGCAGCACCCAAATCCTTCATCGCAAATGAATTAGCTAGCTTCCTTTTGAGTACATTTATATCCTGCATGTCAGACCCTGCAACAAGCATGTCATCCACATACAATAACAAGATAATATATCTTCCATTGTCTAGCTTCTTGAAATAAACACAGTGGTCAGAATGACATCTTCTATAACCTTGTTCTGTCATAAACCTGTCAAACTTTAGATACCATTGCCTTGGAGCTTGCTTCAAGCCATACAAGCTCTTTTTCAACCTGCATACCAGATCCTTCTTACCTTTGACTTCATACCCTTGTGGCTGCTGCATATATATTTCTTCCTCCAAATCCCCATGGAGGAAAGCTGTTTTTACATCTAATTGTTCAAGATGCAAATCTTCTACCGCCACTAGACTTAAGATAGTCCTAATTGAAGTCATCTTTACAACAGGAGAAAATATTTCATCAAAATCTATACCTTTCTTTTGTGCAAACCCCTTTACAACAAGTCTGGCCTTCTACCGCTTCTTACCTCCTTCTTCTTCCTTCAACCTGTAAATCCATTTGTTTTGCAATGCTCTTTTACCAGCAGGCAATTTAACCAAATCCCAAGTCTGGTTTCCTACCAATGAGTCCATCTCCTCATTCATGCCTTGCTCCCACTTCTTTCTAGTTTCCACCTGCATTGCTTCTTCATAACATTCTGGTTCACCAGAATCAGTCATCAATAAATAATACATTGAAGGAGAGTATTGTTTAGGGAGTCTACTTAACCTGGTAGATCTTCTTACAGTTGCAGGAGTTTCGGGTACTTGCTGCTGCTCTTGATTTTCTGGCACCTTCGGAACTTCATTTTCTTTAACTTCATCAAGCACTATGTACTCTGTGCTTTCCTTTTCCTATTTCTTTCCCTGCAACTGATCTTTATACATGACCTTTTCATTGAATATCACATCTCTACTCCTGATGATTTTGTTATTTTCATAATCCCATAAACGATAACCAAATTCATCAACCCCATATCCAATAAAGGTAAATTTATTGGATTTAGCTTCAAGCTTTGTTCTATTTTCTTTATCAATATGGACAAATGCTTCACAACCAAACGTTCTCAGAAATGAGTAGTTTACCTTTTTATCTGTCCATGCTTCCTCTGGAATACCACCATCCAAAGCACTTGAAGGTCCTCTGTTTATTAAATAAACAGCAGTATTTACAGCATCCACCCAAAACTGTAAGGGCAACCCTGCATGAAGTCGCATACACCTTGCACGCTCCATGATCGTTCTGTTCATCCTTTCTGACACACCATTTTCCTGTGGTGTTCCTGGGACTGTCTTCTCTCTACGAATCCCATGGTATGAACAGTAACTATCAAACTCCTTGCCGCAGTACTCACCTCCATTATCAGATCTGAGACACTTCAATCTTTTTCCTGTCTCATTCTCAACCAAAGCTTTCCACTTCTTAAAAGTAGCAAACACATCAGATTTCTGTCTAATGCAATAAACCCAAGTTTTTCTAGTTGCATCATCAATAAATGTAACATAATAATGAGAGCCACCAAGAGATTGTACCTGAGCTGGTCCCCATACATCTGTATGCACAAGCTCTAATTTTTCATTCTTCTTCTGTTTTCCAACCCTGAGAAATCTGACTCTCTTCTGTTTTCCATAAACACAGTTTTCACAGAATTCCAAACTTACCTGCTTCAAATCCGGCAGCAACTTCCTTGAGTGGAGAATCTGCATCCCCTTCTCACTCATGTGGCCAAGCCTATGATGCCACAATGCTGTATCTGTTCCTGTGGAAGCTAAAGAGATAGAATGGTCAGTATTATGAGGACATAAATACAACATACCTACTCTGTCTCCTTTTGCTATCACCATTGATCCTTTAGTGATCTTCCACCACTTTTCTCCGAACGTAGATAGACAGCCGCCATCTCCCAACTGCCCTGTTGAGATCAGATTTCTTTTCATAGCAGGAATATGCCTAACATCTTTCAACAACCAATCAGTTCCATTCTTAACTTTTATCCATACCTTACCCATTCCAACAATTTTACATGGCTCATCATCACCCAATAAAACATGTCCAAAATCGCCAGGAACATACTCATGAAAGTATTTCCTATGGGGTGTAGCATGACATGAAGCTCCTGAATCTACTACCCAATAATCACTAGTATTATCTAATGCAAGAATCAAAGCATCTTGTAACACATCACCTGCTACATTTGCTTCCTGGGTAGTTTCCTTCTGTGCATTTCCTTTCTTCTTTAGAGATTTGCAGTCTTTCTTCAGATGTCCTTTCTTTCCACAGTTCCAGTACTCTATCTTTCCCAGTCTGGACTTGGATCTACCCATTTTAGACTTTCCACGATTACCTTGGCTCTTTCCTCTCTCCTTTTGTCTTCCCCTGCTCTCCATGGTCAACGCATTACCTGATGTCTCACCTATGCTTTTTCTTCGCATTTCCTCGCTAAGAATAACACCAATAACATCATCAAATTTCAAGGTGTTTGAACTAGAGACAGAGTTACTTACAGCCATGACCAAGCTATTCCAGCTTTCTGGCAATGAACACAAGATTAGAAGAGCCCTAACCTCATCATCAAAATTCACACTTACAGAACTTAGCTGATTTGTAACCGTATTAAACTCATTTAAATGATCAGTAACAGATCCACCTTCAGACATCTTCATATTAAATAAACGCTTCATTAGAAATACCTTGTTGGAAGCCGAGGGTTTTTCATACAGCTTACCCAATGCTTTCATCAAACCCTCTGTTGTCGTTTCTTTTGAGATATTGAAAGCCACCGACGAAGCCAGGCTCAACCGTATTGTTCCTAGAGCCTTTCTGTCAAGAACCACCCATTCTTCGTCCTTCATAGTCGTCGGCTGCTTTGCTTTTCCTCCCAACGGTAGGTATAAATCCTTCTGGTACAGATAGTCCTCCATTTGCATCTTCCATAACCCGAAGTTTTGGCCGTTAAACTTCTCGACCTTAAACTTTCCTTCTTCTGCCATTGCTCCCACTCGAACCAGAAACCCTAGCTTCCTGCGGGTTTAACTGCCAAATAGACCTTTGGCTCTGATACCAATTGTTAGAAAAACAGGATCGCAGAGCAATAACAATAAACAGAAATGCAAATTTAATCACACATACACATTACAAGAGAGACACAGATATATCGTGGTTCACCCAACTTGGGCTACGTCCACACTGAATTTGCCAGTCCTTATTATTATTACCGTCCAGCAAGTCGAAGGGATACAACCTGCAGCACAACCGCTGCACTTCCTCTTCTCTGTTTTACAGTCTCTCTCCAGATCTCAAAGATCTTTACAATGCATAAAACCTAATACATCAACACTAGTCGTATTACAATTTCTTTCTTTTATAAGGGAAATACAATGGGAAAATACCACGGGATACCCAAAACCATGGGCCCGCAAAACAGCTGGCGAAAACAGCCCCAAAAAATTTCTTCGGGGGCGTTGCCCCCGAACCCCCATTTCTCGGGGGCACTGCCCCTGAACCCCCGCCGGGGGACCACTGGCCCCCGGACCCCCCAGCCAAGGGGGATGGGCCCCCCTGGAACCCCGTGGGGGGGCGATGCCCCCCCACACCCCCCCGCTGGGGTGAGTGTACAGTCCACCTACACATCATATAGAACTGGGGTACAAACACGACTAATACAATATCATCTATGAGACTAGAAGATCTGGCTCCACAACCAACAGAACCCTAGGTATGAGAGATTGCAACCAACATTTTTTTAATTAATTAAAATCATTAATAACTCTATATACCTTTATATTTCATTATAAAAATTGAAAATATCTACTTTGATACATTCATCCTCATGGGAAGCTAGGATTTTGGTAGCAAGTTTATGTTATTATTCATTTACATATTAAATGCTTGGGTTTATTGATAAGTATAGAAGGTTATCTGAATGCATTGTTGGGATTGAATGTAGTGGTTAGATATTAAATGTTACGGTTTATCAATATGGAGCAGATGTTTTATTTTCCATAAAAAAAAATTGCATTTAGATTTACCATAAAGTAAATCAAAATACATTCTTCAGGTGCACTTGGCAGTAAAAAACTCTCAAATCCTACTATAAAATTCTACTTTATCAATAATACCAAAAAATTGATGCTATTAAATTATATTTGCTTTGTTTCATCTAATTATATTTTACAAAGCATAAAAATAAGTATTGATAAGTTCTCACCCATATTTCATATCTGAATTGATTTTTTACCTATATAGATCTTATCAAAATATTCAAAATTCAAAGATGTAGCATTTATAATAAAAAATCAGTTTTTTATGTGCACATATAGTCAAGGACTTCCATCTTTTCTTCTACCTCACCATTTTTCTTTCTTGTGTAATTTACAAAACCTATAGTTAATATAATACCATCCTTTCAGAGTAAATATTCCTATTCATTATGTTCTCTAAATATATGGCATATTTTGAATGAATTAAAATTCCTTTCCAAATCCTTAAGTAGATTCCCTATCCCATTGAAATTGTTATTCAACAACTGCTTTGTTCCTTTCATCTGATATACCACTACCGACAAATGTCCAAACACCTAAAACTCTTTTACATTTTCCCCAATAGATAGCTTGATTAAAGTTATTAAAGTTAGGCACTTAGCCCTATTATTAGAGCCACTACCTTTATTCACTTTGAATGCAATACTGTGAAATTATGAGAGTTATAGAGTACCCCCAATCCAAAATTTCTTTCCTCTCCTTGAAATGGCCCATCAAAAAAACCCAACAACTATTTTTTATCAATGCACAAATCTTTAAGTTTTCTCACCTTCAATTTCTTGGCTTTGTAAAATTTCAATAAAGGAAAGACTTGTGAAATTAATTGGAATGAGAGATTTTATCAATCTTAAAAAATCCTTTAATTTATTGCAGTTCAAATGTCCCAAGTCAGTAGCAGAGGAAAACAATTTAAAAGGATTAATTATGCTCTCCTAAACCTCTTCTCTATACACTCCACTATAGAATGTGCTTCCTACAGGTTTCCAAGCTGAAGGATAACATCTATTTCTTTCCATATCTAAATAGATAAAGGGTAGTGATAAAAAGGTGTACCTTTGCTTCTTCTACACATCTACACATAACAAAATATCTCGGTCCATGAAAGCTTCTCTCCCACAAATTATCCCATGTAAGAGTTTTCTCCTTTAGAAGTAACCACATAAAAATTTACATTTATGCATATCCTTTGTTTTCTATAACGTCGACCACAACCCGAGCTTTTTTTGTTCCATACCATCCCAAAAAATGTTATCATCCTACTAAACTTTGAAACTCCTTCCCATAGGGGTTCTTGTTTAGAGTATCAAATTATTCATTTAGTCTGACTTGATCACATCTCAATCCCGCTATAAAACGATCCCATTCTATATTCCATCTCTGTTTTAAACCCAAGGATTCTGTGAATTTCCATTCTTGTTTAAAAGTCCATGCTTCTTCTGTATTCATTGCATGTTTTACAACTACTATTCCTTGACCATTTGAATCATTTATCACAACCTTTGACAAGAACACCTAAGGCCCATAGGCCATAATTCTATCCTCCCCAATTAAAACCCTTGACCCATATCCTAGTCTCCAAGCAAGAAAGTCACCTAGAATAGGAAATGGAATCGAATTTTCTTTCAAGTGAATTGATCCTCTTTTGATGTTTTTTGCTAGATTTCCTATCCAATCTATGATCTTTCCCCATCCCAGGTATTTTATTTTAACAATAGATTGACAAAAACCTTCCTTTGTTACAAAGTTCCAATTCATTGCCATTGACTTGCCAAATCTATATAAATAATTTATTCTCCACCCTTTGTGGTCTTTTGGATTTTCTACAGAGCTCCAATTTTTCTAATGCAAACCTAACCCATTCTTCCCTCTCCATAAAAATGAAAACATAGCTTCCTAATATTTATAGAGAATCTTTTGTGGATATATGCTATATTCATCTAGTAAACATGGATAGTAGAAATGATGGCCTTAATCAAGATGGATTTGCCTCCTCTTGTTACTAGTGGTTACACCAAAAAATTATTCGAGTTTCTATCATACACAACATCCATTCCCATTTCCTTTTATAGTTTTTTTGTTTAAGATGGAATCCAAGATACCTAAACCCTTTGTCTAATTCCATTTGTTTTGCTTTGCTTTGAAAACAAAAATAGCTTTATCCTCAATTCCATTATGGAAACAAGTTGATTTCTCATAATTTATTATCATACCCATAGAAAGACATAACATGTTTAAAATCTCTTTTAATTCATAGTCTTCATCATTTAATCTCCAAGGAAATTCATAACGGCATCTAGAAATAAGATATGCATAACACTTACCTCCAAACAAATCTTTATTCCGTGAAATCTACAATCCAACCTTGCCAAGTTTAAAGATCTATTGATCCCTTCCATCACTATTAGGAACATATAAGGAGAGATGGGGAATCCCTCACTTAGTCCCTAAGAAGGAGTAAAAAACTATGATATCGAACCATTGATTAACGAGGAATAATTTATATAGACTTACAAGCTCAAATCCAGATTACGAGCTCCAAAGAGAATATTACTTGAATCAAGACAAATCTAATGTACATCCAACATGAACAATCATAATTGTTCGAGAGATCATCCATGACAACCTTAGCTACCATCTTCTTGCTCTTAATAGAATGTAAACACTCTTGAGCTATTCCCACCACATCTTGTATTTGTATTCCATTCAAAAAACCAAATTGTTCTTGCAATATCTTGGCTGAGAGTATTAGCTTTTTCTGGATTGCTACCATTTTTTATATAATTTTATATACTACATTACACACTAGAATAGGTCTAAAGTATCCAAAGTTAGAAGGGTTATCCACCTTTGAAATTACACCAATAAAGGTTGAATTAAAACATGGCAACAATGAGGCTATATTGAATTCCTCGTATATGTAATTAAAACTTATTTTTTTAAATATTTAGTTTGTTCGATGTCAAGTACCAATAATTTGGTTATTTGTTATATTTAATATTAATTGTAATTTAATATATAATTAGTAGTATTTTAATTTTTTTAAATCAATAATAATGATATTTATAACATTTGTAATTAGTTTCAAATGAAATGCACGAGATATGTTGTATTATTATGTTTTTCTTTATTCGTTTTTATTTTTTTTCCAGAGAAAAAAACTACTTTTGATATTCATGATGAATCAAAAAGTACAAAGAAATGATCCTGATTCATATCAAAAAGAATCAATACTGTTCCAAAAAACTGCTGATAACTGACCAACATAAGGACTGAAAGTCATCGAGAAACTCGGATCAAGTACAGAGTTCGCAGACTCTATTACAAAATTACAGAGCTTCAAAATTAATAAAACCAGACTCAAAATATTATTGTTCAATCCAAAAAGAACAAAGAGCCACCATCCAGCATACTACTTTCAAACCATTCTTCCCAAATCAGATGACCTTCTGAACCTGCAAGGGCTTGCTTTGAAAGTTTGTCAGCAAAGGAATTATGCTCCCGATATATATGTTCAAACTTGATACTATGCTGTTTAGTGATTTCAAGAAGAGTCCTGGATGCCCAATGTCTCAAATTTAGAACATTGAGCTTAAAATCGCCAGTCGCCCATTTAATGGTAACCCTTGAATCACCGAAAACCTTTAAGTTGACCAAACCAAAAATGTTTGCAACCCTTAGCACACACCAGAGTGCCATTAATTCAGCCTTCATGTTGGTACCAGATCCACAATTTAACTTACTAGTGAAAAAATGAGATTCGTTGAGATAAATTACGCCACCAACAGCACAAATACCTGACTGAGAAGCTCCATCAAAGAACAGTACTGGTTGATCCACAGTGAGGTTGAAAATACTAATTCTGTCAGTCCTTAGCTTTTGCTTATCCACCTTACAGAGAGAGATCATTTTCAATGCCAAAATGCTACAATGAAAAGGATCTGGTAACGAGTTCTGAAAAATAGTACTGTTTCTGGAATACCATATGGCCCATGGAATACACACAGCAAGAAAAAAATGTTGCTTAACTTGTCTAAACCAGTTTAAAAAGCACTGATCGAAACTTCCAGATTCCCAGCAATGGGTAAATTTTAATTCATGAGATGCCATAGCCCAGATTTTGCGTGAAAAATCACAGTGTACAAATAAATGCTGTCTAGTTTCAGCAGCAGATCTACAGAGATAACAATAGCTGGGTCCACTCCACCCTCTATTACACAAATTATCCCATGTTTTTAACTTATTTTGTAGCAGCAACCAAGTGAAACACTTTAGTTTTGTAGGCATGTCCCATTGCCATATCCTTTTGTACCACCAATCTTGCGGGAAAATGAATTTATCTTGTAGAATTCTGGTGTATGCAGATCGTGCAGTGACAGTTCCAGTAGCTGGATTGCCTCCCCATAGTAGCTTGTCATCCTTGTTGTCTAAATAAACTCCAGCAGAACATAATTTTTTGGTGTAAGGATCCCAGATTCTTGCTAGATGACCCGAAAGACCAATATCCTGTGAAGAATACCAATACTGATGAGATATATTTCCTGCGTTGCGATGACAGATTTTGTCAAGTGTGGGAAGGCCAATAATATGAAGATACTGTGGGATAATATCAGGAAGAGAAAAATCTAGATCCAAGCCAACAATCGGATCAATCCCAATTCTGGTCTGTCTACCCGATCCAACCTGCCAAATTAAGTCCTTCTTTATCCAATGAAAGATTTTCATAAACCCCCTCCACATGGGTGAAAAGTTCCATCCAGTCAATTTTGGATTCCTAATCCAGCATGATGTATCCATCTTAATGTATTTACTGTGAATAATTTTGGACCAAAGAGTGTTTCCAAAAATACCCCTCCAGGCACATTTCAATCTAAGAGCAGTATTGAAAGCTTCCATATCTAAGATACCCCAACCACCAAAGCGATAAGGCCTAGCAAGCAAATCTGCAGCAACCATTAGGATCTTTTCACGAGTAATTGACCCAGACCATAGAAAGTTGAAGAAGTACCTTTTAAGAGTTTTAATGATAAAAGCTGGCATTTCTAGTAATGAAAACCAGTACACTGGTATACTGGAGAGAACAGATTTTAATAAGGTGAGCTTACCACCAATGGATAAAAACCGATATGACCACTGAGTAATACGAGCCTCCACTTTCTTCAGGATCCACATCCAATCTTTAATTTGATAGCAATTTGGCTTGAGAATAAAACCAAGATGTTTAAAACCTTGGTCTATGTGACAGAACCTGTAAGGCATGATCAAATGTATAGCTCTGATCTGGTCCTCTTCGAGATTGAAGTGAAAAAAATTAGACTTTGCAGTACTGACTAGCATTCCAGAAGCTCTGCAGAAAGTCTGGATGATGTGATTATAATTTGCCCATTCTTCCAAAGAGTCAGCCCCAACCACAAGTACATCATCAGCAAAAAGAATGTGGGAAACCACACAATCCTTTGTAAGCTTAAAACCTTTGATCTGACCATTCAAGATAGCATTGTTGACCAAACGACTAAAGGCATCCATAATCAGAATAAACAAAAGGGGGGATAATGGGCATCCCTGTCTAATCCCCCTGGAGCAGCTAAAAAAGTCAGATGGACTGCCATTGACAAGAACTGAAATGTTTGTAGAGGTAATGCAAGCCATAATCCATTTGATAAATTGTGCAGGAACACCAATTCTGATAAGGATCATTCCGAGGAATGACCAATTGACTCTGTCATATGCTTTTTCCAGGTCCATCTTAAGCAGGAGAGCTTTCTTCTTATGAATCTTGATTCTATGCAATATTTCTTGAGAAATTCCAATTGCATCGTGAATCTGCCTTCCTGCTGAAAAGCCAAATTGTTCAGCAGAAATGTGCTTGGAGAGAACAGGCTTCAATCTGTCAGCTATGATTTTGGCAATTAGCTTATATAACAGATTACAGAGTGCTATCGGGCGAAAATCACTAAAAGATAAAGGCTTATCTTTTTTTGGAATAAGGGTAACAAAGGTGGAACTTAGACCCCCTGTGATACATCCATTGTTTCGGGAAAAATTAACCAGCTCAAGCAATTCACTCCCCATCAGATCAAAAAAGTGCAAATACAACTCCACTGGCCACCCATCAGGCCTTGGGCTTTTATCTTTTTTGAAAATTTTCAAGGTCTGTTCAATATCTTCCAGAGTGATTTCTGCCTGAAGACAGTCAGCTTCCTGTACATTGAAGAACCGGGGAAAAAGAGATGCAACGTTGATCTGATCAGTGAGACAGCAATCACCAGGGTCACCATAGATTTTGCCAAAAAAAGACAAAGCTTCTGATTTGATGCCATTAATTTCCTTAATCTGGTTACCCATACCATCCATAATTTCCCAGATAAATTTCGAACTTCGCCGAGCAGATGCAAAGGCATGAAAGAATTTGGTGTTTTTATCTCCATGAGAAACCCAGATTGCACGACTCTTGAGACGCCACTCTTTCTCCTCTTGTAAGAGTAATTCCTCTTTTTTCAATTCAAACTGTTTCATAATTTCAAAAGCTTCAGAAGACAGGGTATTGTTCATATTATCTTCGAAAGAAGTCTGGAGTTTATTGTATTTATTTTCTAAGTTAATAGAAATAAAATTAAATAAAAAAGTGGGAGATTTTTTTTTGAAAAACGTGGATATATTTTTGAAAGACGTGGGATATTTTCTTAATACTTTTATGTATGGTTTTTAATGATTAATTTTTTTTGAGGAATCTCTTATAATGTTCATGACATGTAAATAATGTCATGTTAGATCATTATGATGTGTTATTAATATGATACTTAGAAGATGAATTTAATGATTCTTCCTTATTGTAGGAGCTAGAAGATGGATTTAGTAGTGATCTTTCATTATTTTGGTAATTAGAAGAGAGTTTAATGGTTTATAATTTAATCTAGTAATAGTTTACATAATTCTCTATACACTAATGTATGTATCAACAACAAAATTATTTTATGTAATTTTTTAGGTAAAACAAAATCGAGAATAAAAATATGTATAGATAATATCTCTTTAAATAAATTATCTATCTATATATATTCACGGATTCCTATGCTTTTCTAAGCAATTCTTCTCAATAAATCTCCATGATCAAAAGATGGATGGTTCATTTTTGAATCTTAAGGAATTTAACCTCTTGATTAAGGAGTTTAACCCTTGGATCAAGACTCTTAAACATCAGGTGAGAGATCTCATACCTAGGTCATGCCTTAACGAACAACATTCTTGATGATGATGATGATTAATGTCCATTGAGACCAAATTTGTTCTATCGGACCTTAAGAAGGTCATTGCTTGGTTTTCTTTAACTTTTGTTTCTATGCTCAAAAATCTTAGAAATAAGCTTTCTAAGCTCCCTATAGTTTTGGAAAGTATGGAGGTTAGAAAGACTTGTATTGTAGAAAATATTATGAAACTCATATCTAATGTGGGTGTAAGAAGGACACTCTAAGAGAAAGTGATTTTCATCCTCAATGCTCATAGACTCACAAAGATGGAAAACCCTTTATTTCCACGGATTTTTGGGAATAGGCCAATGCCCTGTTTCGTTATGGAGCTCATGAGAGTTCATTCTAATCTTCGATATATTAATTTTCTTATTTGAACTAGTTATTATCAAGAGATGATTCTCATATTCCAAATTAGGGTTACTGACCTCCTTATAGTATCTTAGTTTTCTCTTCATCGTTGAATTTTCCTCGCACCACAATTTCTCTTTAAACTTAGAAGAAATAATATTTTTGACATTATCGATATTCTACAAAGTGTCATTTTCATCAATGCCCAAATGGTCTAACCAAGCCATTGTATATTTACACCAACTCTACCTGAGGTGTAATTTGTTTTGAATTGAATTTAAATCAATTTTAGGAAGTCTCTCATTTTCCATGTTATTTATCTTGTGCGTGTACATTAGGTACCTAGTCATGGCCATGATCTTGATGGGGAAAAGACCCACTTCTAAGAGGATAATAGGATAAGGTGTGTTGCTTTTAATTTTGAGTTTATAAGTTATAAACCACTTATGGATTTGCTCAATATTTCTCCAATATTTTCTATAAATTATGCACCCCCATACTTCACAACCGTATAAGATAACAAGGATGACAAGAGTTTCAAATATGAAGGTTTATTTTTATCCCACATGATTAGGTTGGTTTATTTACAATTATTTTCAAGACCAAAATAAGCTTTCCATCCTCCATTAATCCTCTTCTCAATGTTATGGTTCCAATTGAGCTTGTGATGAATATCAATTCCAATATACTTGTAAGAATTCACTTCCTTCAATTTACTATTATCATAAATAAAATTTGCATAAGCGTTTTTCTTAGATTTTATAATCATAACTTGTGTCTTGTTGGTGTTAACAGTCATACCCATGTTAGATTAGAATATTTGAGAATTATTAATTGTTTATTGAGATCAAAGGGTCACTTTTCCATAAGAAAATTATTATCAGCATAAAGCCGGAGGATGATAACTATCCCAACTAATATTGTTCTGAAACGACCTACTTCTTCTAAACACCTTTCTAGTTTATCGATGTAAATGGAAAAAGTGGTAGGGGAGAGGCGGAAACCTTGCTTAGCTCCAATATTAAAGTTTATGTCCGTTCACCCACCCTTGTTATTCTTAAACTGGGCAATCACTTTTTTTATAACCTTATCGTGGCATCTCTCGATTCAAAAGGAGCATTAAGCTCCCGTAGCCTATTCCACGGGTGATTTCTAGGCATTGTATCAAAATTTTTACTAAAGTCCACAAAGAAACAAAAAATATATGACTTATTATTAAGACATTCCTCTGCAATGAGCCTAAGGGTAATGAGGTTGTCCGTGGTTGAATGATTTCTTCTAAAACCTTCTTGTCCTTTATCCCTCTTACCTTCCATCTCTAGCCATTCATTGATCATCTTTTCTAAGATAATACCATATAAATTGGATAGGTGAAGGCTAATCATAATGGTCCAATAATTAGAGGGGTTATTTTTATCACCACTTTTGAAAATAGGAATAATGAGGCCTCTAATTCCAAGGTGTAGGGAATCTTTGCTTGATTGCTAGATTAAAGAGTCTGTGGATGTGAGGGATGAGGACATGCCACCCAATTTTTAGATTTCTGCTTGGTAGCCTTCAATGTCTTTGGATTTTCCATTTGTTAAGCACTTAACCCTGAAATCTATGTCTACTAGTGAGAAAACTTATTTCATTGTAAGGAGGGTTTGAATGTTATCTCTGATATCTTAGGATTCGTAAATATTTTTAAGATAGGAATTTCAATCTTATAAAGTAATCATATTATCTTCTTTTGTTTTGCGAGTTAGAATTTGCCTCCAGAATTTCTTAGGGGCTACCTTGGAGAGGTGTAAGATATTTTCCTTCCATTTACTAAGACAGTGCCTTTTTTCTTCTTCTTTTAATTAGGGTTTTGTAGTGATTTATCTTCTCTATTTTTATTGATTATGGACTAGCTTCCTTCATTTTTTTTCTTGCATTTTAACACTCTTTATCATACCAAGGGTTTCTTATACTATCTCTCTTTTTAAGAGAGACTTCAATAGAAAACTTGCTAATGGATGACGAAAGGTTTGTGGTAAAATTATGGTAGAGATTTACTATATTCTCCATACTAGATAAAGGAAACAAACCGTTTTTTAAATCATGGAGGAAAAGGTTGGCTTTATTTTTATCGAAGATCGTGTACTTTTTGCAATGAAAGTTTTCCTCTTTGGGACCGTGTCACCTACCCAAATTTTGAGGATATTTATTTTATTTTGCAAAATAATTTATGTTAATTTATAATTACAAATTTTTGTAATTTTGACCAAATCTGGTCAAAGATGACTGTAATGACTCATTATTATTATTTAATAAATTAAAATAGGAGACAAACACTCAAGAAAGCTATTACAAGAGTGTTCACTAACCCACTAGGAGGAATGGAAGCTACTAGAAGGTATGGGACAGATGACAGCATTTGCACTCCACCAATAGCTATTGGTTATGGGACAACTACCCCTAAAATTGTGGCATTATTCCCAGGTGGGGAAGTGAGCAGGCAGCTCATTAATGACCAGTTAATCGCAAAAGGTTTAGTAGCCTATATAAGGCAATTTGAATTGAGAAGGCATCTCTTAAAATATTTTCTGCAGAAATATTCCTCATGTGCATCAGGTGATGACTGAGAGATTCGAATTAGGGAGGCTATGTGAGAGTGCAATTGTAAGTCTGCAAATTATTTCTGAGAAGGAAAACCAGAGGTGCTGGTGCAGGTCTTTTTTACTGCTGAGTCTGTAAGACTGGATAAACTAGTTGCTGTTGTAATATTGAGGACCTAAGCTTCTAAAGTTTCTTCCTCCTGGTGGTTCAGTGAACAGTCTCGAGAGTCCTAAGGAAGGAATCTTGGTTGTTTTCAGAGCAGGTTGGGTGGAACAGGATCCTTGGGTGATTTGTTTCTCCTACAATTATCAGGTTCTACAATTTCTTTATTATGTTTGTATTTTTCAGGAGTATGAATCTGTGCAGCAACTGGTTTAGAAAATTTACTAATGATCAGTAGAAATAACTATTTTTATTTTCTGATCTAATTTAACAATTTGAGTAATGAAATGACTCCTCTACATTTTTCTCCATGCTTGAGTCTGCATCGTACTCTAGTTAGAGTGGTAGCATTAAATCGGCCAAATTTAGTAAGCAAAAGGCTAAGAGGATTATCTTAGACTCTTATAGTAATGTTCTTGTCAGAATTTTGTCCTATATTTAAAACACAGTAAACATTTCAGTATAGCATCAACTATAGCCTAGAATTCATTTAATTAATACAGGAAAGGAAAACACAGTATGTTTCTGCACAGTTCTGTATATTTCTTTTAATTATATTTTTTTTCAACCATTAAGCAAATGCACATCAATCTTATAGATTTCATGTTTTTCTTTAGCATTTGTATTTTCAAGAATAATAGCACCTGGAAGAAATAATTTCTACACAAGATTTATATGTTCCCATTTAAATCAGATCTTTCTCAGATAAGAAATATCGTGCAATTCAACATTTATTTCCTTAAATTTTTCAAGTAAAGGATAGTCTAGAATTATATCATCTACAAAATCTATTCTCTGCACAAAATTATTATATATAAACCTATTATTTCATCACCTATTTCATTCTGAAGTTAAAATACAAAATCTATGCACAGTAGTACCAAACCCTATGTTTTTTTTTTGACAAGAACGGTTAGGTTGTATTAATCTGCGTTCTGGCAAGCCAGATCCAAAAAGTTACAAATCGGAAGAAGGTTGGTGACCTCGAACAGTGCTGCCAACCTTCTTGTGAAAATCTTGGGAGACAAATCCCATCTGTTTCTTGAGCTAATTCGAGATACTGACAAAAGGAGCTTACAAGGGTAAATTCTCACAAACTGTGAGCAAAGTAGAAGACAAAAGCAAAGCATTTAGAGTCAGGGGGATGAAATTTGCCCCTTAAAGTAGGGATCCAGCTTTTTCTGAGATCCAAAAGAGATGTTAGAAGCCGTCTCCTTTTCTCTGCGTGCCTTGTTGGTCCTTCGCCCTCTGGTAAGGGGTGGAGACGGGACTGAATTGTCTTCAGGTTCAATAATTCCCACAGAGCCGCTGGAGGGGACTGAAACAGCCGGACCTGCAGGGGCAGGTGGTTCAGTATCTGAAGCCCTGGCTTTCTTCGCATCCACTGAGCCAGGTAGGGCAGGATCCGAAAGTCTTTCGTCTACCGGAGGGTCTTCCATAACTGTTGTTGCATCAGGGTCTAGGGCTTCTTCTTCTTGCAGTGCTTCAAAGCTGTTTTTATTTTCAAGAGTTGCCTCCGCTGAAGGAGTGACCTTCGGAACCTGGGCTAGTGATTCCTTTCGCCTTGGCTGCCTTCGCCGGTTAGTTACTGGCTGAAAATCATCTCCTTTAGCTGGTTCTGCCACTTATGAGGCTTTGGGGCAGCATTTTGCGAAGTGACCATAAGTATGGCACCGAAGGCACTTAAAAGGGATCTGCTCGTAGTCCAGCTCTTGGATATGGCGCCATTCCCCCAGGGAGAGCTGAATGGATTCCGGGAGTCCTTTCTTGAGGTTAACCTCAACACAAACACGAGCACAGGTAAATTGATCCCCTTTCGGCTCCACACTGTCCAGGAAACGCCCAAGCTTATTTCCAATGTCCTCCAGAGAACTTTTCCCCCATAGATGCAGGGGGAGATGAGGCAGCCTAAACCAAACAGGGGCTGCAGTGATCTCAGCTCCGGGATTAAAATCAAGAGTCCAGGGGGCTAAGAACAGCCCCCTCGGCCCCATGAAATAGGGACCAGATCTGAAAACTAGATCTCGATCCACTTTGCTAGAGAAGCTGAAAACAAAAAAGCCCCTGCCTACTGCACATAGAGAAACGTTTCCTTGTATCAGCGATTTCCAGCGTTCTTCCATCCAAGCCTCCACCGATTTGGGGCTAGGCCATAACCCCGTGAACTTTCCGATGAGGGCTTTTTCTGCTAGAAGGAGGGCAAGATTGCATGGCTGTTCTGGAGATAGTTCCAAAGAGGGGATCTCCTCCATCTTCTTAACAAACTTAGACGAGAGAGAAGGCTTGGCTTTAGGTCCTGCCGAACGGACTAATGCTGTGAAAGCTTCCAAAGTTTCTTTTTCCATCTCTGCAAACCTGTCTGGAGCCATCCTGGAGGCGGCGACCACCAGCAATGAGGCGGCGAGCAACAAAAACGCAGGCAATCTGGCCCTGCAAGCATAGGGGACCCTGCAAACGAGCGATAACGCGTCCCTGAACAGCTGCGACCCTGCAAAAAACCAGAGAGGCGGCTAGGGTTTAAGCCCTAGCCGCAGAGATTCGTCGGGCAACGCGAGCTCTCATTCCGTTTCATCCAGCAAACTTTGTACCAAACCCTATGTTACATACCCTAGTTTTTGCAATATCCTTCTAATGCATAGTTCATAAACCTCTCGTCAAAACCTTTCATGGAAAATTTAGACATTTCTTTCCCAAACCCTAACTAGCATTTCAAAATTTCTTCAAGACAACATTTACCACTTAGCAGAAAACATGATTCAGTATTAATATTTATTAATAGCTCATAACCCTAGTGAGAACCCATCTCAAACATCACAAACATTCACATCATCAAAACCTTGTTACACAAGTTAAGTTCCAGGTACAGTGGTACTTTGCAAGCTAGATAACAATAAAAAAACTACTGGAAGGATTCATTGCGAATTAAAATAGACACCGTGGCTTTTTCATTTACACAACTTCTGATAGTCAAACTTATCTCAAAGCTTTCCCAAAACTTAAACATCAACAACGATGGCAAAGCTACAGGAAACTATTATCTACAACAACCATTATTGTTCATTATTACAATAACATTTATTTGCACATTTCTTAACCCTCATTTCAAAATCACAGCATTTCTTTACAGAATCAAACCATCATTCATAAGTGTAAGAGAACACTAGGTTCCTAGACCTTCCCATTTAGAATGGATATCAGAGTTACATATCGGACCTGTTAAGGTTCCAAAGTAGGCAAGGCTTAAACCTTTTTCAACCAAATCACTAAACAAGACCGTGGAGCAACAAAGAACGCAGGATTATACCCTTACCAAATAGAAAGTAAATTACGATTCCGAAGTTCTTAAGAGACAGTGTAACTAGGCATCAAAGGAGCGGAATGGCTATTTAAACCAGTGAATATTATCCGCAGTATCGTATTAATCAAGATAGGACTAAAAAAAAAAACTCAACACTTGGCCATAACCAAAAACAAGTCGATAAGTTCCAACTCTCAGCATAAGATAGTTACCATCACATCTTGAAAAAGGGAGCACCTACGAGGTTTTCAAGAACCACCGGGGCTTACTAGGAGAAGTAGAAGAATTCTTCATTCTCCATGCTTGCACAGGAACCATCCTTGAAGTGGGTACCTGCAAAATTCCATTTCAAAGGGGTTAAAACAAGAAGATACAAGAAAGTAAACAAGAAACACAGTATTATTCATTATCGTAAACATTACCTTTCTAATCGGAGCTCGGATCAGTGGCACACCACACCAACAAAAGAATGACAAATCCTGGTAGCAACAGCAGTAACCACTATTTCAAAACCCGGAAGACGATTTCAGATGGAGGACCCGAATCCCAATTTCAAACACTCTCAGCAACTGACAGATGAACACTTATATCTTTACATAACTGTATCATGGCTCTTATGCACTAATGAATAAGCCTGAAACCTGTAACTTCATCACTCAGGTCCCGGGTTCAAGACCGAAAAGGGATTCCTCTTCTCATAGAAACAATCAACCCTACCTTTCAGCTTCCTGTCGACCCTACTCACCTCCCACTAAGTGTAACAATGAAGGAAAGAAATCCAAAGGACATGACTTACCTACACATGTTTAGGGTTTCATCCACAACCCTAGATCTTACAAGTGATCAACGAACGGTAGTGGCCAACCCTAGCATGTTGTTTTTCGAACCAATGATGCAGTATTACCATTTAATTGCTGCATCTACCTATTTCCATGTAAGCGGACAGAGATCTCATGCATGGCACAACTCAGCCTTAGGTTGGCGCTCATTACAATCCCAAGCACATGATGATCTTACAATCAAGCCTCCACTTCATTATCGATCTAATCAACATTAAATGCCAAGACTTGTCAATGCCAATGGTTCGTGTAAAAAACCAAGCTTTATACCCCTATCAACATCGCAACAATTGTTTGTTAGGTTCGACTCTATCAATTACCGATATGCATCGAATAATTCTATGTTAGGTTTTGGCTCATATTTCATATTAATCATTATAGTCATGGTTGCATCATATCATTTATAACATGTGCTATTATATGGGGGAAATGCATTAACACATTATAATTATCAATATGTCTCTATTATAGCTGATGTTAAGACCTAAAGCAATAAGCTTAGCCGTATAAATGCTCACATAGTATTAACCATTGGATAATTGGAGACCATATATAGAGTTAAGACTTTAGCTATGCATAAGTACAATTTAAATACTATGCATACTATATATTGCACATTTTAGCATGCATTTTCCAATTCATAAAATGAATGAGAGTCTATAGGCATGTATGAATGGGTGATACACTTCCCAATACGAAGTTCATAAGCATAAGCACCATACGCACCGTTATTATCTATGTTAGCCATGTTTTGCAAAGTCTAACGACAATGTAATACTATATGTATAGCTTAATTGGTGACGATATTCACTTCTTTTACTAAGTTCTTAGCAGAAGCACTAACCATATTTTTCATATTTCAACTATGTAGCGATAATCAAAATAGCATTATTTCAGTATGTTGATGACGTAATTTTATATTATAGAAGGGATTGAAGGTCAGCACGTAAACTAGAAGTAATAACGATATATTCATACCTCCAGTAACTTGTTTCACAAGGACGTAGTTATCATTTAATTATACCTTGGAATTGAATTGAAAGACACTTTAACATTAATGTCGTAGAAATTATTACCTGTTGTCTGCACAAAGATACACGA
Source organism: Larix kaempferi (assembly GCA_027924585.1). NCBI lineage: Eukaryota > Viridiplantae > Streptophyta > Pinopsida > Pinales > Pinaceae > Larix > Larix kaempferi. Next base: position 23,294,306 of record BSBM01000767.1, on the reverse strand, counting down.
TTCAAATGACTTAGCTAATCATATCTAAGTAAACTCTAGGGTACATTGTAGGACCCCTTCATCATCACCCAAGCAAATTGTCAACTCATGATCAATATCATCATAATAGTACGAACTTATAACAACATATATTTATACTTAGAACTTGAGAAAGTCTTTAGATTGTATTCCTTTCATAATCATAAAAATATCTATTGTCAAGAAGTTTAGCATCCGTTTAAATCTGAACAGAAAATGTAACCGTATCATGTTTATTTGGGAAGTATGATGTGTCATAGTTTTGAATTATCTTAGTGAAGAAATTTATTTAATTTATATTTTCCGCATTAATGACTTTGATAATTATTTCTATTTTAATTTTTTTTATTTTGGTAATTTTCGGGATGTTACATGTGGTATCAGAGCTCACGTTTGAACTCTAGGTCTAAAAAGGTCCAAGAAACACACAACATAAATTTCCTGACTACGAAAATTCTTACTAACTCAAGTTAAATTGTTGTCATATACAGAAAATTGCTTTTAAGTTACAGGTATGGAAGGATCAGTTGAACATATGGACGACGGATTTCCACCAAACAACCATAGTACGGGATAGCAATTTGAAAGAGAAGTCCATGGCAATCTGAATTACAATTCATCAGAGCTATATTGTGCCTTTCAAGAATTGAAAGCAGAGAGAAGATCATTTAAGGAGGACAATGAGAGAAATTTGAGAACACAAGAGGAATTAAAGAAAGTATTGTTCGATCAATACCCAACAGATGAACAGGATAGAGAAGTTGAACATACTACCAAAACTGAAGACTTACATTATGAGCACAAGAGTAAGCAAGTAAAAACAGATGATGAAAACAGCAGCTCAACATCGTCAGGAACTGCCAAACACCCATGTAAAAAGAAACGCAACTATTCTAGTGATAGCAGTGAAGGAGGTTACAAGCCAAAAAGGAAAAGCCATAAACATTATGAACAAATATCTAGGGAGTTCAAGAAAATCAAACCCCCAGCTTTCAATGGAAAAACAAAGAAAGGAGAAACAACTGAGGCATGGCTGTCCACCATGAAAAGGTATTTTCAGATCTATGATTACTCAGAATCCTTAAAGGCAAAAATGGCAATTTATAACCTAACCGAGAAGGCAGATATTTGGTGGCAGGACCTCAAAAGAGTTAAAGGCATAAAGGACAAAGAGGTGATTTGGAGTACTTTTAAAAGATACTTCAAAAGAAATTCTTATCTAAGCAGTATTCTGAAGAAAAATCCAAAGAATTCTATGATATAAAGCTAGGAACAATGAACATGAAAGAACTGAACAACAAGTTTCTAAATTTGCTAAGGTATGTGCCATACCTGGTGGAAGAAAAATCGAAGGTTCAAAGATACCTGATTTGCCTACCCTTCAAAATCAAGGATAGAATAGAGTACGATAACCCAAAAACGTTAGAAGAAGCCATGAGGAAAGCAATTTTTTGCTTTGATCATAACAAGAAAACAGACTGGAGTATCTAACTAGAAAAATCATAAACCGAGTAACTTTGAGCAGAAAAAGAAAAATTTGGAAATTTTGGTTTCCAAAAAAAAAATTCATCATCAAAATTTTCAAGGAAACAACTCCAGCAATAATCAACAACAAAAATTTACAGCCCCCATAAATGTTCCCAATGTTTCCATAACCAATGAATAGAAGCCACCTATAAAATTTTTTGAGTGTCAAGGTCCTTATTATGCCTTAGATTGTCCCCTTAAGAAGCGTTCAGCTAACCATATTCACTCCATACAATCTGAAGCTACTGTAGAAGATTTGGCAAGAGAAGTACCCAGAATTAATGCAGCATTAGACAATCGGCAAGCAGAACACCAAGTCTCAATGATAGAGGTTGAAGGTATGCTACAAAACCATCAAGTTTCTATTTTGATTGATCTAGGTGCTAGTCTGAGTTATATATCTCCAGATATTGTAGAAAGTTGTAAGTTGAAAACATAAAAATTCAATAAATCCTGGTTAGTTGGACTAGCAACAGGAACAAAAATAAAAGTTTATGAATTCATGGAAAGTTGTGTTTTATCTATGAATCAGCTAACAACGCAGATCAAGTTAAATATTCTACCTTTAGGAGCATATGACATCTTAATTGGAATGGACTGGTTAGAAGCCCATCATGTCATCCTGAATTGTTATGAGAAAAGTTTCAGTTGTTTGAATGATGAAGGAAGGACAGCAGAAGTGAAGGGTGTTCCTAGAAAGACATCCCTTAGACAAATTTCAGCTATGTAGGTAAAAAAAGCAGTCAGAAAAGGGTGCCAAATGTTTGCAGTAAATGTAGTAAATGAGGAGTTGTGTACTACAGCAGAAAAATTGAAAATAGAAGACATACATGTCCTAAATGAATTCGAAGATGTTTTTCCTGAAGAGATTCCAGGATTACCTCCAAAAAGAAATCTAGATTTTACTATTGAATTAATACCCGGTGTAGTGCCAAATTCTCAAGCTCCATATAGGAAGACTATACTATATTTGAATGACTTAAAATCTCAGTTTAAAGAACTGATAGATAAAAAGTATAAAAGACCCAGCTTGTCTCCTTGGGGAGCACCGGTCATTTTTGTTAAGAAGAAAGATGACACCTTAAGACTTTGCATAGATTATTTTCAACTGAATAAAATGACGATCAAGAATAGATACCCGTTGCCCCGCATTGACGATCTATTTGATCAGCTACGCGGAGCAATGATATTCTCAAAGATTGATTTACGATCAGGATATCATAAGGTTCATGTGAAGGATGAAGATATTTTCTAAACAGCCTTTAGAACTCGATATGGACATTATGAGTTTGTGGCCATGCCATTTGGGTTGACTAATGCCCTGGCAATGTTTATGTGCCTCATGAATAAGATTCTGCACAAATACTTGGATAAATTTGCTATTGTGTTTATCGATGACATTTTACTATTTTTTAAGAGCATGATGAACATCTGCGTATCATTCTACAAGTTCTGAGTGATCACTAGTTATATGTTGTTCAGTAAGTGTGATTTTTACAAAGACAAAATTCAGTATTTAGGACACATAACCTCCAAGGAAGGAATTCCAGTTGACCCCACTAAGATAAAATCCATTAATGAATAGTCAGTCCCTAAAGATGTGTCGGATGTACGATCATTTATGGGTATTACTAGATATTATAGAAAATTCCTTGAAGGGTTTTCAAAGATTGCGAACCCCATAACGTCCTTGCAGAAGAAAGGAAACAAGTTTGTATGGGATAAAAAGTGCACGGACAGTTTTAAAAAGTTGAAATAATTACTGACTACATCGCCTATTTTGAGGATTGCAGATCCTATTAAGGATTTTGTAGTAGGTACGGATGCATGTAGGGACAAACTTGGAGGATTCCTAACACAGGAGGGACATGCTATAGCCTATGAATCTAGAAAGCTGAAAATACATGAGAAGAATTATTCTACTTATGATCTGGAATTATTAGCAATAATTCACGCTTTGAAAATTTGGCGCCACCACATTATTGGCAGAAAGCTTACATTAATGACAGATAGCATGGGGTTGAAATACTTACTAGATCAGAAAAATCTGAATGCTAGACAACCTAGCTGGCTAACTTTTCTGAGCGAATATGATTTTGAAATTCAGCACATTAAAGGGAGGGAGAATAAGGTTGTTAATGTGTTAAGTCGTAATGCAAGAATAAATTTTATTTCAGACATCAGCACATACACAATAGACTTGGAAAATCATATTTTTGAAGGGATCAAGATGGATGATGAATATAGAAAACTACATGAAAGGACAACAAGAAACAATTCTGAAAATACTATGACAGATTACAGTTTGAAGGAAAATGGACTGTTGTTGTATACAAACAGATTGTATGTACCCAACATACCAAATAGTGAAAATTCTGATTTTGGATGAGATGCACAAAAGCCACTACTCTTTCCATCCAGGTTTTTAGAAAACCATCACTATGTTATGAAAGAAATACTATTATCCCAAAATGAAGGATGAAGTAACAGAATATATAGCTACATGTTTTGAATGTCAAAAAGTAAAGGTGGAACATCAGCATCCTGCTGGATTATTACAGCCATTACCTATACCTAGATGGAAATGGGAAATCATAAGTATAGATTTTATCACTGGGTTACCAAAGAATCAAAGACAAAATGACTTCATCATGGTGGTAGTAGATAAACATAGCAAGGCAGCACATTTTATTCCTGTAAAGGCTACTCATAAGGCTCTAGGCATCGTAGAAATTTTCATGAAGCAGGTTTTTCGATTGCATGGGATACCAAAAGTAATAGTTTTAGACCGTGACTCAAAATTTACGAGAAATTTTTGGAGGTCCTTGTTTAAAGGGTTGAATATAACCTTAAATCTCAATACCGCATTTCATCCCCAAACAGATGGACAGTCAGAAAGGGTGAATCATATTTTGGAAGACATGCTAAGAATGTATGTTAAGGATCATCCTGGTAAATGGGAGGACTATATGCATTTAGAAGAATTTGCATATAACAATCACTATCAGGCATCAACGAGGCTTATCCCATTTGAAATTCTTTATGGTAGGAAATGTAACACGCCAGTGTCATGGAGTGATCTAGTTAACAGGGTTGTTTTAGGACATGAATTGTTGCAGAAGTTAGAACTAATTGTAAAACAGGTACAGGGAAATCTAAAAGCTTCCCAAGATAGGTAGAAAATTCATGCATACCTTAGAAGAACTCATAAAGAGTTCTAGGTTGGTGAGCATGTTTTTCATAAGGTAATGGCAAAGAAGAGTTCCTTGAAATTGGGAAACTGTGCCAAGCTAGCACCTAGGTATTGTGGTCCTTTTGAAATTTTTTCAAGGGTTGGACCCGTGGCATATCAATTGGCCTTGCCCTCAAACCTCAAAATACATAATGTTTTTCACATTTCATTGTTAAAGAAATATGTACATGGTGCTACTCATGTTGTAAGTTGGAATGATGTTCACGTGGAACAAGATGGTGATTTTCAAGTGGAACTAGACTGTATCCTCGAAAGGAAGGAAAGTTTACTCCGGAATCGCACCATTCAGTAGGCAAAGGTGCAATGGGAGCACCTTAGCCCAGTGGAGGAAACCTGGGAGTTGGAAAGTAGTATGTGGGAAGCATACCCAACTCAATTTCGGGAACATTCAGAAAGTGAATAAACAACATTGAGGACAATGTTGAGACTTAAGGGGGGGTCTATGTCACCTACCCAAATTTTGAGGACATTTATTTTATTTTGCAAAATACTTTATGTTAATTTATAATTACAAAGTTTTGTAATTTTGACAAAATCTGGTCAAAGATGACTGTAATGACTCATAATTATTATTTAATAAATTAAAATAGGAGACAAAAACTCAAGAAAATTGTTACAAGAGTGTTCATTGACCCAATAAGAGGAATGGAAGATGTTAGAAGGCATGGGACAGATGGCAGCATTTGCACTCCACCACTAGCTGTTGGTTATGGGACAACTACCCCTACAATTGTGGCATTATTCCCAGGTGGGGAAATGATCAGGAAGCTCATTAATGACCAATTAATCACAAAAAGCCTAGGCAGCCTATATAAGGAAATTCGAATTGAGCAGGGAGCTCTTACAATATTTTCTGCGAAAATATTCCTCATGTGCATCAGGTGATGACTGAGAGATTCGAATTAGGGAGGCTATGTGAGAGTGCAATCGTAAGTCTGCAAATTATTTTTGAGAAGGAAAACAAGAGGTGTTGGTGCAGGTCTCTTTGACTCATGAGTCTGTAAGACTGGATAAACTACTTGCTGCTGCAAGATTGAGGACCTAAGCTTCTAAAGTTTCTTCCTCCTGGTGGTTCAGTGAATAGGCTTGGGGGTCCTAAGGTAGGCATCTTGGCTATTTTAGGAACAGGTTGGGTGGAACAGGCTCCTTGGGTGATTTGTTTCTCCTACAATTATCAGGTTCTACAGCTTCTTTATTTTGTTTGTAGTTTTTAGGAGTATGAATCTCTGCAACAACTGGTTTAGAAAATTTACTAATGATCAGTAGAAATAGCTATTTTTATTTTCTAAATTAATTTAACTATTTGAATGGTGAAATGACTCTGCATTTTTTCCCATGCTTGAGTCTGCATAGTACTCCAGTACAGAGAGGTAGCATTAAATCGGCCAAATATAGTAAGAAAAAGGCTAAGAGGATTATCTTAGAATCTTATAGTAATGTTATTGTCAGAATTATGTCTTATGTTTAAAACACAGTAAACATTCCAGTATAGCATCAACCGCAGCCTAGAATTCATTTAATTAATACAGGAAAGAAAAACACAGTATGTTTCTGTACAGATCTATATATTTCTATTAACTCTATTTTTTTATCTGCTAGTAAGAAAATTCACATCAATCTTATACATTTCATGTTTTTCTTTAGCAAATGTACTTTCAAGAATAATAACGACTGCAAGAATTAATTTCTGCACAATATTGATATGTTCCCATTTCAATTACATCTTTCTCAAATAAGAAATATCATGCAATTCAACATTTATTTCCTTAAAGTTTTCAAGCAAAGGATAGTTTAGAATTATAGCATCTGCAAAATCTATTCTCTACACAAAATTATTATAGGTAAACCTATTATTTCGTCACCCATTTCATTCCGAAGTTAAAATAAAAAATCTATGCATAGTAGTACCAAACCCTATGTTACCACATACCCTAGTTTATGCAATATCCTTCTAATGCATAGTTCATAAACCTCTCGTCAATACCTTTCATGGCAACTTTAGACATTTCTTTCCAAAACCCTAACTAGCATTTCAAAATCTCTTCAAGACAGCATTTACCACTTAGCATAAAACACGATTCAGTATTAATATTTATTGATAGCTCATAACCACTTATACTATGAAACGAGAACTTTATACTATGAACGAGAACTCTAGACATAAAAACGATGATTTTTGCAAAAAAAACACTAAAAACACCCCCCAAATAGAAAAGTGTTGATACCAGTATACACGAATTTTTTTTTTGGCAAAAAATGGAGCCATGGCGCAAACATCCCATACTCTTGTTTACAAAAATTTTAAAATCAACCCCTAAATTGGAAAAAAAAAAAAATCTTCAAGAGATAAATTACAACTTTTTTTAAAGTTGCATATTAAACAAAAACAAAAAAAGTTTATAAATAATTTCACCACTCTAACAAAAAAAAACAAAGAAATTATGATGCGATTCATAATTAAATAATATATCAGACCATACAAGAGCAAATAATTCATATAAATATTCAAAAACTTATTTCGAGTTTAAAACATATTTAGAGGTTAAAACTCATTTTATATTTTTATAAATTTTAAATATAAGATTTGAAATGACAAGAAAATTATCAATTAAAAATACTTAAAATACTAAATTTTGTAGTTAATCAAAATTATTGTTTCCGACATTACAAGTTTAAAAATGAAACATATATTAATTCCAACATTTGTTTTGTCCCCAACTTATGTTTTACATATTATATATGTATGTAAATTTAAAGTCAGGATTTGCTTTTTGTGCCCAACTTAAGTTTTACACTCATTTCCTCACTTGGGCACCCAAGGGCTGCCCTCACGGGATGTGCGATGCTAGATTATTACAATATTAAAATTCTTTTTAAATTTGTAATCGTGTCAAACTTCTTAGAAATGAAGCATATATTAATTCCAACGTTTTGCTTACAGTATTACAATGCTTTTTAAATTTGTAATCATGCCAAACTTCTTAGAAATGAAGTGGAAATGCCCCCTCCTCCCGCTGCACCTCCCTCCTCCCCTCCTCCATGCTCCTCTGGCCAGACTCATTCGCTCATCTAGGCACCCAAGGGCCGCCCTCATGGGGTTGTGCGATGCCCGACATGGATCTTTGTTACCGGGGCTACTTATTGTTGAACTCTGGGATATAGGTGTATCTTTAAATACATAGATACACCTGTAATCAATGGGATCAGAATTCTGTCATCGGGGCTGCTTATTGTTGAACTTTGTTACCGGAATTTGAACTTCGAGTCTCCCATTGAATTATGTTACTTGTGCATTTAGTTTTACCAACTCAACTCTTGCATTTGGATTTTTTTTTGCTAAAATGCCAATTTGTTTTCGTTTCCTGGAGGTGCCTCAGGCGCTTAGCCTTGTTTCCTTGGCGCTTAGCTGCAAAGATTTAAACTATTTAGCTTTATCATCTTTTTCTAGCGAGATGGAATCCGACAGATAATTTGTAAATTTCCATCAAAGAGTGTTTTTATTCTCAAAATATGGGTGATCTCTCGAGAATGCGGATTTCTTAAAAAGAAAAACACATGCTGGATAAAAATGGTCATGTGTTTAGATTTCTTCAAACCCGGCTTCTCTCATTTGGATATTTCATGTATTTGTTGTAACTATTCAATTGGATATTTCGGATTTCTTAAAAATAATAAGGATCAAAATGGTCATGTGCATAACATTATAATAAGTAATCAATCATAATATTATAATACTATGATTAATAGTTATATTATAATTCGTACAAATACGGAATAGTATCATAATTAGTAATCAATCATAGTATTATAATTCAAGTACGAATACAGAATAGTATCATAATTCTAGTACAAATACAAATATGAATATGATTCAATACAAAAAATATATGTAAAGAAAAAATCTAATACAAAAAAAATAAAATAGTAGCTTACTTATAAATTAAAAAATACACATTCAATAGACTTTATTTTTAAAATGTTCACCCATTAAAAATTGCATTTTCTTAAATTTACAATAAGACAAAACCTAAAGATTATAAAATCCATATTTACTTTTCAAATAAAATTACATTTTTTGAAGTTAATTCTCTATAAATGCACATGGGATTATCATTTCAAGACAATATATGTATTCCTTTCAGGACAAGACTTTTATCAAGCAAACACTTTGGAGACCTTTGGTGATATAAAATGCATTTTCTTAAATTTACAATAAGACAAAACTTAAAGATTATAAAATCCATATCTACTTTTCAAATAAAATTACTTTTTTGAAGTTAATTCTCTATAAATGCACATGGGGATTATCATTTCAAGACAATACATGTATTCCTTTCAGGACAAGACTTTTATCAAGCAATCCGTTTGGAGACCTGTGGTGATATAAAATGCATAATCGGTATTGTTTGTGTTGAAAAAAATAATCTGTATTGTCCGTGTTCAAAAAAATAATCGGTATTGTCCCTTTGCATAGAATTGAGCAGACTCAGAGTTCAAATGACCGGTAACAGAGTTCAACAATAAGCAGCCCCGATGATAGAAGTTTGATCCCATTTCTCAATTACAGGTGCCCAAGTGAGCGGCAAGCCCGTCGGTGGCCCTTGGGCACCGGAATCATAGTCCACGTTGCCCCATTTTGTGCAAATGACTTAACTGTAATTTATTATTTCAAGTATAAAATTGGTTGTCAACAGATTGCTTTATTAGTGAAATTACTTTTCATGAGATATTATACATATTAGGTGTCAATTCCAGTAATAGTTGAACTATGATTCTCAACGGGAAATTGATTGCACACTGGATTCTTTCCTTTATTCGTGGAGTTGGACTTTACTATGCCAAACGACATTGTTAACATTTCTCGTGTGAATGGTGGTCAAATTGTAAAAGGAAAAAATCGAGGGTAAATATCAGCACTTGAGAACTTAGTAGTTTCTTTTATCATGAAGTTGGAAGGTTGGAGCTATTCATTAGATCCTTTGTTTGCCGCGTACATTCTTTTAAAATATTACAGTGACCGTTTGTTGGACATCTACATTCAGCTGGTTCTTTGCAAAAATTAGATGAAATTACAGGTATCAACTGCCTCAAGCAATGAAATCATTGGTGCTCCAGGCGACTAGATTCTAAAGTTCTGAAATGCACAGATAGATAGCGGGGCACATATTCTTCCTGTCAAGCCGGGTGTTTGTTGTTCTACCCACAGGTGAAGAATTTATATGCAATGCTGAAGTAATCATAGATAGCTAAAAAAATCATCTATTGATTTTCATCTCTCGATCGACACCTAGATATTGGTTGACATAGTGTTAGCAGTTGTCATGGTGATCGGATACGATGAACTCTTAAGAACTGGCACTTGTAGATCTGAGTCCTTCAAATCTAATACATTCTATGGAGTTTTACATGGAAAAGCTGCAGTTGTGGAAGTCACGTTAAAGAAATTTTGCCTGATATCTCTCAACTGTATTTTATTAAATATTCCATAGATCCCCTAATTGGTGGGTGTGCCCTGATAGGACGATTATCCTTGAAACCTCCTCAGAGTTCTACAAGTAAGCTTATGATCGATTTTTGCATCACGGTTGCAGATACAAAGAGCAGGTTGCAAAAATTTCATGAATATAAAATCACGAGTGCAGCTTTGTATGGCGTTGCCTCCGTGGGGTTGGACGTGGAAAGAGGGATGAAGGTCCTCAATATGCTGTGCAAGAGAAACGGTCACTTGGGAACCCAAGGGCCGCCCTCACGGGCTTGCTCGATGCTCTGCCACTCGCTTGGGTGCCTAAGGGCCTCCCTCATGGGCTTGCTCGATGCCGAGCATCGAGCAAGCCCGTGAGGGCAGCCCTTGGGCACCCAAGCGAGCGGCAGAGCAGATCCCTTGGGCGCCCAAGGCCTCTGCTCTGCCGCTCGCTTGGGCGCCCAAGGGCCGCCCTCACGGGAAAGTGAGTGGTCACTTGGGCGCCCAAGGGCCACCCTCAGGGGCTTGCTCGATGCCCGACATCGAGCAAGCCCGTGAGGGCGGCCCTTGGGCGCCCAGATGAGTGAATGAGTGTGGCCAGAAGAGCATGGAGGAGGGGGAGGAGGGAGATGTAGTGGGAGGAGGGGCATTTCCACTTCATTTCTAGGAATTTTGACGCGATAACATATTTAAAAAGCATTTTAATACTGTAAACAAAATGTTAAAATTAATATACGCTTCATTTCTAAGAAGTTGGACACGATTACAAATTTAAAAAGCATTCTAATGTTTTAATAAAACCCATTGGGAAAAAGTATCACTCTATAAGGCACATCCTAGTAATTGAATCCATGAAATCAACGAGTCTCTATGTTGGAACACCTCATAAATTACTATAAATCTCTTCTTAGAATCATGATTTTTTAGTTCAATTTTATCTCATCTAAACTTCTTAAGGTTCACATAGTCTAGTCTCATGTATCTACTATGTAGCAACATACAATATCTATGTAGGGATCAAGATAGCTAACGATTATAATAACCTAAATGCATTTTAATACCGCAAATAGAACTTGAAATAAATTAGAACATAAGAACTTGAACTAGTATCTACATTTAAAAAAATTATCTAAAATATGTATATATTTTAGATTATAACCATCATTTCAAAGATAGAAGGATTTAAGTTATTAATGTTTAATAATGATTTTGATTTTTTATAAAAAGTGTAAAAAGTTTTAATGTAGATATAAATATTAGTAAAAATAATATTTATTGTACATATGTATCTCTTTAGCTCAATATTATGATATTTTCACAGACATATATACCTCATTTCCACAATCTTGTACATAGGTTTTCAATAGTTTAAGAATTTTGTTATATATCTTATAATAAAGTTAATAAAACTATATTTGAAGAAACAATTGATAAGAGTGGTGGACAAGCATATAGTGGCAATTAAGATAACCCTCATTGTGAAGTTTGAAGTGTTCTATCTTTCTAGATATCTTTTTAAGAATGGTGCAAAGGCGTATTTTATATTGCCAATTAAGATAACCCTCCTTGTGAAGTTTGTGGTGTTCAACCTTTCTACATAGCTATACTCCATGTCTAAATTTTTAAGCCACGAACTAGGCTTTTTGTCTTTCTACCAATTATTTGTTTTCTCTAATGTGATTGTGATTATAGTCACTTGTTATAATCGTATATTTTTCTTTTTAATATTGATAAAATACAAATATTTGGCCTCCTATGGAGTCTTAACACTTAGACATCTGTGTTCCAATTGATTAAATATATTTTCCCTGTTTTTAATGTATCATGTTCATAAAAATCAATGGTATAGGGAAGAGATGTTTGATCTAGTTTCTTCTTAGAATGAAGGAAGAAATATAAAAGGGAAATATACAAAAAAAGATATTGCAAAGAACATAGTAATATAAAAAAACCCAAATTCTATTAATGGATGAAATAGAAAAAGACTGTAAACCACAAAGTAATACAAAAATATGTGAAGATAGATGTATGTGTCACGTATGCTCATTCCAATAAATATTACAAGAGACTAAAAGTGCCTAATAACTTAAAGTGTTGATCAATTTCATGTTTTGAAGAAAATGTTAAGTTTGACAATATTTTGATAAGATATATTAGTAATTTTTTGACTTTCAGACTTAATTTTAGAAATAAAATTTCTATATATATAATGTTTGAAATATGTTTTCTACAAATAATTTGTATAGTTTTTCTTGAATTTATGTGAATCGACACTTTTCGGAAAATAATATGAAATAGTATCATTTTTATACAAAACATATCTGAAAATTGATTGAAAATTGTTTTAAATGTCTATATTTTCTGGAATTTTTTACAATTTTGTCAATAAAAGTGTCTTATTTTGTCCATAAAAATGTCTTATTTTATAGAAGAAATTGCAAAATGTATATGTTTTTCATTAGAAATTGCTTAAAAATGTGTGCTATTTTGCTAAATTTCTAAAAACGCACTTGAAAATAGAAACTAAATTTTTTTTACGATAAAGATAATTCAAAGGTCCCAAAAAATGCCTCGAAATGAAAATGTGTGATACTGGCATCACCTCTTTTTGAAACGGAGCTAAAAATACCTACTAAAATTAGAAGAGAGAAAAATGAGAACTGTGTCGAGTTCTTGTTTCATAGTATAAGTGGTTTCATAACCCTAGTGAGAACCCATCTCAAACATTGCAAACATTCACATCATCAAAACCTTGTTACACACGTTAAGTTCTGGGTACAGTGGCACTTTGCAAGCCAGATAACAATAAAAAAAACTACAAGAAGGATTCATTGCAAATTAAAATAGACACCATGGATTTTTCATTAAACAACTTCCGATAGTCGAACTTATCACAAATCTTTCCCAAATCTTAAACATCAACAACAATGGGGAAGCTACAGGAAACTGTTATCTACAACAACCATTGTTGTTCATTATTACAATAACATTTATTTGCACATTTCTTACCCCTCATTTCAAAATCATAGCATTTCTTTGCAGAATCAAGTCGTCATTCATACGTGCAAGAGAACCATGGGTTCCTGGACCTTCCCATTCAGAATGGATATCATAGTTACATATCAGACCTGTTAAGGTTCCATGGTATGCAAGGCATAAACTTTTTTCAACCAAATCATTAAACAAGACCATGGAGCAACAAAGAATGTAGGGTTATACCCTTATCAAATAGCAAGTAAACTACAATTCCGAAGTTCTTAACAAACAGTGAAACTAGGTATCAAAGGAGCGGAATGTCCATTTCAATTAGTGAAGATTATCCACTGTATTGAATTCATCAAGATAGGACTAAAAAAAATCTCAACTCTTGGCCATAACCAAAAACAAGTCCATAAGTGCCAACTCTCAGCATATGATAGTTACCATCACATCTTGAAAAAGGGGGCACCTATGAGGTTTTCGAGAACCACTGGGGCTTACCAAGAGAATTAGAAGCATTCTTCATTCTCCATGCTTGCATAGGAACCATCCTTGAAGTGGGTACCTACAAAATTCCATTTTGAAGGGGTTAAAACAAGAAGATACAAGAAAGAAAACAAGCAACACAATATTATTCATTATCGTAAACATTACCTTTCTAATCGAAGCTCGGATCAGTGGCACACCACACCAGCAAAAGAATGACGAATCCTCGTAGCAACAGCAGTAACCACAATTTAAAAACCCGGAAGACGATTTCAGATGGAGGACCCGAATCCCAATTTCAAACACTCTCAGCAACTGACAGATGAACACTTATATCTTTACAGAACTATTTCGTGGCTCTTATGCACTAATGAATAAGCTTGAAACTAGTAACTTCATCACTCAGTTCCCGGGTTCAAGACCGAGGAGGGAGTCCTCTTCTCATAGAAACCATCAACCCTACCTTTCAGCTTCCTGTCAGCCTTTCTCACCTCCCACTAAGCATAACAATGAAAGCAAGAAAGCCAAAGTTTAGGACTTACCTACGCATGTTTAGGGTTTCATCCACCACCCTAGATCTTACAAGTGATCAACGATGGGTAGTGGGAAACCTTGGAACATTTTTTTTCAAGCCAGTGATGCATTATTACCATTTAATTGTTCCATCTACCTATTTCCATGTAAGAGGACCGAGAGCTTGTGCATGACACAGCTCAGCCTCAGGTTGGCGCTCATTAAAATCCCAAGCACGTGAAGATCTTACAATCAATCCTCCATTTCATTATTGAGCTAATCAACATTAAATGCCAAGACTTGTCAATGCCAGTGGTTCGTGTAAGAAACCAAGCTTTAAACCCTTTCAACATCACATAAATTGTTTGTTAGGTTGAACTCTATGGTTTACTGATATGCATCAAATAATTCTATGTTAGGTTTCGGCTCGTATTTCATATTAGTCATTATAGTCATGGTTGCATCGTATCATTATAACATGTGCTATTATATGGTGGGAAATGCATTAACACTTTATAATTATCAATATGTCACTATTATAGCTCATGTTTAGACCTAAAGCAATAATCTTAGCCATATAAATGTTCACATAGTATTAACCATTGGATAACTGGAGACCATATATAGAGTTAAGACTTTAGCTATGCATAAGTACAATTTAAATACTATGCATATTATATATTGCACATTTTAGCATCCATTTTCCAATTCATAAAATGAATGAGAGTCTATAGGCATGGATGAATGGGTGACACACTTCCCAATACTAAGGTCATAAGCATAGTCACCATATGCACCATATTTATCTATGTTAGCCATGTTTTGCAAAGTCTAACGACAAATGTAATACTATAGGTATAGCTTAATTGGTGCCAATATTCACTTCTTTTACTAAGTTCTTAGCACAATCACTAACCATACTTTTCATATTTCAACTATGTAGCGATAATCGAAATAGAATTATTTCAGTATTTTGATGACGTAATTTTATATTAAAGAAGGGCTTGAAGGTCAGCACGTAAACTAGAAGTAATACTGATATATTCATACCTCCAGTAACTTGTTTCAAAAGGACGTACTTAGCATTTAATTCTACCTTGGCATTGAATTGAAAGACACTTTAACGTTAATGCTGTAGAAATTCTTACCTACTGTCTGCACAGAGAAACACGATTCAAATGACTTAGCTAATCATAGCTAAGTAAACTCCGAGGTACCTCGTAGGACCCCTTCATCATCACACAAGCAAACTGTCAGCTCATCATCAATATCATGATAATAGTACAAACTTATAACAACATATATTTATACTTAGAACTTGAGCAAATATTTAGATTGTATTCCTTGCATAATCATAAAAAGATGTGTTGTCAAGAAGTTTAGCATCTGTTTAAATCTGAATAGAAAATGTAACCGTATCATGTTTATTTGGGAAGTATGTCATGTCATAGCTTTGAATTATCTTAGTGAAGAAATTTATTTAATTTATATTTTCTACATTAATGACTTTGATAATTATTGCTATTTTAATTTTTTTTTATTTTGGTAATTTTCGGGATGTTACATGTGGTATCAGAGCTCACATTCGAAGTCTAGGTCTAAAAAGGTCCAAGAAACATGCAACAGAAATTTCCTGACTACAAAAATTCTTACTAACCCAAGTTAAATTATTGTCATATATAGAAAATTGCTTTTAAGTTACACGTATGGAAGGATCAGCTAAACATATGGAGGACAGATTTTCACCAAACAACAATAGTATGGGACAACAATTTAAAAGAGAAGTCCATGGCAATCTGAATTACAATTCATCAGAGCTATTACGTGCCTTTCAAGAATTGAAAGCAGATATAAGATCAGTAAAGCAGGACAATGAGAGAATTCTAAGAACACAAGACGAATTAAAGCAAGGACTGTTCGATCAATACCCAACAAATGAACAGGATATAGAAGTTGAACATACTTCCAAAAATGAAGACTTACCTTATAAGGGCAAGAGTAAGCAAGTAAAAACTAATGATGAAAACAACAGCTCAACATTGTCAGGAACTTCCAAACACCCATGTAAAAACAAATGCAGCTATTATAGTGATAGCAATGAAGGAGGGTACAAGCCAAAAAGGAAAAACCATAAACAGTACGAACAAATATCTGGGGAGTTCAAGAAAATCAAACCCCCAACTTTCAATGGCGAAATAGAGAAAGGAGAAATAGCTGAGGCATGGCTGTCTAACATGAAAAAGTATTGTCAGATCTATGATTACTCAGAATCCTTAAAGGAAAAAATGGCAATTTACAACCTAACCGAGAAGACAGATATTTGGTGGAAGGACCTCAAAAGAGTTAAAGGCATAAAGGACAGAGAGGTGAGTTGGAGTACTTTTAAAAGATCTTTCAAAAATAAATTCTTATCTGAGCAGTATTATGAAGAAAAATTCAAAGAATTCTATGATCTAAAGCTGGGAACGATGAACATGAAATAACTGAACAACAAGTTTCTAAATTTGCTAAGGCATGTGCCATACCTAGCGGAAGAAAAACCGAAGGTTCAAAGATACGTGAGTTGCCTACCCTTCAACATCAAGGACATAATAGAGTACGATAACCAAAAAACATTAAAGAAGCCATGAGGGAAGCAACTTTTTGCTTTGATCAGAATAGGAAAAGAGAAGGAGTATCTAGCTGGAAAAATCGTAAACCCAGTAACTTTGAGCAGAAAAAGAAAAATTTCAAGTTTAATGAAAATTCTGGTTTCCCAAAGAAAAATTTTCAGAATCGAAGTTTTCAAGGTAACAGTTCTAGAAATAATCAGCGGCAGAAATTTACAGCCGCCAGAAATGTTCCTAATGTTTCCAGAACCAATGAATAGAAGCCACCTATAAAATGTTTTGAGTGTCAAGGTCCTCATTATGCCTCAGATTGTCCCCTTAGGAAGCGGTCAGCTAACCATATTCACTCCATACAATCTGAAGCTACTGTAGGAGATTTGGCAAGAGAAGTACCCAGAATTAATGGAGCATTAGACAATTAGCAAGCAGAACACCAAGTCTCAATGATAGAGGTTGAAGGTATGCTACAAAACCATCCAGTTTCTATTTTGATTGATCCAGGTGCTAGTCTGAGTTATATGTCCCGAGATATTGTAGAAAGTTGTAAGTTGAAAACATAAAAATTCAATAAATCCTGGTTAGTTAGACTAGCAACAGGAATGACAAGAAAAGTTTATGAATTCGTGGAAAGTTGTTTTTTATCTATGAATCAGCTAACAACGCAGATCAAGTTAAATATTCCACCTTTTGGGATCATATGACATCTTAATTGGAATGGATTGGTTAGAAGCCCATCATGTCATCCTGAATTGTTATGAGAAAAGTTTCAGTTGTTTGAATGATGAAGGAAGGACAGCAGAAGTGAAGGGTGTTCCTAGAAATACATCCCTTAGACATATTTAAGCTATGCAAGTAAAGAAAGCAGTTAGAAAAGGGTGTCAAATGTTTGCAGTAAATGTAGTAAATGAGGAGTTTTGTACTATAGCAGAAAAATTTAAAATATAAGACATACCTGTCCTACATGAATTCCAAGATGTTTTTCCTAAAGAGATTCTAGGATTTCCTCCAAAAAGAGATCTAGATTTTACTATTGAATTAATACCCGGTGCAGTGCCAAATTCCAAAGCTCCATACAGGATGAATATACTAGAGTTGAATGAGTTAAAATCTCAGTTGAAATAACTGATTGATAAAAAGTATATAAGACCAAGCGTGTCTCCTTGGGGAGCACCAGTCATTTTTGTTAAGAAGAAAGATGGCACCTTAAGACTTTGCATAGATTATCATCAACTGAATAAAATGACGTTCAAGAATAGATACCCGTTGCCCCGCATTGACGATCTATTTGATCAGCTACACAGAGCAACGATATTCTCAAAGATTGATTTACGATCAGGATATCATCAGGTTCATGTCAAGGATGAAGAAATTTTCAAAACAACCTTTAGAACTCGATATGGACATTATGAGTTTGTGGTCATGCCGTATGGGTTGACTAATGCCCTGGCAATGTTTATGTGCCTCATGAATAAGATTCTGCACAAATAATTGGATAAATTCGTTGTTGTGTTTATCGATGACATTTTAGTATATTCTAAGAGCAAGGAAGAGCATGATGAACATCTGCGTATCATTCTGCAAGTTCTAAGAGATCACCAGTTATATGCTAAGTTCAGTAAGTGTGATTTTTACAAAGACAAGATTCAGTACTTAGGACACATAATCTCCAAGGATGGAATTTTAGTTTACCCCAATTAGATAAAATCCATTAATGAATGGCTAGTCCCTAAAGATGTGTCGGATGTACGATCATTTATGGGTATTACTGGATATACAGAAAATTCATTAAAGGGTTTTCAAAGATTGCAAACCCCGTAATGTCCTTGCAAGAGAAAGGAAAGAAGTTTCTATGGGATCAAAAGTGCGCAGACAGTTTTAAAAAGTTTAAAGAATTACTGACTACAATGCCTATTTTGAAGATTACAGATCCTACTAAGGATTTTGTAGCATGTACGGATGCATGTAATGACAGACTTGGAGGAGTCCTCACACAAGAGGGACATGTTGTAACCTATGAATCTAGAAAGCTGAAAATACATGAGAAGAATTTTTCTACTAATGATCTGGAATTATGAGCAGTAATTCCCGCTTTGAAAATGTGGCGACACCACCTTATTGGTACAAAGTTTACCTTAATGACAGATAACATGGGGCTGAAATACTTACTAGATCAGACAAATCTGAATGCTAGACAAGCTAGATGGTTAACGTTTCTAAGCGAATATGATTTTGAAATTCAGCACATTAAAGGGAGGGATAATAAGGTTGCTGATGCGTTAAGTTGTAACGCAAGAATTTTTTTTATTTCAGCCATCAACACATACACAACAGACTTGGAAAATCGTATTTTTTAAGTGATCAAGATGGATGAGGAATACAGAAAACTACATGAAAGGATAGCAAGAAACAATTCTGAAAATACTATGACAGATTACAGTTTGAAGGAAAACTGATTGATGTTGTACAAAAACAAATTGTATGTACCCGACATACCAATAGTGAAAATTCTAATTTTGGATGAGATGCACAAAGGCCACTACTCTTGCCATCGAGGTTATCAAAAAACCATCACTATGTTATGAAAGGAATACTATTGGCCCAGAATGAAGGATGAAGTAGCAGAATATATAGCTAAGTGTTTTGACTGTAAAAAAGTAAAAGTGGAACATCAGCATACTGCTGGATTATTATAGCCATTACTTATACCTAGCTGTAAATGGGAAATCATAAGTATAGATTTTATCACCGAGTTACCAAAGAATCAAAGACAGAATGACTCCATGATGGTGGTAGTGGATAAACTTAGCAAGGCAGCACATTTTATTCTTGTAAAGACTACTCATAAGGTTTCAGACATCGCAAAAATTTTCATGAAGCAGGTTTTTCGACTGCATGGGATACCAAAGGTAATAGTTTCGCACCGTGACTCAAAATTTATAGGAAATTTTTGGAGGTCCTTGTTTAAAGGGTTGAATACAACCTTAAATTTCAGTACCACATTTCATCCTCAAATGGATGGACAAACAGAAAGGGTGAATCAGATTTTGGAAGACATGCTAGAAATGTATGTTAAGGATCATCCTGGTAAATGGGAGGACTATCTGCATTTAGCAGAATTTGCATATAACAATCACTACCAGGCATCAGCCAGGCTTAGGCATCAATCAGGCTTAGCCCTTTGAAATTCTTTATGGTAGGAAATGTAACACACCAGTTTCGTGGAGCGATCCAGTGAACAAGGTTGTTTTAGGACCTAAATTGTTACAGTAGTTAGAACTAATTGTGAAACAGGTACAGGGAAATCTAAAAGCTACCCAAGATAGGCAGAAAAGTCAAGCAGAGCTTAGAAGAACTCATAAAGAGTGTCAGTTTGGTGAGCATGTTTTTCTTAAGTTAAGGCCGAAAAAGAGTTCCTTGAAATTGGGAAGATATGCCAAGCTGGCACCCAGGTATTGTGGTCCTTTCAAAATTTTGTCAAGGGTTGGACCCATGGCATATCAATTGGCCTTGCCCTCAAACATCAAAATACATAATTTTTTCACATTTCATTGTGAAAGAAATATGTACATAATGCTACTCATGTTGTAAATTGGAATGATGTTAAGGTGGAACAAGACAGTGATTTTTCAGTGGAACCGGATTGTATCCTTGGAAGGAAGGAAACTTTAGTCTGGAATCACACCATTGGGCAGGTAAAGGTGCAATGGAAGCACCTTAGCCCAGCGGAGGCAACCTGGGAGTTGGAAACTAGTATGCGGGCAGCATACCCAACTCTGTTTTGGGAACACTCAGAGAGTGAATAAACAACATTGAGGATGATGTTGAGACTTAAGGGGGGGTGTATGTCACCTACCCAAATTTTGAGGATATTTATTTTATTTTGCAAAATACTTTATGTTAATTTATAATTACAAAGTTTTGTAATTTTGACCAAATCTGTTCAAAGATGGATGTAATGACTCATTATTATTATTTAATAAATTAAAAGAGTACACAAACACTCAAGAAAGTTGTTACAAGAGTGCTCACTGACCCACAAGGAGGAATGGAATCTGCTAGAAGGCATGGGACAGATGGCAGCATTTGCAGTCCACCACTAATTATTGGTTATGGAACAACTACCCCTAAAATTGTGGCATTATTCCTAGGTGGGGGAGTGAGCAGGCAGCTCATTAATGACCAGTTAATCACAAAAGGCCTAGGCAACCTATATAAGGCAATCCAAATCGAGGAGGAAGCTCTTACAATATTTTATGCAGAAATATTCCTCCTGTGCATCAAGTGATGACTGAGAGATTCGAGGGAGGCTATGTGAGAGTGCAATTGTAAGTCTGCAAATTATTTTTGAGAAGGAAAACCAGAGGTGTTGGTGCAGGTCTCTTTGACTATTGAGTCGGTAACACTTGATAAACTACTTGTTGTTGCAAGATTGAGGACCTAAGCTTCTAAAGTTTCTTCCTCCCGGTGGTTCAGTGAATAGGCTCAGGGGTCCTAAGGCAAGCACCTTGGCTGTTTTAGGAGCATGTTGGGTGGAACAGGCTCCTTGGGTGATTTTTTTCTCCTACAATTATCAGGTTCTATAGTTTCTTTATTTTGTTTGTATTTTTCAGGAGTATGAATCTCTGCAACAACTGGTTTAAAAAATTTACTAATGAACAGTAGAAATAACTATTTTTATTTTCTGATCTAATTTAACTATTTGAATGATGAAATGACTCCTCTGCATTTTTCCCCATGCTTGAGTCTACATCGTAATCCAGTACAGAGAGGTAGCATTAAATGGGGCAAATTTAGTAAGCAAAAGGCTAAGAGGATTATCATAGACTATTATAGTAATGTTCTTGTCAGAATTCTGTCCTATATTTAAAACACAGTAAACATTCTAGTATAGCATCAACCGCATCCTAGAATTCATTTAATTAATACAGGAAAGAAAAACACAGTATGTTTCTGCACAGTTCTATATATTTCTTTTAACTCTATTTTTTTTTAGCCAGTAAGCAAATGCACATCAATCTTATACATTTCATGTTTTTCTTTAGCAATTGTATTTTCAAGAATAACAGCAGCTGCAAGAATTAGTTTCTGCACAAGATTTATATGTTCCCATTTCAGTTACATCTTTCTCAAATAAGAAATATCGTGCAATTCAACATTTATTTCCTTGAAGTTTTAAAGTAAAAGATAGTCTCGAATTATAGCATCTGCAAAATCTATTATGTGCACAAAATTATTATAAGTATAACCTATTATTTCATCACCCAGTTCATTCGAAAGTTAAAATACAAAATCTATGCATAGCAGTACCAAACCCTATGTTACTACATACCCTAGTTTCTGCAATATCCTTCTAATGCACAGTTCATAAACCTCTCGTCAAAACCTTTCATGGCAACTTTAGACATTTCTTTCCCAAACGCTAATTAGCATTTCAAAATTTCTTCAAGACAACATTTACCACTTAACCGAAAACACGATTCAGTATTAATATTTATTGATAGCTCATAACCCTGGTGAGAAACCATCTCAAACATCACAAATGTTCACATCATCAAAACCTTGTTACACAGGTTAAGTTCCGGGTACAGTGGCACTTTGCAAGCCAGATAACAATAAAAAAAACTACAAGAAGGATTCATTGCGAATTAAAATACACACCGTGGATTTTTCATTACACAACCTCTGATAGTCGAACTTATCTCAAAGCTTTCCCAAAACTTAAACATCAACAACGATGTCGAAGCTACAGGAAACTGTTATCTACAGCAACCATTGTTGTTCATTATTACAATAACATTTATTTGCACATTTCTTAACCCACATTTCAAAATCACAGCATTTCTTTGCAGAATCAAATTGCTATTAATAAGTGCAAGAGAACCCTGGGTTCCTGGACCTTCCCATTCATAATGGATATCAGAGTTACATATCGAACCTGTTAAGGTTCCATGGTATGCAAGGATTAAACCTTTTTCAACCAAATCATTAAACAAGACCGTGGAGCAACAAAGAACACAGGGTTATACCCTTATCAAATAGCAAGTAAACAACAATTCTGAAGTTCTTAACAGACAGTGCAACCAGGCATCAAAGGAGCCGAATGGCCATTTAAACTAGCAAAGATTATCCGTTGTATCGTATTCATGAAGATTGGACTCAAAAAAAAACTCAACACTTGGCCATAACCAAAAACAAGTCGATAAGTTCCAACTCTCAGCATACGATAGTTACCATCACATCTTGAAAAAGAAGGCATGTACGAGGTTTTCAAGAACTACCGGAGCTTACTAGGAGAATTAGAAGCATTCTTCATTCTCCATGTTTGCATAGGAACCATCCTTGAAGTGGGTACCTACAAAATTCCATTTCAAAGGGTTTAAAACAAGAAGATACAAGAAAGCAAACAAGAAACACAGTATTATTCATTATCGTAAGCATTACCTTTCTAATCGGAGCTTGGATCAATGGCACACCACACCAGCAAAAGAATGATGAAGCCTGGTAGCAATAGCAGTAACCACAATTTCAAAACCCGGAAGATGATTTCAGATGGAGGACCCGAATCCCAATTTCAAACACTCTAGGGAACTGACAGGTGAACACTTGTATCTTTACAAAACTGTATCGTCTCTTATGCACTAATGAATAAGCCTGAAACCTGTAACTTCATCACTTAGGTCCTGGGTTCAAGACTGAGGAGGGAGTCCTCTTCTCATAGAAACCATCAAACCTACCTTTCAGCTTCCTATCGGCCCTGCTCACCTCCCACTAAGCGTAACAATGAGGAAAGAAAGCCAAAGGTCACGACTTACCTACGCATGTTTAGGGTTTCATCCACCACCCTCGATCTTACAAGTGATCAACGGTGGGTAGTGGCCAACCCTGACACGTTGTTTTTCAAACCAATGATGCATTATTACCATTTAATCGCTGCATTTACCTATTTCCATGTAAGCGGACCGAGAGCTCGTGCATGGCACAGCTCAGCCTTAGGTTGGTGCTCATTAAAATCCCAAGCAACTGAAGATCTTACAATCAATCCTCCACTTCATTATCGAGCTAATCAACATTAAATGCCAAGACTTGTCAATGCCAGTGGTTCATGTCAAAAGGCAAGCTTTATACCTTGTCAACATCGCATCAATTGTTTGTTAGGTTCGACTCTATAGTTTACCGATATGCATCGAATAATTCTATGTTAGGTTTTGGCTCGTATTTCATATTAGTCATTATAGTCATGGTTGCATCGTATCATTTATAACATGTGATATTATATGGTGGGGAATGCATTAACACTTTATAATTATCAATAACTTACTATTATAGCTCATGTTCAGACCTAAAGCAATAAGCTTAGCCATATAAATGTTCACATAGTATTAACCATTGGATAATTGGAGACCATATATAGAGTTAAGACTTTAGGTATGCATAAGTACAATTTAAATACTATGCATATTATATATTGCACATTTTAGCATGCATTTTCCAATTCATAAAATGAATGAGAGTCTATAGGCATGGATGAATGGGTGATACACTTCCCAATACTAAGTTAGCCATGTTTTGCAAAGTCTAATGACAAATGTAATGCTATAGGTATAGCTTAATTGGTGCCAATATTCACTTCTTCTACTAAGTTCTTAGCACAAGCACTAACCATACTTTTCATATTTTAACTATGTAGCAATAATCAAAATAACATTATTTCAGTATTTTGATGACGTAATTTTATATTACAGAAGTGCTTGAAGGTCAGCACGTAAACTAGAATTAATACCGAGATATTCATACCTCCAGTAACTTGTTTCACAAGGACATACTTGGCATTTAATTCTACCTTGGCATTGAATTGAATGACACTTTAACATTAATGTCGTAGAAATTCTTACCTGATGTCTGCATAGAGAAACACGATTCAAATGACTTAGCTAATCATAGCTAAGTAAACTCCGGGGTATCTCGTAGGACCCCTTGATCATCACACAAGCAAACTATCAGCTCATCATCAACATCATCGTAATAGTACAAACTTATAACAACATATATTTATACTTAGAACTTGAGCAAATATTTAGATTGCATTCCTTGCATAATCATAAAAAGATCTGTTGTCAAGAAGTTTAGCATCCATGTAAATCTAAATAGCAAATGTAATCGTATCATGTCTATTTGGGAACTATGACGTGTCATAGTTTTGAATTATCTTAGTGAAGAAATTTATTTAATTTATATTTTCCGCATTAATGACTTTGATAATTATTGCTATTTTCATTTTTTTTTTTTTTGTAATTTTCAGGATGTTACAGCCAGCTATGCATGGCAATATTGAGAGTTATAATTAAAGTCCTATGATAGGAGTCAGGCTCATGGTCGTTTAAGATGTCAAAATCCTGTAATTTTTTGTATAAAGGGATATCAAAAATAACATAATCTACCACACTATTTCCAAGCCCGTAAATACAAGTTATCCGGCTAAAATTTGGTCATTTTGTTAGTCCATTACAAATGGTAAGATCTTGGTTATTACAAAAATTGACTAGCTCAAAACCGAATAAATTTGCACCTAGATCTTTAGAACTTCTTTTGTACCAATTAGTTATCTCAAGGTCTTCATCTAGCCAAAGAATAGATTGGTTACTCGAAATTTCGGCATTGAAGTCATCAAAATGATATATTTCATTCTTCATTAGACTAGAAATATCATGTTCTAAACTATTATAAGGACAATTATTACCTAAATTGTTTTTTTAGAAGTTGGAATTAATAAGAATAAAATAACAAATGACTATGTAATTTTTTTCATTATAATAGTGAAGAATGTACTTTGTATCTTCGTTTGAATATATAATTCAAAAGCTGGTTTTTCAATGTATGAAAAAAATATCATTTAAAAACATATTATCTTTTAAGTACATTTTATATTATTATAATTTCATATGCATATGATATCATTTAAATTTAATTTTTTTACAATTTTAACCTCAAAATTATTAAATATTCTTTTCTATTATATTATTATATATTAATCATAATAATATTGATTTTTTTTAATATAAAAGTAAGTAATTAAAGATAATGGAAATGAGTGGGAGTTGATGGATGCGTGGAGTTTTCCATCATTAATGATGGATGCATGGAGTTTTCTTGAGTTGTTATGTTATTCAAGATGATCTTGGGTTATTTTCTCTTTATTTCTTGTACGTTTTTGTTTATCTCTGTTACGTTTATGTTTATAAAGACTATCTTGGATTATGTTATTTAAATAAAGACGATCTTGGATTATTTTATTTAAATAAAGACATTCTTGGATTATCTAGGAGTTTCTGATGAGAAAGATCTTTTCAATTTATATTGGAAGTTTCTGACGTGAAATATCAATTTATATTCGAAGTTTTTGACGGGGAAGATCTTTTCAATTTATATTGTGATAATATTTTTTATTTTAAAAACGGCTAGTTATTATAATAGTTCTTAATTTAAAAATTATTTATTTAAACTTTTTAAGTTTAAAAATCAATTATTTAAAATTTAAATTTATTTAAATTCTTATATAAAGAAGATAATCAATTAATTATTTAAATTATTAAATAACCATGCTAGATGATTTTCTACTAACAATCCAAAACAACAAACTACTTGAACGAACCTATGGAATTTACTATTAATTTTAAATAAAAATTATTTATTAATTTTAATTTAAAAAAATATGTATTACTTTTAATCTTAAAAGACAAACTTTGCTTTTAATAAATTGATTTTCTAATATTATAACAAGTTAGTTAGTTATTTAAATCCAAATATATATTTATAAAATATTTTATTTCTATTTTTTAAATATTTATGATTAATTAAACTCTTAACAATAATTTTTGAACAATTTTTGTGTACTAGTTGACAAAACTTATATTAATTTTGGAACAATATTGTCAATATCTATTTTTACAATATATAAGTTCCACACCAATTTTAAAAGCATTATGAATTAGAATGCAACACCCCTCCATTATCAACCTAATGTAAATAAATAGTTGTAATTGTATCTATTTAAATGGCCCTCGTGAGGAGCTCAAGGCCAAGGCCCCACCAGAGGAGCCCGATAGTATTGTATGATATTTCTTGAGTTGAAAATGTTAGCAGCGAGTTAAGAGACTAAAGTCGGACGCAACGAAGGAAATGACAGGCAACAGAATCCACTAAGAGGTAGGATGGCAAGAAGCCATGGGAGTTCATTATGATGACAAGTGTCATCTTAGCACCATGGGAATGAGAAGATAATGAGCCAGGTTCCCCATTGGTCTAAATCGTTTAGAGTACCATCCAAAGGTGGAAGTATGCTTTAACTAGAATCTTACTTGCTATAAAATCCATGGTCTTAATATCAACCTAACAGATACACCAATATACTATATAATGGCTAGCAACGATGTTAAAATAGTATTATCTTAGAACTTTATATTACTAATGGTTTTAGTTCTCCTAAGAGTTGAAAACCTTAAAGTATAAGTTATCAAATGATCCTAAAGTGATTCTCTTTTAATAAATATATGCAAGATATATGTAAAAATGAAGCATGAGAGATGGAGATAATAAACAAAACCTCAATGAGTATGTATGATAATCATATATTTATATATATGTAATCTTTATATATAAAATATAAAGAAAAGAGTTAATCAACAAGCAATTAATGAATATATTGTTGGAGATAATTCTTCCCGCCATCTGTTTGTATCCATCAACCAAGAGTACGGGAGTTAATTTATTAGTTGAAGAAGTTAATGTGCCTCGGATGAAGAGAGGCATCGATATGTTAATATGTATTTGATGTTCATTTTAGTTTTATCAATGAATGTAGAAGAGCCTAGAGCTCTTGCCGTTTCACCAAGCCTCCGCATACTCTATTTTCCCCTATTCTGCTCTGCCTCTCAATTTGACATGGTATCAGAGCTTAGAGTCACAAATCCTCCTTCACTCGCCATGAGAAGGATCTGAGTGTTGCCAGTGTTGGTCAGCCAAGCCAACTTGGTGCAAAGAAGGGAGTAGCTGGAGCAGTCGTCTCCATTCATGTGAGGAAAACCCCAGCCACAGTCGCTGGAAGAGCTTTTCAAAAGCTAGCCTCAACCGAAGGTAGAGCCACAACTGGAGAGGAAATGGGAGAGAGCCATCCTCGTTTTTCGTACAAGAGCCAGCCCATAAGCTTGTGGCAGAGCCACTGAGCTCGAGAGGAGCTATCAGAGATCCACCATTAGTCATTCGCCTGAGTGAAGAAAAGGAGTTGGACGTGCATTTAAAGGATTCACTTGGTGTGAGAGCCACTCATATTGGTGAAAGAAAGTGCAGATAGAACACCCATTAGAGAAAAAGAAGTTGTTTCTGTCAAGAAGTTGTTCCCTACATCCAAGCTGATGAAAATCTTCTACAATTTCCGTGAAAGTGGTGACCACCAGTTGGTACAATCGGAGCTACTATAATTGTGTTCATGGCCAGGCATTCAGAAGTGAAGGAGCTGCATCGTGTTGTGAAAATTTTGATGCCGAGTTGTTACCAATTCTTGTGCAAAAGACGTCTTCAACAGTATAGCCACAGAGATGATCCCATAAATACATTCTGTGAGTTGATCCCTTCATCATGTGCCATAGATACATTCTGGAAGATACATTCTCGTTCTATGAGTTGAGATGATCCCTTGAGCGGTGCACACAGACTGCCCCAAATTTAAGATTGGCTTCCTAGAATAATTCAAATATGTGGGTGCACCGCTAGTAGCATCGTCACTCTATTCAAGTGGCCCCGCTAGTATCTCTCTGACCTCTAATCCTTCAAACAACGCTAACTTTGAAATGTGAATTGATTTTGAGCACTTGAACGATGGTGAAATGGACCATTTTCCAAATATGGGCATAAACAACCACATTCTGGGCAGCTCTAAAGTCTGAACCAGCAACCTGTGGAGTAAAGATGTCGCACAGACTCTGGCCAGGTACCGTTGCTCTGTGGGAGATTCGAAAGTACCAGAAGATCATCGATCTGATGATAAGGAAGCTCGCCTTCCAGCGCCTCGTAAGAGAGATTGTGCAGGACTTCAAGACTGATTTGAGGTTCCAGTCTTCTGCAGTGGCAGCGTTGCTTGAAGCAGAAGGTGAAAGAGCCAGAGGAGCCAAGGCTTAAAAAGCCTAGCCTGTCTTAGAACCATAACTTGAAATGAAAATGTCCCGGGCATAGAAAAGCCAAGAAAACAAAAGACATAGAGTGTTTTTGCATTAAGGGGGCGTTGTTGACATGTCTTGCAGCCAGCAAGCAATCTCACATTTTTTGTTAGGGGGCGATAAGGGAAGAAGAAGCAAGTAGGAGACTTGCAAGAAGAAGACAAGTGCCAGCCCAGAACGTGCCGACAAAGAAGAGAAGCAATGGGTTACCAAAGCAGACTCAAGCAGATTAAAAGAAGAAATGCAAGGGCAGAGGAAAATTATTTTGCACAGAGATATGGAGAAATTCCCATTGCAGAGGAGCTTATTAATACAGTTGAAGTCCAAGAGGAGATCCAGGATAATTGGAGTAGCAGAGTTCTCCTATTACCTCCACATTTTTCAGGTAAAAACTATGAGTTTTGGGCTATCAGGATGAGAAGTTTTCTTAGAGCAGAGGATTTATGGTATTTAGTTCAAAATGAATGTGTGCATCCCCTAGATCTAAAGGCTTTTGAGGCCCTCACAAAAGACCAAAAATTGCAGAAGCATGAATTAGCTTTGTATTTCATTCAATAGGCCTTGGATGAAAATATATTTTTGAAGGTAGCAATAGCTAAAACAGCCAAGGAAGCTTGGGAAACTTTAAAACTTGAATTTGAATTAAAGGGGAGTGGCATGTGCAAGTAGCCAACAATGTCATAGCATGTTGAAGAAGTAGCAGAAGAGAATCATGTAGTTGAAGCAGAAGACAGCCAAGCTGTTAGTGAATCCCACGGCGTAGAGGCACTTGTGGATGAATATGAAGATAGAACTGCCATCACAACAATAGAAACTCTAGCCATAGAAGCTGTTGAGAAATTCAGTGAACCCCACACAGTTGTGGATAATGAAGTTGAAGAACCTGCTATACCAGCAGAAGCACTTTCCCAAAACACAAATGAAGATGAAATTGTTGTAATAGTTGAAAAGGATCCAGCAGTCTTAGTCAAAGCTACTGAAGTAGAAGTTGAATGTTCGCATGAAATGGTCGAGGAGTCTGTCACCCAAGTAGAGCCATATAAGTTTGAGAATAGTGAAGCCCACTGTGCAAAGCCACAAGTGGATGAAGATGAAAAATATATTCTTGAAGATGAAGCTGCCATAGCAGCAACAGAAAATGATGAACCAACAACTCAAACAGTTGCAGGACAGCCAGTAAAGGTTGAATGTGAAGAAGAAGATGAGCTCATGAAGAGCATGCACATGAGGGAAAAAGATTTTCATAACATTTATGTTGTTTGTGAGTGCGTAGGTATTGAGAGCAAGAATCAGCCTGCAATAGCTGAAGGAAAAGAAAAAGAGCATGCAGTCAAAGTACCAAGACATTTTGATGAAGATTTGAAATTTATTGAAGAGTGGCTAGCAAAGCCCAAGCACGATGAAAACTACATAGAGTATGTAGAACTAGAAAACAGATCTGAAGAATATGATAAATTTGTTGAAAGTTTGTTTAATGAAGAGTTTGAGAAGATTATCGAAAGCTGCATGGAAGATGAAGCATTTGAATTCAGTAATGATGGGCATTGTGACATGCCAAGAGTGCTTAGCAGCACCATCAATGAAGAAATCTGCATTGAAGATGCAAAGGATGAAGATGAACCAGTTGAAGACATTTTTATGAAATGGAGTCTTGAAGAGATCAGGCATTATTATCAGCCATTAGTGTGGCAGTTGGCCACTGGAGAGATTGATGAAAATGAGAAGGAAAAATGCATATGGGATCCAAACATTCCCATATCCCAGCAATTGAAAATGCATAAATTTGAATTATTAGCCCATGATGTTGAGGGCATTATGAAACTAATTGAAGATGAAGACACAAGGCATAAAGTCATTAAAGAATTTGTAGATTTTGATGGAAGAATCAAGCCCAAAGAGCTTGAAGAAAAGATGAAGAAGAAGGTAAGAATGAAGAAGAAGGTGAAGAAGAATGCTGAGTTCAAAGTGTGGAGCAGAAAGAAGAAAAAGTAAACATGTTCCATACCTTACAGCCATGTAAATCAATTTTTTTTGGATCTATGAATCTAAGCCTAGCTGAGACTTAGACTAGGAGGCATGATGAATATTTGAATTTTGAAAAGTTTGTAAGCCCATAGAGGCCTAATATGTAATGTTGTAGTATGTTAACATTTGGTTTGTTTATGGTCAAAATTATGGGGGGGCGTTGGAAATAATCCCTCCCGCCATTTGTTTGTATCCACCAACCAAGAGTACTGGAGTTAATATATTAGATGAAGAAGTTAATGTGCCTCGGATGAAGAGAGGCATCGATATCTTAATATGTATTTGGTGTTCATTTTAGTTTTATCAATGAATGTAGAAGAGCCTACAGCTCATGCCGTTTCACCAAGCCTCCGCATACTCTGTTTTCCCCTGTTATGCTCTGCCTCTCAATTTGACATATATATGTATGTGGAGAATACATAGTAGTTCGATGAAGGAACACGAGGGCTTAGTGGAGAAACTCAAGGAAGGTTGTCTCCTTCCTTCGTGGAGCACCCTTCCGCCAAGCTGCTGGCATATGTCTTCAGTTATTTTGCCATGTGTTTTTTTCTTAAACATTTGTGATTTCCATTCGGTGCCTACCCCTTTTCAAAAGGCGGGAAAAAGGAACAGCTAAGGATGTATATATATCGGGAGAAAAAGGGGTTTGGGGGGACGAGATGTTATGAGATTGCTGTGTAGTGATGAGGAAGGGATCTCCTTCGTACTCTGGTTGTCTGCAGGATAGTTAGGAGGCTATTTTCCTTAGATCTCAGTCCATTGGCGTTTGTTTGTTTATATATTGTGCATGCTTTTCTTTACAACAAGTCATGTATTTAGCAGTTGATGAGATAGATCCCTATTGAATTAACATTCTGAGTTAAGGATGGCGTGATTCTGGATTTAGATCTCAGTCCGTTAGCGTTTGTTTGTTTGTTGATATATTGTGTGTATGCTTTTCCTTACACCAAATCGTGTATTTAGCCTTTGCCGAGATAGATCCCGGTTGAATTACATTCTGATACTGCTGTTTCCTTTGAGTTTTTCTTCTACTGATAGCGTTGGTTAGACTGAGAACTCTGCATACAGGGGAGGAGACCACTGGCATTTGTTTTAAGCCGCCGTGCAACTTTAGGGTGCTGTGATCTCTGCCAATGGAGTATCTTAAGGATCTCTACGGCATAAGGGGAAAACCTGGTAGGATGAGGGAAGACGTCTGCTCCTCAGCTCGTCTGCATTGGATGAGCCACGTCGGTGTATGGTATGGAAAATTCTGGTATTCTTGTTTATTTTGATCTTTTCCTGTAATGTTTGATTTCTTTTACCCTACTGGTTGATTATTTGCTTGTTGATGCGATCTTGTATTTAAGGGTGAAATATTTTCATGATACGATCTATTCCCATAACGATCTCTGGATTATGCTGGTTTAATTCCTCTTATGATGCGATCTCTACCTGTCAGGACCGGTCGCTGCACCTTCTCGATTGATAGTGTGGACTGCACCTTTGTAATTTTATAGTGTTGCCGGGTAAATTTTCGTGGGTAGGTTGCAACCCTTGTTAATACAATTACTTACTAGAAATTCTTGTTTAATCGACCGACCGACCCCTCATTTCTTAATGAGGGACGTGTTATATTCTCGTAGAACTCAGCAGATAGGAAAACCGTTGACCTCTTTGGGCGTGATTGAAGTAAATTGACAACATGGAGTAATAACCTCTGCGATTATCTTTTTTCTTTACGTGATAATTATGCTGTCGTTTGTTGTGCAAGGATTTCAATCCTTATCTAAATACCATTACGTTATATAGTGATCATCACTACGTAGGGGTTTTGGTAAATAACTCGTGTGGATACTTAATTCCATGTAATATAAATTATAAGTTTATATGCTACTCGTTGCTAAAAGATTAGGGATTCCGATCCCTCTATGATATCATAACCTTTTTATATAGTATGCAGGAGTTAAGAGTGGGGTATTTATCCCTTTTAATATATATATATACTTGTTGTATATAATTAAATAATGGGAGAATATATATATGATGGGAATAGTTCCCTTAGTTAAATTATTGAGAAGAAAATATACTTTTTAATGTATGATAAAGTATGAGATGATTTTTCACTTAGTTAAGGGGATTACTTTTTTTTTATTGTTTTTAACAAAAGTAGTCCATAATCTTTGTTCCCTTGGAAAACATATAATCGTTAGGAGTTCTTATTCACTTATTACTTAAGGAAGAAGGAATCTTTCCTTTGAAAGTAAGTCATGATACATTATATTATGATATAGTGTAGGGTTAGCTTTATATTTTCATGACTAGTCAAATAGGTTGGTGTTTTCCATACCCTAAAAGTTGTCTAAAGTTAACGTATACATCCTAATATTAAAGAATTGGGTGGTTTATTAGGAATTCCTAAGAAAAGTAAATCTTCAATCATAATAGTTCTACTTGACCTTTAAGGTTGACCGACTTTTTTTATTAGTTTGGAAATTATGTTCCATGAGAGTAGAGAGTAGCTTGGATAAGGGAAGGCAGCAATTATGTTGGCAGATGTAAACTTTATGTCCTTTTTATAATATATAAAGCAACATTTTTTGTGGACATAGCCCAAGATGCCGGTAAACCACCTGAATATGGTCTCCTGTGTGTGTACCTTTCATGTGTTTAATCTCTAACTCTCATGTGTTTTATGTTCTGTAATGTTGAATTACTTCATATTTTATGACAAGGATTATCACATTGATGTATACTCATGCTTGGCTTCGTGTTTTAGTACGTGATACTTATACTTGTTAGTATTTTAATGATTTCTCCTTGCTTCTTTTCTTTTTAAAGAGAGTAGTTTGATAGAGTCTTGGGTCTTACTTAGCTCTATTGGGATAAGTCATACTTCGACCTACTTCTATGAAGGTGCCCTAAGGGTTCCTAGGTGAACAACTTGTTTGGAAGAAAACAAACCTTGGTTTTTCTAAAGGAGGGCTTATCCTATGGTTCAAACTTAAATAATATTTACCCCAAAGTGATGGTGACAAAAGGTAAGTATCCAAACTATAGGCGCTGGTAGAAAAATTTGAATCATGGTGGAGGTAGCTAGGGCTTTAATGAAGCCCATGTGCTAGTCACGAGTTTGGAGTCCACGCTGGCTTGGACATGAAAAACCCTAGTGCAATCAACATTGAGGTTTTGTTGCTCTGCATTGGTTGTGTGGGGGGGGTGGAGAGACCAGGGTTGTCGACCTTCGCTATTGATGGGGAAATGTTGCACCTGAGCGTAACACAAGGTCCTTGAAGCAACATTTCGATGGAAAGGTAAGTCATGGTTTTCCAAGCCTTTGCACTGTAACTTGGTATTTCGTTTTCTTACAACTATAGCTTGTTTTTGACCTCTATATTTTGTTTTCTTGACATGAGGGTCTCACTGGAGCTTTCAAGGTGGAGATAGCTTCTGTTGAAAGTACCTTGTCGTGGATGCTAGGCACCATGGGTCATGGTAAGACCTAGGCACTTTGAACCTATGCTTTCTATGTTGGGAATGTGGTTGAATCTGGTGATAGTTTTGTTGGCTCTATTTGGGAGTTACAAGGCGTTTTGATGAGCCACTTCATATGTTGTGAATAGTCTTTGGTTCCTCCAGCATTGTATGTTGAGATGTAGCCCGTGGGTAAGGTTTTGTTTGAATGTATCAGGATTTGGGGTTTAAAGGTGAAACATTGTTACAGATTGTGGTTTTGAATAAAATTTGGCCTGTGTTATTGATTTGATAAATAAATCATGTACTTATTTATAAACATGAATGTACATGTTCTATGGAATTCTAGTTGTAGGTTTAGCTACTCTACGTCTTTTTAAGTTGATGGTTAATGATTTTTTTAGTAACTGGAATGGAAATCGTAGTGTTTCCTCTTTTAATGGTTAATATGGACCTAGGTTTAAGTCTGTAGAAACGATGATGCCGTAGGAATTTTAATAGTTAATATTTGTTTTGGACCATGAGTAATGAAATTGATTTGAGTTTTAAAATCAATATGGGGTTTGAAAATATTGTCTGAAGCTTATTGCATTTGAATTATGAGTCTGTGGATTTGGTTATGGGATTCGATCCCATCCTATGGATTTTCTAAAATGTATATACCTTGTGTAATTAAAGGGTTACTTTGTTTTCGTTTGGCTTGGCTAGTCTACAAAATGTATCGACCTCCCTAAGCGTGATTATGAAGAATGTCATTCTAGTTGTTTAGCTTAGTTGATAGTGATTTAATTTGGTAGAACTTGATTATTAGGTTCAGGTATAAAATTTGGTTTGATGCTTGACCCAATGCAATTAGCATGGCTCTTATCCTGTGGATATTGCTTGATATTTTATTCTGCAATTTATTTATTTAATTTAGATAACTAAGATGTAAACAAGTCCCAACTCTACCTGTGTGTTTGTATGGTTGAAATTAAATCTCAAAAGAAGCGTGGCTTTCCAGTCAGCGTTGGGTTCTATAAGTAGCAATCTAGAATGCCGAAGGCATGGGTTGAGCTAGAATTGATTTACTGTTTTGGCATAAAACGACTTCGTAGAAGAAGAGTCTAGGGTTTTAAAAGAAAAAAAATGGATAATTCGATTTTAAATTTGAATGTATGAATGATTAACATTACTATTTAAGTTTGATTAAAGCGTGTTTTCTTTCCAGAATGATTTGATGATTTAAATATTTTAATTCTGGGTTTTTGTTATTTAAAAAATTAAATTTCGTTGTAAGAATTTCTATGAGTTGGTTTGTAGGATTAATGTTCTAGGTTTTAAAATAAAAGTGCAGAAAATAAATTCTATCTAAAACTATTTTTAAACAGTAATTAAAATAAAATTTACAGAGGCAAGATTTGTTTATAAAAGAAAATCCTAACACATAACCCAGGTGCCATGACTAAAAAGTTCTGTCGATGGATAGCAAAAAGAAAATTATTGAATAAGGTTTATGCATGAAGAAGTTACAGTTCTTTAATGGAGAGTCCTATTAATTACATTATTTAACCTGTAACTTAAATCAGAATAGAAATAGCATTAATTATGAAATAGAGGGTGAACCTCTTACTTGAACTATACTTGACTGGATCTCTTTTAACACATGCACACTTCAGACACTAGTTAATGGAAAATATTTATGTTCAGCTGACTTGTGGAATGATAACCAAATAACTTTGGAACTACCATGTTCCTCCCAACCTTGACCTAGAACTGTTCCTAGTTCTAAATGAGATCCCTTCGAGCTAGCTCCCACATGCAAGAGAAACTAGAGAACCTAATATAGAAAACTGATTGTAATTCTATCCCGGTATAATCCTCTTCCAAGTTGTAGGGAGAAATTTTCTCTCTTGCTACCATAAAGAATGATAATAAGATAGATGCCTCTCTTTGGAAAATGTTCTTGTATTTATAGGAAATCTTTGGAAAGGGCAGTTAATTTAATATTATTACTTTTATTAATAACTTCAATTTAACTCATAGTTTGAATTATATAATATAATTAAAAGGTTTTACTTTAATTATAAAATTTAGTTTATCTAGGACTTTTAATTTGTTCCTTTTAATTTTATTTTATAAATGGAACTTTATATTTTATTTATTTAATTTATATGAATGAGAATAGTTGTATGTATAATCCTTTTAGGTGGATATATTTATTTTACTTTATATAACTATGTGTCCTGTATTATTCTCATATATTTTTATATCTATATACAAATAATATCTTTTATATACATATATATTTTATGCATACCACTTGTGTACATATGTGAGGCTTTTTATAAATAATCATTTTCATTTATTTAATTAGTTATATAGCATTATATCTCTGATGATTTATTAAATAAGGTCAACTCTTTTGACAATGCCTTTGGTAGGTTTCGATGGTTGACTAGGTTAGGTAGCCCTAAATCCCTTGCATATTGGATTAAGTCATGTTTCATGGCAGTTTTCTCAGTCCTTGATGAGGGATGAGTAGTGATTCAATTAGTCAAATTAAACAAGTATGATGACCGGTGGTGCTATTCAGAGTCTTCATCTACTCAACACCTTTTTAAGTGAAGTAACCCCGAGTGCTATTAAGAGATTATGCTCAACACTCTTCAATGGGCGTTACACTAGTGCTATTCCAAAGCTTCTCTCTCAACACTAGTACTAGGATGTAACTGTAAGATACACCTAGGGATACAATGGCCAAAGATCCGATGCTCTAGAGCTTATGCTCAACATCAAGTCGGAGTGCTCCAAGGATTATGTTAAGATATTGTAACTTCAAAGAATATTATATTTGTACTTTATTATTCCGGAGATGTTTCATTCCTCCGTGAAGATCTTATTGTATATCCGGAGATGTTTATTCCTCCGTCGGAATGTGGTAACTCGGGTTATTAGACTTCCCTAGTAGGGGTCGGCCCTCTATGTGTTATGTGGGTCAAAGGGTTATTAGAGCACCCTAGAGGGGTCGGCCCAGTTAGTTGTAGTGGGGTATTTAACCTATTGGTTAAATACGAGCCTACGTGTACTTGTGTAAAATACATATCAGAGTAGTGTATAAATAGAGGAGGTGTGTTCCTCATTACACACACTCACTCACTTGAGAAAGGCGCATTTGTGGAGGAGAGGTCTGCTATGGAGGAGAATGAGCTTATGCTCAGGGTTTGCATCTTTGTATATTGCTGGTCATCTATATTGAGGAAGCTTTGCTGGGTTTTCTACCCCATGAGGGTTTCCCAGGATAAATCTCTGTCTCTTGTGTTTATGCTATGCTTGTTGTTTCTTCAGTGATCCTGTATATGCTATTATTGTGAAATGGAATGTAATGCTGCTATTTTCTGTCTTAGCATATTGAATTTTAACATGGTATCAGAGCTAACCTGAAGGAAGACAAGGTATGGCACTAAAGACACTTGCTTTACTTACGACAATTTGAAGGTTAGGGTTTTACATAGCAAAAACCAGTCATCGTAGCACTTTCGCTATAAATCCGTTTTGGAGAAGTTTTCGGATCTGAAATTGTTACAGGACGAAGCTAAGATCTCCAGGTACCTTGTGTCCAAAGGAAAACCTCTAATTCGTTTTATTTTGTGATTTATGATCTGTACAATATAGGGTTTCTGCCTCTTCCAGATCTGAGTCAAAATCAGGTGACCTTGGGAAAAAGGTCATAACTTGGGCTAGGAAGCTCCAAATGAAATTTCGTGAAAAGTGACAGGTAGTACACAGACTGTACTATCTCAGAAAACGTTTTCAGAGGCCGAAGTTGAACCAGTGACACGTGGCACGCCGTACAAGTTCGCTCTCCTGTATTATCCCATAAACAGGTCACGTTGCGACACTTGGCATAACTCTCTCTCAGAGAATCCAATTGAGGTCAGACCTGTCAGGATGGAAAGATAACAGGCCGAGCTATCTCAGAAAACTGTTTCAGAGGCCTAAGGTGAAACAGTGACACGTGGCACGCCGTACAAGTTCGCTCTCCTGTATTTTTCCAAAACAGGTCACGTTGCGACATTTGGCATAACTCTCTCTCAGAACATCCAATTGAGGTCAGACCTGTTAGGATGGAAAGATAACAGGTCAGGCTACCTCAGAAAACTTTTTCAGACCCTGTGGATCAAAAATTTCGGAGTTACACCAGAAACAATCAGGTACATATTTCTGTCAAAACAGAATTATTTTTTGGTACCTTCATTCATGGCTTCCGAAATCTAGGGCTTTGAAGAAAGTTGGAATTTTTGTAATCGGAGACCACGGATGGATGCTACTCATCAAAATAGAAATTTAGAGACCAAGATCAGAATTTTTGGTTGGGCAGAAGGCCGCGCTTGATTAGACCCTAGTTCGGGACTTTGATCAGAAAAGTGGAAAATTAGGGCTTCTGTAAAAATGGGAATTTTTGAAATCTGTGACCACGGCTGGAAGCTCCTCAGAAAAATAGAAGCTTAGAGCTTTGGATCAAACTTTTTGATGGGGCAAAAGAGTGGGCTTCATCAAACCCCAGTTCAGGGTCACATTCAGTGAATCCGAAAGTTTCAAAGGCAAAATTGAGGAGTAAAACTTTGCAGTTTTCAAATTCTAAATATATCAGTTTGAACAGCTCATCAAGGCGCATATTTCTATCCTTTCGGAAGTCTGAAATTCAAAGTTTGAATTTTTGGGGTTTCTCTGACAAACCCATATCCAGCTCCAGGTCCAGTTCTTGCAAATCAAGTGGATAGAGTTAATCCTAGAAGAAGATGGATTGGTCACCTACATAAGTGAAGGAGTTCATGTTTCAGAGGGAGATGAGGCTAAGGCTTTACATAAGGAGATTACAAGCGATCTCGATAGGTATGACTCATCGAGGTATGTTTTGAGATTTGTTCATGATTAAGTTTATGGTATGTTTGTCTTCATGTTATTACAGTTAGTACAATCTTGATTTTAGATTTGTTGTATCACCTTAACAAAATTATGAATGCATGATAGAAGATATTCATTGGTTAGGGTGTTGACACTTATGATTGTACTAATGCATTATGGTGTTGTGTGAGGTTGAGGTTGTCTGCTAACAAGATACAGGTACATCACAAAAGACAAATCAGGCTCCATGACCATGAAAACATGAAGACAAAGACTCATCCATAATCTTTGTTCTACTTACGAGGTATGTATGACTTTGTTATATTATGCTTAACCTATGAGACATGCAGGTTCTAGCTCAGGATCTCTAAATCATTGAAGAGGTTATTTAGGTATGTTGTACATAACCAAGTAGGTATACTAATCCAGGTATGTTTCCCATGAATCTTACCTTGTGTTAGGATCCCTTATATAAGTATACTTGGAATGATTGGTTATGCTTATTCATAAAGTTAGTAATCAAGGGATTATGCATATTATATCTTTTATCAATGATATGCATAAGTAAAAGAAGACTTCCCTGAAATCTTGAATACTAATGTTTATTAACTATAATCATGACTATACGTTTTCAAGATTATTTAGTACTATAATGTTTTGATAGCATTTAGAATATACTAATGAGTGTATGTTTGTGTATGAGATCATGAGGATGACTCTTGAGCATGCACAGTGGTACAGAATGAATAGAAGTTCAAAAGACATACAGAAGATCAAGCGGGAGGCAGCCACACAAACATAAAAGATAAGTATTTGAGTTGCTATTTGAAATAGTAATGATATTGCCTGCATGCATATTTGTATTCCTAGAATATATAATGCTGAGTGTAAACATTCATAGAGCATTGAACAGTATACAACTAATGTGCATATGTTTGGACAAACATTCCATTGTTGCTTGTCTAGAATGAAACCTCTTTGCTGACATGCTGAGAGTTGTGCACACTCTCGATAGTATGTTTTGGTAGAGATGGAAGGCATCTAGATAGCCACTGTATGCATACAGGATATGGGAAAGTGTTGTGCCAAAGTATTGGTCAAAATAGTTGCATCACTATGTAAATGATATCTGTATGCATAATGGGTTATCTTTTGATGATTATGAAGTATTACTAATCATGTACTTAATTTTGATTTGTAGGAAAGGTCATGGACACCGTACAAGTGGTGGATGTTCAAACAAGAAGATTTACAAATCAAACAAAATATAGAAGGCTCATGGCTAGAAGATTCTCTTAGAAAGGGGAAGAGAATCACGACAAGATGTTTGCTCCAAGTATGGTGTAATTAAAGAAGAAGTATGAATCAGGTTCTGTATAGGTACCTAGGATCGATAATAATTTGATAAGCTTAATATGGGTGATGTGGATCTCAACCTTTGCTACAAGGTTGAATATGATACACATATGGCATGGATGCAAGAAGGAACTCACCACAGAGTTCGAATGATATTGAGGCTCATTTCAGTAGACCCATCTAACGAGAGATGGCACAGATAGATATGCAGAAGATCATTCAATGCAGAAATGAAAAATGAAAGATCTCAAATTAATGCTTTACTTCCTAGGTCTGGAAGTATGGCAAGGCTCAGAAGGAATATTTCTCAACCAGGGAAAGTATGATGAGAAATATGACTTGAGGTGTTGGAATGGCCACTCT
The DNA here is from genome assembly GCA_027924585.1 of Larix kaempferi. NCBI lineage: Eukaryota > Viridiplantae > Streptophyta > Pinopsida > Pinales > Pinaceae > Larix > Larix kaempferi. The sequence goes on along the minus strand of BSBM01000767.1, from coordinate 23,253,167 downwards.
TATGGATTCCAGCTTGAAGCTGTTAGGGGATAACTCATCAGAGTTAGTGGATATAACTCTGTATAGTCAAATTATTGGGTCTTTGATATATCTAACATATACTAGGTTAGATATATGCTTTGTTATGAACACCTTGAGTTAGTATCTAGTGGAAACTAGATGTGTTTACCTGATAGTTGCAAAGTATGTGATGAGGCACATAAAGGACACGATAGAATTTGATCTATGCTATCTTGAAGATCATGACTTCAGATGGCTATTCAGATTCTGTTTGGGCAGGAAGTGTATCAGACAAGAAGAACACATCGAGAGGATGTTATTGTCTGGGATTAGCCATGATCTCGTGGTTTAGCTGGAAGCAGTCTAGTGTGACTCTCAGCACAAGCGGAATATATGGCTGCTTGCTCTGCTAGTTGTGAAGAAGTTTGGCTTTAGGATTGTTTGACTTAGAGATAGAACCAACTGAGATCCTATGTGATAATTAGAGTTGTATCAAGATGACATAGAATCTAGTGTTCCATGATAAATCAAAGAACATAGGGAACTAACAAGATATGACACAGAAAGGAACTCTAAAAGTTTGAATTTGTAACAGGTTACCGTTGTACTAACCAAGCCTCTACGTCAAGTAAAGAAGTTACCAACCAAACCTCTGTCTCGAGTGAAGTTTGAATACTTCTGAGACAAGCTTGGTGTAGTTCAAAAGGACCCTCCTCGAAAGGGGGAGTAGTATAGTCACTACTGATGAGATTGTCTCATCAAACAACAAGGTCGTTGATGAGGTAACCTGTTCCCTACACCCAGTTACTTAGAAATATTTAGATTTAGGACTCTTATACTTAGAATACATGCTAGTTGTGATGTATACATGTTTTTGTGTGATGTATACATGTTTTGGTGTATTAGTAAGAATACATGCTAGTTGTGATGTATACATGTTTTGATGTTAGATGTATTAGTAAGAATACATGCTAGATGTGATGTATACATGTTTTGATGTATTAGTAAGAATACATGCTAGTTGTGATGTATACATGTTTTGATGTTAGATGTATTAGTAAGAATACATGCTAGATGTGATGTATAAATGTTTTGATGTATTAGTAAGAATACATGCTAGTTGTGATGTATACATGTTTTGATGTATTAGTAAGAATACATGCTAGATGTGATGTATACATGTTTTGATGTATTAGTAAGAATACATGCGAGTTGTGATGTATACATGTTTTGGTGTGATGTATACATGTTTTGATGTATTGGTGAGAATACATGCTAATGTGATAACTGCTCTTGTATAGATGAGAATACAGAAAGGGATTGGATCATCCCTGGACTTTCAGTCCTAAAGAGAGCCGTAGACGTGAGGTCTCCGAGAATGAAGTCCTTAGTGGACAGTTGAGGGGATTGGATCATCCCTGGACTTTCAGTCCTAAAGAGAGCCGTAGACGTGAGGTCTCCGAGAATGAAGTCCTTAGTGGACAGTTGAGGGGATTGGATCATCCCTGGACTTTCAGTCCTAAAGAGAGCCGTAGACGTGAGGTCTCCGAGAATGAAGTCCTTAGTGGACAGTTGAGGGGATTGGATCATCCCTGGACTTTCAGTCCTAAAGAGAGCCGTAGACGTGAGGTCTCCGAGAATGAAGTCCTTAGTGGACAGTTGAGGGGATTGGGATCATCCCTGGACTTTCAGTCCTAAAGAGAGCCGTAGACGTGAGGTGTTCGATAATGAAGGGATTGGGATCATTCCTGGACTTTGGTCCGAAAGAAGAGCCGTAGACGTATGTCTCCGATAATAAAGGGATTGGGATCATTCCTGGACTTCAGTCCGAAAGAAGAGCCGTAGACGTATGTCTCCGATAATAAAGGGATTGGGATCATTCCTGGACTTCCGTCCGAAAGAAGAGCCGTAGACGTATGTCTCCGATAATGAAGGGATTGGGATCATTCCTGGACTTCGGTCCGAAAGAAGAGCCGTAGACGTATGTCTCCGATAATAAAGGGATTGGGATCATTCCTGGACTTCAGTCCGAAAGAAGAGCCGTAGACGTATGTCTCCGATAATGAAGGGATTGGGATCATTCCTGGACTTCGGTTCGAAAGAAGAGCCGTAGACGTATGTCTCCGATAAGGAAGGGATTGGGATCATTCCTGGACTTCGGTCCGAAAGAAGAGCCGTAGACGTATGTCTTCGATAATGAAGGGATTGGGATCATTCCTGGACTTCGGTCCGAAAGAAGAGCCGTAGACGTATGTCTCCGATAATAAAGGGATTGGGATCATTCCTGGACTTCAGTCCGAAAGAAGAGCCGTAGACGTATGTCTCCGATAATGAAGGGATTGGGATCATTCCTGGACTTCGGTCCGAAAGAAGAGCCGTAGACGTATGTCTCCGATAATGAAGGGATTGGGATCATTCCTGGACTTCGGTCCGAAAGAAGAGCCGTAGACGTATGTCTCCGATAATGAAGGGATTGGATCATTCCTGGACTTAAGTCCGAAAGAAGAGCCGTAGACGTATGTCTTCGATAATGATAGGACTGGATCGTCCCTGGACTTCGGTTCAAAAGGTACATGACTGGTTTACATCATTCCTTGACGATGCTGATGATCGTATGATGACGATGTTGATGATCGTATGATGACGATGCTGATGATCATGTGATGACGATGCTGATGACGATACTGATGATCGTATGATGATGATGCTGATGATCGTGTGATGACGATGCTGATGATCGTGTGATGACGATGCTGATGATCGTGTGATGATGATGCTGATGATCGTATGATGACGATGCTGATGATCGTGTGATGACGATGCTGATGACGATACTGATGATCGTATGATGACGATGCTGATGATCGTGTGATGACGATGCTGATGATCATGTGATGACGATGCTGATGATCGTATGATGATGATGCTGATCGTGCTGCTGTTGATAGTGTGATGATGATGCTGCTGATCGTGTGATTACGATGCTGATGATCGTAATGTTGATATTGATGTTGACATTGATGTACCAGTAACTGTTTGAGTTACTGATGAAGACAAATTGAAGAAAGCTTCCAATGATTTATAGATGTATCATATATGATGTTGATGACTCCTTGCTCGTGCAGATGTTGTTATAATATCCTTCTCGTTAAGGGGGAGTGTTAAGATATTGTAACTTCAAAGAATATTATATTTGTAGTTTATTATTCCGGAGATGTTTCATTCCTCCGTGAAGATCTTATTGTATATCCGGAGATGTTTATTCCTCCGTCGGAATGTGGTAACTCGGGTTATTAGACTTCCCTAGTAGGGGTCGGCCCTGTATGTGTTATGTGGGTCAAAGGGTTATTAGACCACCCTAGAGGGGTCGGCCCAGTTAGTTGTAGTGGGGTATTTAACCTATTGGTTAAATACGAGCCTACGTGTACTTGTGTAAAATACATATCAGAGTAGTGTATAAATAGAGGAGGTGTGTTCCTCATTACACACACTCACTCACTTGAGAAAGGTGCATTTGTGGAGGAGAGGTCTGCTATGGAGGAGAAGGAGCTTATGCTCAGGGTTTGCATCTTTGTATATTGCTGGTCATCTATATTGAGGAAGCTTTGCTGGGTTTTCTACCCCATGAGGGTTTCCCAGGATAAATCTCTGTCTCTTGTGTTTATGCTATGCTTGTTGTTTCTTCAGTGATCCTGTATATGCTATTATTGTGAAATGGAATGTAATGCTGCTATTTTCTGTCTTAGCATATTGAATTTTAACAGATTATTCCCAACACTCTATGTACATCGGGGCTTATACCCAGCACATAGGTCATCCATGTGCTCGAAATCCTATGCTCAACACATCATAAAAGTCAGTCATGGATACTAGAACTCTGCACAGTATATAAAAAAGATCATCTTAGTATATTAGGGTTTGTACCCAATCACATAATAAACATCAATCAAGTACATCGGGGCTTTAGGTCGAGTACATAACAATAATGTGCATATGTCAGGGTCCATGGCCAAATATGTATATATATAACCAAGGTAAATCATGTGCATCGAGGCTTACCCTAGTATATATAACAAAAGTAAAACAAGTGCATTGGGGGCTTACGCCCAGTATATATGTATCATCAAAATAAATCATGTGCATCGGGGCTTAGGCTCAATATATATAATAATCATAATCAACAAAATTCGGGATATTACATACAGAGAGTAAGAGCCCGTGATCTAGACGTTTAGCGAGTACAGAGTAAAGTGATGGGGATCCATGTGCTCTGGTGTGAGGACATCATTTTAATAAAAAATTAAGTTTAAATGCATACACAGAGTTGCAAGGAGATCCATGGAATCTGGGTGAAGGAGCAATCTATGATATAGTTTCAATTAAAATAAATATGCAGCGTATAACTCAAGTCTCGAAAATGGAAGTATGGATTGAATTTGTAATTCTGAAATTGGAAGGTTTGCAAATCGATCCACAACGATCTTTCCTGATCCAATCAAATAGTAATCACTGAAAGATGAGTACAATCCATAGTGATTTCCCTAGATTCGATGGATCAATAATTATAAACAGAATATTAGTTAATAATGACACATACGATTTGGGTGTGAAGGCTCAACAATTCTTTAACAGAGATTTCATCCAAACATTTGTGCAGAGGATGGTGATGGATGTCAGCATTAGCTAGGCGTGTAGACGTTTTAAACACTGCAAATATTTATATAGAGTTTAAGGTAAAGAGTCACATTATACACAATGCATAGGGTAGTGGTACACCTAAACACGACCAGGTGTGAAGGCATGATTGATTAAAGAAGATGTCATAAAAACGCTAAGCAGAAGGTAATAACAGAGATCCAAGTGATCGGGGAGTGAAAAGGTGGTTCCTGGACAGAGATGAATACATACTCATAGTTCGATATGGAAATCAATGCTACACAGGAAGAGATGGGTACAGACTCAGATTCGATCTAGAAATGAATGCTACACAAACAGAGATGGGCACAAAATCAGATTCGATATGGAAATGAATGCTACACAAACAAAGATGGGCACAAGCTCAGATTCAATCTAGAAATCAATGCTACACGGACAACGATGAATAAAAACTCATATTTCGATCGGAAATTTATGCTACAGAGACAGAGAAGGATAATTACTCAAATTCGATCTGGAATTTATGCTACACAAAGAGAGATGGATAATTAGTCAAATTCGATCTGGAAATCAATGCTACACAGAAAGAGATGGATAGTAACTCAAATTTTATCTAGAAATCAATGTTACACCAGCAAAGATGGGTACAAACTCAGATCCAATCTGGAAATGAATACTATAGAAACAGATATTTGATCATTATAGACAAACACAGGTGTGTCACTCATAAACCTGGGAGATTTTTTCAACCATACAAGATATACTGACAGAGATTTTAATGGCTACACATACAAGGGTGTGATTTCTATGAGTTGGTCGTTATTATGTTTCCATATCTGGGTATAAACAGAGTTATGCTAGATAATTAACAGAGCCAACCGAATAGCATGTAGAGCCTGGAAACTAAATTCTAAACATAACTATTGGAATCATTCAATAAATATAATTTTCATAGGTCTGAGTCTAATTATTCCAACCTAGTATAACACATGAAATCTCATTAAATAAATCCATGCATTCATATTTCACATAGCCACAAAGGATTTAACAAATGTAAATACATTAATTAAATAAACCTCATTTTGACGATCGGTCGTATAGTGTTGAGCACATTGGAGTATCATCTCATCCAGATCATTCCTTGCTTGACAATTCACTGAAGATCCCTCGATTGACCTCCCTACTATATTAGGGTTACTCTTCTTCTCCCCAAACACCCAAGAAAGTGAGGTCATAAGAACATTGTAACACCCTCTATTTCCTCATTCTTTAAGTTTGGAAGATAGGGTGCAAATTTTTCCTTAATGATAATAAGGAATCCCATTATCATGACGCTAATCTCATGAATCCTCTAAACACACAATAGGCCATCATACAAGATTCATAAAAAAAAAAGAATCATTTCAACTCAATATCAATGTAAGTGCATACAATCCAATGACATAGTAAGTCGTGACATTCTATAGTCCTCCATATCAAGATCTAATGGCACGATACACCATTACATTACTCAACATGGTACATTAAAAATTTCTAGGTATTTTCCACCCTTGAAAGAATTAACCTATGCATATATACAAACTATCTCTATGCAATCTTCATAAGTCAAATATAAATGTTTCCATGAATTTATCTATCAAGCTTAATAATATGGAATTAAACCATTTAGACACTCCTCATAAATATCCACCAAAATTTATAACTTGACAACATCCACTTAAACTTACTCTTTTCATAAAATAAAACACCCTTATTACGAATGTGCATAATCCATTTGAATGCACTAAAAACCTATCAATGGCATTAAAACACTTAATATGAAGGTACATCTTTCATCAAGTAAATTATGCCCATTGTCTTAACGATACATTCATAAGCCAACTACAAATAGGTTTCCTCGCGCATTGTATTTCGCAACATTCACATATAGACATGAAATTAATTAACAAAACAACTCGTGATGAATATAAACAATTATAAACTTAACAAAGAACAACAAAATATATAAGAGTAGTTATCTGGTTTAATAAACTCATGCGACTAAAGGTCTGACTACAACTTTCCTCCCAACCATCTGACTCTCTGTCCGGTGTATATTTCTACCACCGAGAAGTCACCCCCGAGATGGCAATGAATCCACTAGGGCGACTTAAAATAACAGTCCATGATACTAACTCTTATCATGTTGAGTACTAACTCTTATCATGTTAAGGGAATCATGTTCACTGCGGGATTGGATGATAACTAAGGAAATTAGAACATAAAACCCTATTCCTTTCCTACATGTATATTTCATGCATTAATCCTCATTTGCACAAGGATAAGCTCTTTTGTTTAATTGAATAAATGTAATACTATAAATTAGATTCCACCATTTACAATGTCCAAACCATGCTATAGTTCTGACTTTAGAAGAGGGTTCAATCTTATAAACCCAAAATCTACGATTATTATTTAACACAGAATCTACACAATCATTTACATGGCATATTACTCGACCCTCTCATAAGGGGTACAACGGAGGCCACCCAGCATTTTTTTTCAACGGATACATATGTTGTCCAAAGAAAGAAAAGATAAAATATCAGGTCGACCATATGGAGGAGTGATCGGCCAGCATTCACCCCAAACAATAAAATCAACAGAACTACATATGTTGTCGAAAGAAAGAAAAGACAAAATATCGGGCCGACCCTATGGAGGAGTGATCGCCCAACATTCACCTCGAATAATAAAATCAACAGAACTCTCTCTCTGTTGGAGAGTCGGCCTACCTTACAACATTTAATTTCAACAACAAAAACCAATAGAAAAATATAACAACACTCTCTCTCAGAGATTCTATCCTCCTTAAAACATTTAATTCCACAATAAAATAAAAAATAGAACTCTCTCTTGGAGAATCCGCATACCCTTAGCACATCACACAAAAATCCATCCACTCCAAAATGGAAAGATGAGAGTCACGACTATCTTTAATAGACTATCCCGAAATGTATTATTCCCTAAAGCAGAAAAGGGACAGTCCCCAACCATGAAATATGACCTGGACTACACCCATCAAGGAAAAAAGGCACAACACAAGTCTTATTAACCAGAAAATCAAACCCAAGCTTCATGCACACAACCATAGAGGAACTGTCGATACCCTCGACATTAATCTAAATAAATCTTTATATAGGATTCACGGAAATCAACCGCTTATGAACTCGTCATGCTCCCAAGTATTCATACTTTAATGAAAAAACTAATTGCTAGATCAAACAACCTTAATCCCGTGTGTTGTGTGTAGAAATTTATAACCCACAGGTCACTATAGGCAGGTCAAAACAAGATATAAAGATCATGATTGCAGAAATCACAATATTGGGTAGAGGATTACCTCTGCGGTGGTCGAATGCCAAAGGAAAATAACACGGCGATACCAAAATCGCACTCTATCTCACTTACTGGACGAGGATCTGGCTGAGGACAGAAGTAGAGAACGTATATCATAACACTCTGTAAATGAAGTTCTGTGAGATGCCGAGTTTTTTCCATGTGATTTATCTAATAACAAAATTACAGAGATTAAAAAAATAATAAAAGGAAACAAAAAAGCAAGAATCCCTTTCGGTGCATGGATTTCCTAGTCAAAGGAAAATAAAGATTACCCGTCTTGCTATGCATACAAAACCCTTCAGGAAATGGGATCGGACTCCTCCCAAAGCCGTCCCTTCCCCTTCGAGAACATCCCCTTCCGGATATCATCCTTGGAGTAGTATAATTCCCCTCCCTTTACCCATCACGCGATTTATTCTTAAGAAGGAGGAACCTTCTGTTCGGTGAGCTGAGAACTATCAGCTGTAGTTTTTACACACACCTCCAAATGGCAGTTTATGAGATTCGGGGGGCTCCTTTAAGGAGACAAATTCCCTTACATTTCTCTACGAGTTTCCCCACTCCTATAACCAAATCTCTAATTAAATTTGGACAAAAATATCCATTCATTTTCTAGAGGGAGTGCGTCGGGCCTGTTGTATGTATGCCACTTATATAAATATATTTTGATGGTTTTTTTCCTTTTAAATGCATAAACCATATGCACTAACTTTCTTTTAATATGAAGAAGGTATTTATATATTTATTTGATAGTTAACCCAACAAGTCCTATGTGGACTCCCTACTTTCAGTATAAGCAACATGTATCATTATTTTCTCATAAGTAGGTAAATAGTACCCTAGGTGCCTAGTATAGATACACCTATATTTTTAAATCATTCATTTTATAAATGTATTATCCAAATAGATGTATCCCTTATTATATCTATCTTATAGATATATCATTACTTTTAAGGACTATTCTTCTTCTAGAGAAAAATATTTATCTTTAAGTTCAAATAAGGTATAGGAGTGCCCTATTAAAATGTAGCTAATCACTACTCTACTTAGGACAAATTCCTAAAACTGAGGCCATCAAGTGGATTCCCACCTTTATTTTAGTGTCTATGGGATTATGTTGTAACCTATCATCAAGACCATAGCTTCCCAACCATTTACCTTCCCCCCTAGTGGATTCATTTGCCCGTCGTTTAGTTGCATCACAACCTTCAGTCACCTATTCTATAACTTTTAAGAAATAGATATCATTACAACCAACGTTTACTGGTGGGGCCTTGGCCTTAAGGACCTCACGAGAATGATTACAATAATTATTTACATTTATACAACTTATTAGGTAAAAAATGATGGATGTTACATACTCCTCCCCTTAAGACTAACACTGTCCTCGGTGTTCTTACTTCTTAACAATTTGTCCACTCTTTAGGATTCATCATCCTTTAGTTCGTTTGTCGTCTCTCCTTTGATATTCTTGATCCTCTTCGAACTTTCATGACTTTTCACAAGTCTTTATGGTTCGTATTTCCTTCACAACCTGCACATTGTACAGCTTTATACAAGGTCTCCCAACATTATAACATACTTACACCATTTTCACTTTCAATCATAAGATTAGCATAATCCTTTGCAACACCTTAGCATGACAAAAAATTCTAACAGTAAACAATTAACATTTATCATTCATCCTCTTCCTTGATGAAAATTTTTTCTTACTCAAGCATTCATCACATTCACGCATAAATGCATCCAATAGTCTAGTTACATGACAAATCATTAATATGTAGTTTTAGTATTATATCATAAAACCAATCTTTCAATCAACACTTTGTTGATTATCAAACTCTCCCATGAGTTTGGAACTTCAACAACCCTCTACTCAACACATAATTCTTCCTCGAATTATGTCATCAATTCCTGTGGACTTACGGGATACACGTTTGAGGTTACTCTCCTTTTTTATTGGTAGTCAAAAAAATTTCCTGCCCAAGACATCAAACAACATCTTGTCTCCAGATGTCAATCTTTGTGCCTAAGTCTTTTCCATTGATATCAAAAAACTCTTTCGCAATTCCCCTCAAGCATTCTCGCTTGAGTCTAGGAATTTCTTTTCCACCTAGCCTCCTACTTGAGTCTTGGCAAATTTGCTTTAGCAAAGCAGAGTTGGGTCAATTTTTTCCACCTCAAGCCTCCTGCTTGAGTCCCAGAATATTCGTTTCCCCTCAAACCTTCTCATTTGAGTCTAGGAAATAACAATCATTTATTATTTCTTATAGTTTTGGCTAACCACAACATGCAACATAATATTAACATCAAATAGGTTCATCCATTTACTCATCAGTTCAAACTCATACTTTTATCATATCCCTTCATGAGTCATTGATCTTACCATATGCTTACCATGTATAATATACCACGTCCTTGTCTTTCCACAAGTTCCACAGGATGTGACCATCTTCCAAATTCACTTGTTAGTATAAAGAAATATTTCTTTTCTTCAGTTGCTCAACAATTGAACTCATTAGTTCCATAGCATTGTACGCATGCTCATTCAATTAACTTGTCCATTCTTCTTCACTTTATCGTGATGTAAACTCTCCAATATCCTTGATGTGAGTATGAGGTCAAATCTGCTTACAAACCAATATGTTAGTAGCATATAGATTCATTTCCATCTAGGATTCATTACCTAAAGACTCTTTTCTCTTTAATCTTTCCATACTCTTTCAAAAGATACCATGATTCAATTCCATCCTAACCAGATTTAAGATTCTTCTATTATAATCATACTTATACTTTTAACCAAATCTCTTTTCGTGATACACATCAACCTTTATTTAGAAGATTCAACAACCCTACTAGGGATCTATCTAAGAAGAAATAAGGTACTCAAAAATAAGATCATTTAAACTCCTAGGTATTAATACATGCAATTCCTTACCGTGACGCCCCCTTAAGCTTATCTTAAAGATTTCTAATAAGAATCTTTATACTTCTATAATGAGATACCATAATACAATCTTAACTTTTTAACAAAACAAAACAATATTTCAAATGCATGAGCCACCTTATTGAATGATTTTGTTCATATCTCTAAACATAACTTGTAATCCCATGAACTAAAGGTATGTCAATTTCATCTCGTTATCAATTAATTAAGAGTAATAATTCCATACTATTGGATCCATGGAAGAAAATGAAAGAATGTCAACAATTATTTTTGCAATAAGCATACTACCAAGACTTAAGCAAAACCATGTATACTCTAACTTGATACTTGAGAATCCACTTTTTATTTCAAGAAAAATGCCTATTAATATGTAGCTATAAACTTATTCGTATTCTATAACATCTATGAAGCAATATTTTCTGATATATCATTCCATGAAACCATCGTATCAACTATGCATTATCAAAAATCATGTAGCCTTATTGAAGATGTTCAAGTGACTTCATTATGTGTAATGAACCTACTATGTATTGTCCTCCTTTTTATTGTTTTCTTTCTCTTCATATACAAATAATGAAAATATTAGTCTAACATAAAGGAACATGATGTTTAAAAAAATTTAATCAATTATAAAACAAAAATCATTATATTTCACATCAACGTTAGAAAGACATAAAAACAATCATCTATTTCGATTCGTCCTTCATACGAAATAAACTACACCCTAGTTTATCTTTCAAAACCTTTCATGTATTTTCCGTGCATATCTTACCCGACCTAACCGTCATTTTAACAAATGTACAAACATCAATTAGTTTTATCTTTTGATGATTATGTCCTAGAATGTTATAACATCAACTAGAGTTAACTATCATCGATTTCAAATTGAAGTACATCACTCACATACTAAAAATATGAGTAATTTCTACCTTATGTAAATCTCATAACCTTTTGCACATCAAAATACCAATTCCCTTAACAATACCATGCGATAATATAAGTATCTTTATCTTGTATGTAGCAAGGGACAACTCACGATAAACTGAAAGCATACCTGACTCACAATTTTTGTAAGGAAAACAATGACAAGAAATACTTATCTTTACTCATTTGGAGAGCTTGAAGTTTAACTTTGTTAATAATTCTCCCTTGTCCAGTCCATCCCATGCGTCAAAACAAAACAAGAACAACTTTATTAACAATCATAATTATTTATCTCAAGTTGAGCCCAATAGACCCGAGTATTGTAACCTAATGCTCTGATACCATATGTAACACCCCCTATTTCCTCGTTATTTAAGTATGCAAGATAGGGTACAAATTTTTCCTTAACGATAATAAGGAGTCCCACTATCATGATGCTAATCTCATGAATCCTCTAAACACACAATATGCCATCATACAAGATTCATAAAAAAAAATCATTTCAACTCAATATCAAAGTAAGTGCATACAATCCAATAACACAGTAATTCGTGACATTCTATAGTCCTCCATATCAGGAGCTAATCGCATGACACACCATTTCATTACTCAACATAGTACATTAAAAATTTCTAGGTAATTTCCACCCTTGAAAGTAATTAACTTATGCATATATACAATCTATCTCTATGCAATCATCATAAGTCGAAAATAAATGTTTCCATGAATTTATCTATCAAGCTTAATAATATGGAATTAAACCATTTAGACACTCCTCATAAATATCCACCAAAATTTATAACTTGACAACATCCACTTAAACTTACTCTTTTCATAAAATAAAACACCCTTATTACGAATGTGCATAATCCATTCGAATGCACTAAAAACCTATCAATGGCATTAAAAAACTTAATATGAAGGTACATCTTTCATCAAGAAAATTACACCCATTGTCTTAACGATACATTCATAAGCCAGCTACAAGTAGGTTTCCTCACGCATTGTATTTCGTAACATTCACATATAGACATGAAATTAATTAACAAGGCAACTTGTGATGAATATAAACAATTATAAACTTGACAAAGAACAACACAATATATAAGAGTACTTATCTGGTTAAATAAACTCATGCGACTGAAGGTCTAACTGCAACTTTCCTCCCAACCATCTGACTCTCTATCCGGTGTATATTTCTGACACCGAGAGGTCACCCCCGAGTTGGCAATGAATCCACTAGGGTCACATAAAATAACAATCCCTGATACTAACTCTTATCATGTTAAGTGCTAAATATTATCATGTTAAGGGAATTATGTTCATCACCAGTTTGGATGATAACTAAGGAAATTAGAACATTAAACCCTGTTGACCAAAGCGACTCCAGTCGACAGGGGTTCCACTTCACCGTTGACACATGCCGCAGTCTCCCTGGGCACCGACCCAGGCAGATTTTATCCCGCCTAGCAACACCTCCAGAGCAGATGAGGTCTCACCCGAGGTGTCCAGGAAGAGCAGACGGAACCATGTTTTCGCTAAGGAAGGAGGAGGGTTGCGGCTACATGAACTAAATCTATTGCAACACTAAATCGGAATTTCAAACATTTGACATGTATTCGTAATGCATTATTCAATCGCAACATTCACTATCATCGCAGTAATAATAGTAAATCAACATTGCATCAAGGAAACATAGCATTATTCATGAAGTGTGACATTGTACTACCACAAATGACACAAAGAACCTAGGGGTTGCGCCAAAATAGTTTCATCATATCATATTATTACTGCAAAACCTTAGATACAATATCTCCTCAAGATCAAGTCTCTGCAATACATTACAGATGTGCAGAAATACCCAAAAACATGCGCTTATCTTCACCTTGATTCCACTCCTATCTCCTTCCGCCTCTCTTCTCCTCTCCCCCAATACCTACGAGTCTTATCTATATATAGGCTTCCGCCATTACAATGCTTGTCCACTTACTAACAATTTCCTAACCGACATTTGGACAAGTGACCCAGTATCTAACTAACTTGGTACAAAACCGACCAAAAACCTGCATTCTGTGGTATAACTAACTCAAGATTACATAATATATGCTCCAAATGACCCAAAACCCACATTCCGCAGTACAATTGACCAAAAATACATAACTAATCTTTCGCTCCTCACCATTCGTGTCATCTTTTGCCTTGTTGCAGCATCGGAGATGCTGCGATAGCACTCTACCAAACCGCCTGCCAACAGGCCCCCAACACAATCTTGTGGCTTGCCCTCGAGGCACGTCAATTGCTGGACATGGTGCATTGGGACTGAACTATGTTTCTGCTCCTTTTGCTACACTCATTGTCATGTACTTCTAATCCAAAAGTTGTCATCGACCGACTTTCTATCATGTACCTCTCAAACTCATCCTCCAGTCTCGAGGAATCTGGTGCAGACTGAGGAGAAGTTTACGAACAACGCCGAGGTGTGAACCAGACCAACAGCTCTGGCACATCTGTTTCACACTAGTAAGCACAAGTCACAGGGACCCGAGGGTGACAACCCCCCCCGTTTGTGTGGTCGCCAGGACCACGAGACTTCGAACCATAACCAACTGCCTAGACATCTCGGACGAAACTTCATGCTTGTAACCCCGAGGTGTCCGAGGTGTAGCCTGCTCCAGGCGCTCATGCACACTCATCGTTTGGGCCCTCAACACACATGGTGTTCTACCACACAAAATGAAATGGATCATTTCCACAGCCTCCTTGGAATTCCTAACTTAAGAAAATGCCAGACCCTTGCGTAGCATAACCCATCATAACTAAAACAATCTCTGTGTGCTTACTCTCTACAGGTCCTCTATTTATATGGCACGCTCTGTCATACATCAGCTTCAGCAAGCCGTTGCACCACTGGCTCACACCCCAGAATAATCATAAGTCGTTGTGTGCTGATTATCCTAATGGCGGATGAATCATACCTTTGCCTAGTTCCCTTCATGTACAAACGTGCGAAGCATTGCTTGGGCCATGCTGGCATGGTGGATAGTTCGTGCCAACCATGCGGACCATCTTGGTAAGTACAATCAGTCGTACTGCCTCAGTGCATCCCTAAGTCCAACCAGGCTATCATCTATCACGATCGACCCGATTAACGAGCATAGTCATTAAAGTAGGAAAAAGTCCCATCATTGTTAGGATTGCGGATGTGACCCAAGCGCAACATTCGTAGGTGTTGCTAACAACTCCAGCCTTATAGTAGAAGCCCCCTTGCTTCCACATTCTGTCCATGGTGGGGCGACATCCTATCCGCCAACACATCATCATTTTTTTTTCCTTCGGATGCGACTCAAACATCGCGGTGTTCTAAGCCTGTACGAGAGGGCTTCAACCTATGACCATTTACCAACCTGGGGAGCATTGCCCCTTCCAACTGCTGCAACTGAACCGCTCCTCTAGAAATAATATTATTGATGCGATAGGGATGAAGCCAATGCATCTGTAACTTTCTTGGATGTTTCATAAACTTGTTGTCATACAACAGCACCAAGTCGCCCTGCTGAAACTATTTATTTTTTATGTGGCGATCATGGCATGCCTTCTGTCGATCCTTCTCGACCCCTTGGTGGAACCCAGTGAGGAAACTATCTTCTTCCAGCTGCACCAATTGTTCCAAATGTTCATCCAATGCTGTGACATCATCCAGGCTCGTGGTAGCCACAATTTGTAGACTCGGAACAATATACTCCATGGGCATAATCACTTCTTGTCCATACACCAACTTAAATGGTGTCTAACCTGTCAGCCACTTACATGTGGTGTGATAGGCCCACAACACTGCTGGGATTTTGAGATCCCAAGCGTCGCGGTTCACATTACACACCTTTGTCAATGCATGCTCCAATACTTTGTTAAAAGCCTCCACCGTGCCATTCACCTATGGATGATAGGGTGAACTCTTCTTATGCTGTATCTGCAATTCCTCCGTCAATGCGCTGATGGTGCGATTAACAAAAGTGGCTGCCTTGATCACTCAGCAATATCTTGGGGCAGTCGAAGCGAGTGATAATGTTATCAAAACAAAAATCATGCCGCCGTAGCCGCTGAACAATCAAGTGCAAGTGCCGCCTCAGCCCATCGGGTCAAATACTCTATCACCATGACAATATATTGCACACCCGTGCATTTCCTTGGTGGATTGATCGGTCCTACAAAATCCGCGTCCCATTTGTCGAGTGGGTGTAATGTTATTTGAGGCATCAGCGGCATCTCATCGTGGTGGGATGATTTTCCAGTCCCCTAACAAACATCACAGGACCATGCATAGTCTGTCGCGTCATTATGCAGGGTAGGCCACCACAGCCCCATGCGCAACACCTTCCTAGCTGTCTCCCGACCACCATAGTGTCCTCTTGCTACTCCTCCATGTGCTTCAGCTAGTATCAGTGCTTTCTCATGCGGCAAGACACATCTGTGCAATATGTCATCAGCGCCCATTTTATACAACTCTCCTACGATTAGATGGAAGTCTACAGCCTTGACTACCAATTGTTTCTTCTGACTGGTAGTGAAGTCATCTGGTGCGTTACCCGTTGTCAGAAACTGGAGGATGTCATCAAGATAGTCATCAGCAACGTCAACCTTAAATAGTTGTGCATTCGGAAACCCGTCTTCGATACTGGTGGGTTCCTCCCCTATATCAATCCACGATAGATGATCAGGACCGACATTCAATCGGCTTGACTTCACAATGACTTCAAAATCGAACTCCTGAAAAAGAAGTAGCCAATGGCATATCTTCCCCCTAACACAGTCTTATTGACTAGGTATTTCAATGCCGAATGGTCAGTGAACATTTTAAAGTGACCACCCAACAAATAGTGCCTGAACTTTTGTAGCACGTAAACCATTGCCAGACCTTCCCTCTCAGTGGTGGTGTAGTTGCATTCAGCAGACAACAACTTCTGACTAGCGAAATCAATGGGCTGATCGAGATCTCCTTTGCCGGGCTGAGCCAATACTACTCCTAATGCGATTGATGAGGCATCCACATGTATATCGAACTTCTTACTCCAATCCATAAATACCAGTATTGGTGCCGAAGCAATCTTTGTCTTTAGTGTGTCGAAACTATCTTGACATTCCAGAGTCCATTGAAATAGCGCATCTTTCTTCAGCAATTTCTCCATAGGGGCGGTGATTGCCGCATATCCCTTGATGAACTTGCAATAATACCCCATATGCCCCATCGTCGCTCCTAACTACTTAACAATGGTCGGTGGTTGTAAACTCAAAATGATCGCAATCTTAGCTAGATCGACCAACAACCCTTGCTTACACACAATATGACCCAATAATATCCCAACTGGTGCACAAAAAATACATTTCTTCAAGTTCAGCGATATCTGTTGATGTCGTAGCGCTCAAGCATTAACCGCAGATTGGCCAGATGACTATGGATCAACTCGTAAACTGTCCAATCATCCATGTATACTTGTAAAAATTTCATAATAAAGTCTTTAAATGTAGCAACAACAACCCGGGAGAATATTGCAGGTGCATTCTTCAAACCAAATGAAATTACTGTGTACTGAAAGCAGCCCCATTTAGTAACGAAAGTTGTCTTATGGTGATCTTCTTTGGCAATGCGAATCTGATGGTAGCTAGAGAACCCATCAGTGAATGAGTACATCTCCTGGATGCCCACCCCTTCAAGTACTTCGTCAGTAAATGGGGTTGGAAAAGGGTCGTGCAAGAAGGCATCATTTAACTTCCGCAAGTCAACACAAATGCGCACCTCACCGGTTTTCTTGTCCTGCACCACCATAGGGATGATCCATTCGGACTCTTCAACTGGTTCAATAATACTAGCATCCAACATGTAATCGAGTTCTGCCTTGACCTTCTCCTTATGTCGCAGATTCAGTCGATAAGGTTGCTGTCGGATTGGCTTAGCATCTGGTTTTAAAGGAATCCTCATCTCCCCTAAATCACCTAGGATCCCCTTCATATCGAAGAACTTCGTAGGAAACAAGTCTTGAAACTCATGGAGTAATGTAGTGACCTTACTCATCATCTTGTCATCCCAATAGTCCCCAACATTTGCAAACTTGGGAGTGGCCTCTGTGCTAATATTGAACTTACGAAGCTTCAATGGTTGACCGAATGGATTACTTGGCACAGCAGGTGGGACCACGTCGTGACTTCCTTCGGATTCGGGAATGTTCACATTCTGGGGATCATCCTCATCCTCTGGCCCACTAGTGATGTTGAAGCATTCCATAAGAGACTGCATCTGACAGTATGTGTGTGGGTCGACAGGGTAGGCCGCAGGAACAACCTGAAGTACCACATCGCAGATGAGCTGTAAGGCATTATTTATGTCAGGGTTGGCATCCACAAAAGTGAACGTATGAGTGAAATAGACCGTCAACTCCCCCCATGTTGTAATTTCTCGGTGCAACTCGGCTGTAGTATACCATGAGCACGGCATCTCATCTAAGGTATGGATAAAAGCATGGACCCACTCATCTTTGGGTCGCACTACCCATAATCGTTGGCATTCCATCACATGATCACTGGGATTCTTTCGAACATCATACTTGCCAGTATGATAAACCTAAATATCGTTGAACCGGACCATCATTAACCTTCGACACTGTGACCAACCATCAATAGATTTCTTGTGTGTCTCCCACCAGCGTGCTAGTGCAGCCTTTAGTGCTTCCTCCAATGCCAGCAACTGCTGTGAGACCCTTTCTTCAAATTCTGTTAAAAAGTTGCTTAAGCCAGGAAACCCCTCATAGAATAGCAGTGTCACTGTTTCTGTCGCAACACGATATAAAGATTGCGTAATTAAGCCACACTTCCAAAACGACACTTCATGCAAGTGGTTATGCCAAAGTTCTAATGCATCATCAGAGTCAGAAGACGCAGAGCTCTCGCTGCGACAACCCAGCTCATCATTGGAAGTGGGATGAATATAGTCTTCAGAAATATTGAATGCATGGTCCCATCCAATGGGATCATCATATTTTACAGGTTCAACGTATCGACGTCCTTCATCCGGACCTAACGAGGCTATGACTCTAAAATCGCGATTCTCAAAGGTCATCATGCGCTTTTTGAAGTTGATTACAGCTCCACTATCATTAGCCTATATAATCCCTAATAGCACAGGATAAGAGCTTCCTCCCTCAACCACTTCAATGACATCGAAGTCAGCATAAGTCTTCATACCCTCAATATCAACCGTTAGCCATGGAACTCACCCAATGTGTGTTACGTTTGCATGGTTAGCCAACCGGAGCTGCACAGGAGACCAACTCAACGGGGGACTCCCCATTTTCTGCCATGCCTGCTTGGTTAAGATGTTAACATCCAAACCAAGATCAAGAATGATTGAATCGACATCATAGTCACCGATCTGGATGTTCATTCTCATCTCCTTGCCAGTCTTCCATCGCTGTAGAGAGTTTACTGCTAACTCATGCCGTACTTTCAGAAAGCACTTCAACCATTCCTCAATGTCAATAAGAGTGGATGGATCCTGGGCCAATAACAGACAACTCTCCAAAAACCTTTGCAATGTTTCTGATGGTGTCGACGGACCACATTCCGATGCAGTGTCAAAAATAGGTGGCATATCGCAAACAATAGCCTTACCGTGGTATTTCTCCAAGGTGCAACGTGTCTGAAGGAATGCCTCCCGTTCAGCATCGATGTCAAATGATACTGTAGTCTGGCCTGCCAATAGAATCATCGGTTGCGAGCTATCTTTCCTAGTCGTTTTTCCTCCATGAGTTACAACAGCCTCCGAAGCATCTTGTGGTCATGGTTCTGAAGAAATGGTCGCAATATTTGCACCCTGCATATGAGTCTGCTGCAGAGTCTCCTGTGGGTTCCCATTTCGATTTACATTCTGATTCGGTCACGGGGGCTGGTTCCATACTGGTTGTTGTACTTGGTTTTGGACTAGTTGTTGTACTTGGTTCTGGCCTAGTTGCTGCAGCTGAGTATGATTCTATATCTGCGGGGCGTTCCCAGCTTGCCATCGTGCAATCAACTATGGACAGTTCTCCACTGTATGATCGTTAACAAAACAAAACGTACATTGATTCTGTAGTAGTGGACAGTCTCGCTGATAATTCCCCCACACTGCACAGTGATAGCATTGGACAGGTCCACAACCACTTCGTCCTCCTCCTTGACCAAATCCTCCACCGCGTCCGCCTTGGTATCCTCCTCGGAATCCGCCCTGCTGTTGGTACTGCGATTGCATAGGATTACGTTGCATGCCTTTCCCCTGCGGTACATACTGTGGCTGTTGGACGTACTGTGCCTATTGTGGAGCCATTTGCATAGGAGCATATTGTGGCACGAATTGCTACGGTTGTTGCTGCAGTACAAACCACATCTGTGGTTGAGGTAGTGGCTGGACTACCTGCGGTTGCAGTTGGGGTTGTTGTATGACACACTGATCATCCTTGATGTAGAATGCATCACACATTCTTTCTTGTAGCAACCCATATGCATGACAATCTTTGTCATCGTGACCCACCAATTTTCAAAATGTACAATAGAGATTTCTCGAGGTTGTAACCATTTTCTGCATATAAGGGAAATTTTCATGACTGTGCCCATACACTTGGAAAATGCGACACCATGACATGCTGCCACCATTCAATGGGTTTGGCGAACCTGACACCAAGTAATTGCGGAAATCTAGGCAATTGTCCTTCATATGCCCTTCTCCTTGGCATCGCGTGCACCATACTTCATCGCGTTGTTCCTTACTCTTCTTCAAATCTTGCAACTATATAGTCAAGTTAACGAGCTGTGTCTGTATCTACAACATCCCGGCTGCATTATCTCCAATAGGTGATGCCTCTAATTGCATTGCAATCTCTAGAGCTTCGTTGGGCATTGAAATGTTTTGTTGCATCAGCGGCAGCCGAATATGTGGGAGCAATGCCGCAATGAACCACTCTTTATGTTGGACGATGCTCATATCGAAACTAACTTTTTCCATCAGTGTCTTGAATCGCTGATCGAAATCCCATACTGTCTCATTGGGATACTGCTTAATTTTCTTCAATTCTGTGATGTATTGAGCTTCAGACTTGGGCTGTCTAAATTCAGCAATCATCCCATCCCGAATCTCATCCAGCAACTTCTCTGGGGCTTTCGTAGGGACTAGAACAAACTTCATGAACCAGTCTAATGCACGACCTTGCAGAGTTGCGGCTAACTGTCCTTTCTTAGCATCAGCATCAGCGATCTATTTCACGGTCTAGACCACTTCACACAAAAACCAGTATTGTTCTAGGTTGTTTATCGCACTTCCGTGGAACAATGGTAACTTAGCATCATCGCCTGCCATTCTGGGCTTCCTTCCTCCTTTTTCTGTGCTGCTACTAATTAACTTCTGTGGACATGACAAACTTGGCGGTGTCGAAGTGGTATTTCTTGTTGTTTGTGAGATAGTGAGTGGAGGTGTGGGTACGTTGGTGCCAGGGTTTGGTCTTGCCTCTATCCTGGGTGTAGCCTGGTCATCCCTATCAGGACTGTGAGGTCGCTTCATCCCATGTGGTCTTCCTTCTTGGTTTTGCGGTTCGATCGCAGCAGGTCCTTCTCCTATCCTCTGCCTCTTCTCCTGTCGAAACCTCGCTCCTCCTCTTGTAAGACCACTTTCTTCCTCAGCTTCGCTCATAGTCTCCTCATGGTCTACTGCCATCTACCCTTTACCGTTCCATGTACCATTCCCCAACAGTTGTGGTACCCACGACCTCCTCCTACCAGGATGTCTAATGGTCAAGATGCATCTTCAATATACCCTTCTCGTAGGTCAACATCTTAATCAATAGTTGAAGTGATAGTAGAAACCTTCCCCTTGGTCCCTGGAAGAAATATCTTTCGGCTTCACTATAGGATTTCTTCGTGTCAACTGAAAATTCAGTGATATATCCCTCCAAGATGCTATCGAGCCAAACTTCGATAGCCCATGATGCCTTGTTATCGACTTCCTGCAGCTCCTGAATCAATTCCGGGGTGCAAGCCGTCAGCTCACCACCCTCGAAATTCCTCTTTTGGAAGGTCAGCTTGGATAACCATTCGTACAGAATAACTGGGAATTCACAAAAAAACCATTCATGTGAACTGTCATGAATATACCTTCCCACCCAGTGATCTACTGTCAGTCACTTGTTCTAGCTTTCTTCTTCAGCAAACTCCCACAACTTCTAATCAAACTAGCTTTGTATCTCTGGCTTTCTCGGGTGCCAAAACATGTCCTCCTTTCACTCTTCACACGATCCTGGCAATGGAACCATTTGTTGACCAATGCGACTCCAGTCGACAGGGGTTCCACTTCACTATCGACACATGCCACAGTCTCCCTGGGCACCAGCCCGGGCAAGTTTTATCCCACCCAAAAACACCTGCAGAGCAAATGAGGTCTCACCCGAGGCATCCAGGAAGAGCAGACGGAACCATGTTTCCACTGAGGAAGGAGGAGGGTTGCTGCTCCATTAACTAAATCTATTGCAACACTAAACCGGAATTTCCAACATTTGACATGTATTCGTAATGCATTATTCAATCGGAGCATTCATTATCATCGCAGTAATAACAGTAAAGCAACATTGAATCAAGGAAACATAGCATTATTCATGAAGTGTGATATTGTACTACCACAAATGACAGAAAGAACCCAGGGCTGCACTAAAATAGTTTCATCATATCATATTATCACCCCAAAACCTTAGATACAATATCTCCTCAAGATCAAGTCTTGGCAATATATTACAGATGCGCAGAAATACCCAAAAAAATGTGCTTATCTTCACCTTGATTCCACTCCTATCTCCTTTCGCCTCTCTTCTCCTCTCCCCCAATACCTATGACTCTTATCTATATATAGGCTTCCGCGATTACAATGCTTGTCCACTTACTAATAATTTCCTAACCGGCATTTGGACAAGAGACCATTATGTACTAACTTGGTACAAAACCAACCAAAAACCCACATTCTACGATATAACTGACTCAAGATTACATAATATGTGGTCCAAATTATCCAAAACCTGCATTTTGCGGTACAATTGACCCAAAATACATAAATATGTTGATGTATATGTAACTTTGGAATGTATTTCATCCATGTATTTAATTTATGTATTATTGTACTCCTATAAAGATGTGTCATTCCTCTATACGAAAGTGTTGTCATGTGTATTGACAAGTGTCGCAAGTGTGTGAACTTGCTGATGGGTTATTAGACCACCATGTGTGGGGTCGGCCCTTATTTTATGTAATATATGGTTGATGTACCTAGCTAGACAAGTCGGCCCCATAAAGTCACTCGGAAAACAAAACAAGTATAAATAGAGATAGGGAGATCTCTATTTGGATCATTCGAAAACTCATTCTTCCTTCACTCAGAAAGTGGCGCACTAGTGAGGAGGAGGATCATCTCCTACTAGGAGACTATTTCTGTGTATTTTGGTTGTACTTTGGTTGAGCCATTGCTCTCTCTATCTCTAAGGAAGTTGTGGGGTTTTTCACCTTAGGGATTTCCCCACGAAAACTCTGTGTCTCTTGTCTCTCATGCTTTTGATTCTTTTGATGATTGACATGATTTTTATGATTGATATGCATTGATATACTGTAAATGTTATTCTCTCAGTAAAGATCCTAGAGTATTTTGAATTAATGCTCAAAATTTAACATGGTATCAGAGCTAACCTAAGAAGAAGACACTATGCAGTGATGGAAACCAAGGTTTCTTGTTTATTGGGTTTCTCTCCACAGATTTTGGAAAAGTAGTATAGTAGATTGACTCTACTCATCAAGGAGAATCTATCTATCCATTCATAATTCAATTCTAAGCATTTTAAGATTTGGCCCTAAAAATTACGGTTTCCACAAAAATAGGAATTTCTAGAATCTAAAGACATAGCTGGAAGCTCCTTGCAAAAATAGAAGTTTGGAGATTTGGATCGAGATTTTTGGCTGAGTAGATCTCTGGGAAACTCAAACCCTAATGCAGGGTCCTCCTGAGTGAACTTTGGAAGACAAAAGGCATTTTTGAAGGGTGTAGCTTTGCAGATATCAAATTCTGAATACACCAGGTTGATCAGCTCATCAAGGCGCATCTTTCTATCCTTTCAGAAAGTTGAATTTCACATTTTGAATTTTTAGGGTTTCTTTGACAAACCCTAATCCGGGAGCAGATCGAGTTTTCAGCAAATCAAGTGGTAAGATCTAAATCTTTTCTATTTCCATTTGAAGTACTCTTTAAAGATGTCCCACCACACCAAGCTTGAGGATAAGCTTGAAGGGTCTGATAACTTCCGAGCCAGAAGTATAGTTTCAAATGTAAAAAAAGGCATCCCTATCCCAAAGGATGAAGAATCTAAGATATTGCATAAGAAGAACTTGGTCAAGGAAAAGAGAATCATTTCTGATTCTATCAAGGACCATCTTATCCCCCATGTGTCATCTTTGAAGACACCCAAAGAGATGTTTGATTCACTATCCAAGCTATTTGAAGGGAAGAAAATAAATCAGAAGATGAGTCTGTGGAACCAATTGAAAGGGGTAAAACTTCAGAATGGAGAATCCATTCAATCTTATTTTTCTAGGGTCTCCTAGATCAAGGAACAACTAGAAGCAGTGGATTAAATGGTGGAGAATGGTGAAGTTGTCATGACCACTCTAAATGGCCTACCTAGGTCATGGGACTCCTTTATTCAAGGAATCTGTGCAAGAAAGAAGTTGGTATCCTTCAACAGACTACGGGAAGAATGCTCACAAGAAGAAGCAAGGCTTGTGGCAGGAGAAGAAAAGATGGGGAATGAAGATCAAGCTCTCACTCACACCAAGAAAGGGAAGTACAAGAGAGAGCCATATCACTCTAAGAAATCTTCACATCACTATAAAGAAAGAAGAATATGCTTCACCTGTAATGAAAAAGCACATGTTGCCATAAATTGTCCCAAGAACAAGAAGGACAACAACAACTTCAACAACAAGAAGAAGGGCAGCAAAAGAAGGTATCATCCTCATACTGTCGAGGATGATGAACCTCCCAAGAAGAAGGATAGAGCCGAAAGTGATGATGACTCATCAAGTGAAGAAGAGTATGTTCTAATCTCTGCTCTCATAGGTACTATCTCTCATGGTTGTAATGATTTGTTAATTGACAGTGGGGCTTCCAAACACATGACCGGGTTTAAAGAATCTGTTGTAAATCTATCTGAACATGAACCACCCCATAAAGTGAAACTTGGGGATCAATACCCCATCAAAGGAAGTGGTGAATCCTCCTACAACCTAGATTCTGGAAAGTCTTTGAAGATGAAAGAAGTTCTTTATGTACCTGGCTCAAGAAGAATCTTCTCTCCATCTCTGCATTAGATGCAAAAGGCATGAGGGTTGCATTTGTAGATGGACAAGTTCTGATGTGTCCAAAGGGTAAAACTATTGATGATGCAGTGGTGATTGGAGAGCAAGAGGGAGGATTGTATAAATTGAAGGGACAACCTGAACATGCCATGGTGCATGATTCCATGGAGCCAAGTGAACTTTGGCATAGAAGAATTGCACATATGCACTACAAAGCATTACCAATTGCAAGGCTATAGAAGGTGTTCCTGAAATTAAGGCCAAGCATGAAGGTGTTTGCAAAAGATGTGCAAAAGGTAAGAACACCAAGAACACATTTTCAAGTAGTGAAAACAGGGTATAAGGAATCTTGGAAATTATCCACTCCGATGTCCGATGTCATCCAGTTGTCTGAGTGGGTATGTATACTATGAAGACTTGGATTCATTTCTTGAAAAACAAGATGAGTTATTCAACAATTTCAAGGAACTCAAAACCTTGATAAGAAACACACTCTAAAAAGAAAATCAAGTCCTTAAGATGCAACAATGGCAGAGAAATCACTTCAGAAGATTTCAAGAAGCTATGTAGTGATCGAGGAAGGATATAAGTTCAAGGACAAGTAATCTAGGAAGCAAAGATCAAAAGGGAGCACACTCCAGTGGTTTTTGCAAGGATGCAGATATTCAGAGGGAGTTGACCATCTCTCTACATTCCACAACAGAAAGGTGTAGAAAAAGCTACTTCAGATTAGGACTGCAGCAACTCCTGCAAGGAAGCAAAGACTCAGAGGGAGTCCACCCAACAAACAAACAAAGATAAGTACTTTAATTGTCATTTCTTACATATTTGTTTGTTTAAATAATATTGTTCAATGATGTATATACTTATGTTCCTATACTTAGGATGTGTATTATGCATATTAGAATGATTGCATTAATGAACAGTATACTACTAATATGCATTTGATGGGTAAGTAGGCCTATGGCACTATACAACATTCCATTGCTATTTATATAGAATGAAACCTCTTTGCTGACATGTTGGGAGCTATGCAAACTCTTTACAATGTTCTGGTAGAGACTGGAAGGCATCTAGAAAGTTATGGAACATGGATAAATGTTGTATTGAAGCATTGGCTTAAATAATTGCATGACTGTATGACAGTTTTCTTTATGCAAAAGAATTTGTTTTGAAAAATTATGAGATGTTTCTAATCATGCAATTTAACTTGTTTTGTAGGAAAGCCCATATACCTTCACCTACAAAAGAAGGACTACAACATTTCTTCAAGCAACAAAATTATCTATTGAAGATATTGAAGTTCCCACGATACAGGAAGAATGCCATGATCCGTCGATCATGAAGAAAGATGTTTGGGATGCAGTCTGAAGACCTGAAGGGGAGTCTATAGTGACTTCCAAGAAGATCTACAAGATCAAGCATGCTACAGGTGGTAGAATAGAGACTTTTGCTCCTATAGCCAAATTCACTTCCGTACTTGATCTGGCTGCAGTAATGAAATGGAAGATACACTAGATAGATTTGAAGACAACTTTCTTGAATGGTGTAGTTGAAGAAGAAGTGTATGTGGAGCAGCCACTTAGACACATGACAGGGAGTCATATATGTGCAGAATTTGGTATGGTAGGATAGACAGCTTTCTATCTAGTTTGGACTTTACCAAGAGTAAAGCGGGTTCCAACCTTTACTACAAGGTTGAGGAAGGAAATCCGGTGATACTACTTTTGTATATGGATGACCTGTTTGTAACAGGAGATGACAGATTGATTGCCAATACAAAGAGGAAGCTTGCTACCGAGTTCTATATGAAGCACTTGGGGATGATGCACTATTTCCTAGGTATGGTGGTGTGGCAGAGTATAGATGGGATATTCCTTGGAAAAGGGAAGTATACAGTAGATATCCTGAAGAGGTTCGGGATGATGGATTGCAAGGCCATGGCCACACCTATGGCATCGAATATGAAGCTTCTATGTGATGCTTCATCTGATCCAGTTGATGTCACAATGTATCATTAGATGATTGGGTCCTTGATGTACCTAACGAATAGGAGACCAGATATTTGCTTTGTGGTAAACACATTGAGCCAGTTCCTGACAAATCCGAGGAGTGTTCACCTGGTTGCGGTAAAGCATATTCTGAGGTACCTGAAGGGTACAATTGATTGTGGGCTCAAGCATGATGTGAATCAAAAGTTTAACTTGCAGGGTTATGTTGATTCAGATTGAGCAAGCAGTGCTGCTTCAATATGGGATCATGTGTGATCTCTTGGTTTAGTAGGAAGCAGTCCTGCATAGCACTGAGTACAGTTGAAGTAGAGTATGTTGCAGCTTGTTCAGCTAGTTGTGAGGTAGTATGGCTTCGAAAGCTGCTGTCTGAGTTATTTGATCTCCTGCTAGAGGCTACTGGTATATTTTGTGACAACCAGAGTTGTGTGAAGCTGTTTGAGAATCCGGTGTTCCACGACAGGTCAAAACACATTGATATCAAATATCACTATATCATGGATATGGTGCAGAGAGGAGCAGTGAAGCTCCTGTATGTTGCAACGAACAAGCAGATTGTAGATGTGTTGGCGAAGCCACTAGCCAAAGTGAAGTTCGAGTACTTCATAGAGAGGCTTGGTGTTCTTCAGATCGACGACACTTCGAGGAAGAAGTGATGTAGACATTTGCTATAGCCATTCCTAGCATGGTGGAAAGGGGATCCTTCACATGGCTATGGATGTAAGCGATGGATGATGAGCATCATGATGATGTTCTAGTTTCTGCTCTGTATGATAAGTTGGATCATTTACATTTTTATGTATGTACGCATCATGTTGGATGCTGGATATGATCAGTTGGATCATTTATGTATGTATGCATCATGTTGGATGTTGGATATGATTAGTTGGATCATTTATATATGTATGCATCATGTTGGATGCTGGATATGATCAGTTGGATCATTTATGTATGTACGCCTCATGTTGGATGCTAGATATGATCAGTTGGATCATTTATGTATGTATGCATCATGTTGGATGCTTGGACCATGTATCTGTATATGTATCAGGTATGATCAGGTAGATCATGTATGTTGATGGATACATTGTGTGGATCATGTATCTATGTATGTATCAAGTAGATACTTGGTATGCATCAGGTGGATGCATTGTATAATCACGATGATCGTGGATGACGAGCTTCTCCAGATGACATGCATCAAGACGATGTAGTGATGATGATCAGGATGCTCATGTGTACATCAAGATGATGTATGGTGAGTATTAGGATGATACTTTGTGGTTGTGGATCAGGTTGTGCAGATGAGCATGTTTGGGAGATCCTATAGGTCGGAGTTGTGTACCTGTAACAGCCTGGGATGCTCTTTCAAGACATTGCTCTCGAAGGACATGTAATTTGTGCCCTGGGAGATCTTTAGGTCAGATTTGTGTACCCATAACATCCTGAGATGCTCTTGCGAGGTTTTTTCCTATGGCATGTAATTTGCTACTGGGACATCTGGACAGGATGAAAAAGGCCTCAGATGCTTCAGCCATGTTTTGCCATGACCACATGTAATTTTCTCCTTGGAGATTTGGATAGGATGAAAAAGGCCTCAGATGCTTCAGCTGGGTTTTGAGGTGGACAACATGTAATGTGCTCCTGGGAGATCCGACAGGTAGAGCTGTGTGCTCGTAACAGCCTGGGCTGCTTCAGCCAGGTTTTGTGGTGAGATCACATCTAATGTGCTCCCGGGAGATCTGACAGGTAGAGTTGTGTGCTCGTAATAGCCTAGGATGCTACCACCAGGTTTTGTGATGCACGTAATAAGTCCTGAGGATTCCACAGTATGGCTAGTGATGATGAAGACCTGTAGGTGGTGGACCTACATCCAGTATGAAAAAGGACTAGCTCTGTAGAACTTCCTATGACGAGTAGATACAGAGATTGTTTGAGATAGCAGTAGCAGTGATGATGATGATGATTTGAGGATGATGCATCGATGACGATGATCCAAAGAAGAAGACTTGTGCTAGCATATCTGTGTCGAGAAATACCTTCCTCGTTAAGAGGGAGTGTTGATGTATATGTAACTTTGGAATGTATTTCATCCATGTATTTAATTTATGTATTATTTTACTCCTATAGAGATGTGTCATTCCTCTATACAGAAGTGTTGTCATGTGTATTGACAAGTGTCACAAGTGTGTGAACTTGTCGATGGGTTATTAGACCACCATGTGTGGGGTCAGCCCTTATTTTATGCAATATATGGTTGATGTACCTAGCTAGACAAGTCGTCCCCATAAGGTCACTAGGCAAATAGAACAAGTATAAATAGAGATCGGGAGATCTCTATTTGGATCATTCGGAAACTCATTCTTCCTTCACTCAAAAAGTGGCACACTAGTGAGGAGGAGGATCATCTACTACTAGGAGACTATCTCTGTGTATTTTGGTTGTACTTTGGTTGAGCCATTGCTCTCTTTATGTCTGCGGAAGTTGTGGGGTTTTTCACCTTAGGGTTTTCCCCACGGAAACTCTGTGTCTCTTGTCTCTCATGCTTTTGATTCTTCTGATGATTGACATGCTTGTTATGATTGATATGCATTGATATACTATACATGTTATTCTCTTAGTAAAGATCCTAGAGTATTGTGAATTAATGCTCAAAATTTAACAAAATAATATTCCGTTCCTCGCCATTCGTGTCATCTTTTTCCTTGTTGCAGCATCAGAGATGCTGCGATAGCACTCTACCAAACCACCTGCCAACAAACCCTGTTCCTTTACCATATGTATATTTCATGCATTAATCCTTATTTGTACAAGGATGAAGCTCTTTTGTTTAATTGAATAAATGTAATACTATAAATTAGATTCCACCATTTACTGTGTCCAAACCACGCTATGGTTCTGGTGTTAGAAGAGGGTTCAATCTTATAAACCCAAAATGTACGATTATTATTTAACACAGAATCTACACAATCATTTGCATGACATATTACTCGACCCTCTCATAAGGGGTACAAGGGAGGCCACCCAGCATTCACCTCAAACAATAAAATCAACAGAACTACATATGCTATTGAAAGAAAGAAAAGACAAAATATCGGGTCGACCCTATGGAGGAGTGATCGCCTAGCATTCACCTCAAACAATAAAATCAACAAAACTTTCTCTCTGTTGGAGAGTCTGCCTACATTACAACATTTAATTTCAAGAACAAAAACAAAAAGAAAAATATAACATCACTCTCTCTCAAATAGTCTGTCCT
The DNA here is from genome assembly GCA_027924585.1 of Larix kaempferi. Classification (NCBI taxonomy): domain Eukaryota; kingdom Viridiplantae; phylum Streptophyta; class Pinopsida; order Pinales; family Pinaceae; genus Larix; species Larix kaempferi. Next base: position 23,222,590 of record BSBM01000767.1, on the reverse strand, counting down.
CCTTACAACATTTAATTCCACAATAAAATAAAAAATATAACTCTCTCTTGGAGAATCCGCATACCCTTAGCACATCACACAGAAATCCATCCACAACAAAATGGAAATATGAGAGTCGCGACTATCTTTAAAAGACTATCCCGAAATGTATTATTCCCTAAAGCAGAAAAGGGACAGTCCCCAACCATGAAATATGACCTGGACTCAACACATCAAGGAAAAAGGCACAACATGACTCTTATTAACCAAAAAATCAAACCCAAGCTTCATGCACACAACCATAGAGGAACTGTCGATACCCTCGACATTCATCTAAATAAATCCTTTATATAGGAGTCATGGAAATCAAACCTCTCATGGACTCTTCATGCTCCCAAGTATTCAGACTTTAATGAAAGAACTAACTACTGGTTAGAACAACCTTGATCCCGTGCATTGTGTGCAGACATTTATAACCTGCATGTCACTATAGACAGTTCAAAACAAGATATAAAGATCATGATTGCAGAAATCACAATACTGGGCAAAGGATTACCTTTGTGGTGGTCGAACTTGAAAGGAAAATAACACAGCGATACCAAGATCACGCTCTATCTCAGTTACTGGACGAGGATCTATCTAAGGATAGAAGTAGAGAGCATATATCAACACTCTGTAAACAGAGTTCTGAGATATGCAGAGTTTTTTCCATGTGATTTCTCTAGTAACAAAATTATAAAGATAAAAGAATAATAAAAGGAAACAGAAAAGGAAGAATCCCTTTCGGTGCAGGGATTTCCTTGTCAAAGGAAAATAAAGAATACCTATCTTGCTATGTATACAATACCGTTCAGGAAATGGCATTGAGCTCCTCCCAAATCCATCCCTTCCGCTTCTAGAACATCCCCTTCTTGATATCATCCTCGGAGTAGTATATTTCCCCTCCCTTTACCCATCACGTGAATTCTTCTTAAGAAGGAGGAACCTTCCATTCGGTGAGATGAAAACTGTCAGCTGTAATTTTTACACACACCTCCAGATGGAAGTTTATAAGATTCAGGGGGCTCCTTTAAGGAGACAAATTCCCTTACATTTCTCTATGAGCTTCCCCACTCTTATAACCAGATCTCTAATTAAATTTGGACTAAAATATCCATTCATTTTCAAGAGGGAGTGCGCCCCTATTATATGTATGCCACTTAGATAAACATATTTTGATGTTTTTTTTCCTTTTAAATGCATAAACCATATGAACTAACTTTCTTTTAATATGAAGAAGGTATTTATATATTTATTTCATAGTTAACCCAACAAGTCCTATGTGGACTTCCTACTTTCACTATAAGCAGCATATATCATTCTTTTCTCATAAGTAGGTAAATACTAACCTAGATACCTACTACATATACACCTATATTTTTAAATCATGCATTTTATAAAGGTATTATCCAAATAGATGTATCCCTTATTATATCTATCTTATAGATATATCATTACTTTTATGTACTATTCTTCTTCTAGAGAAAAATATTTATCTTCAAGTTCAAATAAGGTATAGGAGTGCCCTATTAAAATGTAGCCAATCACTACTCTACTTAGGACGAATTCCTAAAACTGAGGCCATCAAGTGGTTCCCCGCCTTTATTTTAGTGTCTGTGGGATTATGTTGTCACCTATCATCCAGACCATAGCTTCCCAACCATTTACCTTTTCCCCTACTGGATTCGACTTTTGCCCACTGTTTAGTTGCATCACAACCTTCAGTCACCTAATCTATAACTTTTAAGAAATAGATATCATTACAAAATGTTTACTAGAGGGACCTTGCCCTTGAGCTCCTCACCAGAAAGATTACAATAAGTATTTACATTTATACAATTTATTAGGTCAAAAAGGAGGGATGTTACAAGCATACAATGCCTTGGCTTTCCGCTGGGATCTCCCAATCCCTGGACAAGCTATCAACCCAACTCCAAGGAACCACACTTTAACCAAAAATATATATTACATTGCTCGTCCAGCACTAGGGACCAAGAGAGTCCTTTCTCCTTCTCTTACCTTTCTTTTATATCCAAAACTTGCATGCCAAGTGTCTCTTCATGCAAAAATATTCTTTAATTTAATAATTCTCTTAATATTTATTCTCATGCAGCATGTGTCACTTTAACTTAAGTGTGCACCTAGTTTCCCTAAATCAGTGGAAAGTAGGTGTAGTGGTCTCTACATGATTTTTAGTTATGTTTTGCTCCATAATTATGTATTCAATATTCTTCCTCATTCACCTTTGTTCTAGTAAAGATGGACATAAATCTATTCCACATTTTTCTTTCTAAAATAAAATAAATTAAAACATTTCATTTATTAAATCTTTCATCTATTTCAAATTTTCTCTTTTTCCAAAATAATAATAATAAAATGAATTTATTTCTTTGATTAGAATTCCTAAAATTCATTGTAGGTGATTTTAATTATGTATGCATAGTAAAATGAATAGTAATCCTTTTCCCATTTTTGTGTAGGTACCCCTTCGGTGGGTCCTTCTGACAATCTCCTTTTTCTTATGGCTGGGAGAACTGTGTAGCGATCAAGGAATCATTACCCCGATCTGTCGACTACGCTCCCTTGGAGACTAAGGATGACTGAGGGATAAGGCTCTCCTTATCACGTGCCCCTCAACTCATCATACGTGACCAAGTCGTTGTCACCTCGCCCATACAGCACACGCTTCCTCGAGTGAGCTCGCAAGCTTCTGACCCATGCATGGAGTGCTAATTCAGGGTCAACAGTCTGTTGTCATTTGTATTTTTCCCGTTCTTACGACCCATATTTTCCATTGTGAGTCAGTTGGTAAATAGTTTTACCTAATACTACACACACACACACTCAGAGCACACATTAAATAGTGTTGCACCATCAAATCATTTCATCATACATCATCATAATATCTCATTCAATCAAGTATATCTATCATTCATGATTTTCAATATAAAATATTTTCATCATTCATCATAATATCTTAGTCAGTCGAGTATATCTATCATTCATCATTTTCATTATAAAATCGTTTCATCATTCATCATAATATCTCAGTGAGTCGAGCATATATTTCATTCAATAATTTCTATTTCATAATTTATCAATCTAGCATATATCATCTAATCACTTTCATTTCCTAGTCTCTCACTCAGTCGAGCATATATTTCATTCAGTCGTTTTCATTTCATAAAATAATATTAAAAGAAAATTCCATGGTTCATGTTTTATTTAGTCGGGTCACTTCAAAACTAGTGCCCTAAATAGTTTAATTAGTTAAAGTATTGAGGCGGGCATTACAAGATGTAATTATTCTATTCATATTTTATGCATACAATTACTGGGTTCAGTTTCTGTTATTTTACAACTAATTAAATTTTAATTTATGTAGTGTAATAGCAATATTAATGATTATTACAAGTTTACATAATAGAATTTATTTTATATATAAACCTAGGGTTTATATTGAATACACAATATATTACTGTGCTAAATAGATAGACGTAATATTTCTAATGTTTATATAGCTTTAAATGACCTATTATGAAACACACAGTATCAAAGAAGTAACATAACAGAGTATGCCAAATATATTACCACATAGGAATTTATATACAAATACAAATGGCTTGAATAATATTCACAATTATAATCAAACAAACATTTATATATCGAGTCAAACAAGCTTCATTTGAGGTTAAGGATTTAAGAGCCGAAAGGCATTCACCTTATAACACGGCATGTAGAGCCAAATGGGTTATTATTCATATAGCAAAGTATTATATAGATGAACTTGTAAGGATCAAACGTGATTTATTTCTAGTCCAAAAGTATAAAAATCAAACATTATTGTAGAGCCGAGAGGATGAGAAACAAATCATGGAATCATCTAAAAAACAACATCATCTCTGATACAATAGAATAGAACAAGATAAACGCATCAAATCAGAGCAAGCTTCATTAAGAAGTCAAAAATTTATAAGAGAAGAAAGGATTTCTAATTTATTTTTAAACAGAGTGGGAAATACTGAAAGGATTCATACATTATATAGAAATGTTAAAATGAATCTCAGGGAAGTTTTATGGCTTCCCTCATCTTACGTGAATCATGTAATAAGTAAACAAAGGAAAAACGTTACTCATGCCATGGAAATCATTCGAGTATGGAGTATGCCACTGATATTTTCTCCATGGAAGAAGCAAGAAGCAGGCACCTACCCGTTTCCAAAACCGATGTCGTTCCGTCCATGTGACCACATGCAAAAAAAAAAACAAATATGGTTAGGGTTATTGACCAAGATTTTAATAACCAAATAGTAAGCTTAATGTCCAAAATCACTTACAAGATTTATGTTAATACGGGAATGCTGGGAGAGCATCGTAGTTGCCATGCAAAGGCGTCTTCCCATGATTTACCCTCCATATACATAATAGACAAGTTAAAACTTCTAAATATATATATATATATATATATACATAAACTCGAAAATAAATATATGTCAAACCCTTATTAAACTAAGCTTGGAGTTTACCTCTAGAATTCGGAGTCAATGGTGAATGTAGTGGACAAAATTTCATTTCATTTTGTGTATCCTCTGTTTAGCGTCGAATACCATAACCCTATAGGATACATAGGAATGCCTAGGAATGCGTGTACAAATGATTTGGGGAATTTGTTAAAATCAATATGTATACATTATATAAACCCTGCTAATACTATTTTAAAACAATCAATAGAGGGCCGAAGAAGGGAAGGAAAACCCTTACCATCTTTCCCATGAACCATGCGAAACAAAGTCATCATTGAAAGAAACAATGCAAATCGTGGTGGTACCCAACACCTTCGTAACCATATGGGGTTCACATAAAAATGATAACAAGACCTAGTGAGTGTGTATGAAGTTCATGAGAGCTTCATTGGTAGAACCATGATGCTCCAGAACTCTTTAATGATAAATAGAACTTCATAGTCAAACTCTAAGAGATTATATTTTACAGAGCTAAAAGATAGAGTCAAGCTTTGAAAACACAGATTCAAGTTTTGACGCATTACAGAGCTAAATAAAACTATAGAGTCAAACTAAAATGAAATAATATTCGAAACCAGACGGAAAAACCCCTATGAAGCATTACGAACACTCCATGAGGAGGTTGTAGATGCTCACCATTGCTATCATTGTCATCAAGAAGTATGCTATCACTATAACACATTTGCAAACAGTATTTTAATGAGGGAAAGCTCTGTGAAGAGCCAAGTTCTACAACACAACAGCATAACCCCAGTGTCGTGAAGAAACAAATCGAGTATTGATCAACCTTGCTCAGCAATACATTAGGAGATCGGTTACAATATCAACAAAGGACTTCCATGGTGCACAACAAGCTACATGAAGGGGAAAGTTGGTACAACCAACCTGCGTAAATGCCATCACATGGCTCTACCAACCCAATCTGTGTTGGCACCTCATTGAGGTCCTGCAATAACTAATGCAAATCAAAGTATTAAATAACGAATTCATAATGTATTATTTGTAGATATTTTCTTATTACACATTATTATATATCATAACTATAGTATAACATTCGCCAAAGAATAAGGGTCTATGTCAAGCAAATTCGACTTGATATAGTCGTGATCATGAGAACTATCATAGATTTAAATCAATACTAAAATGTAGAAATCCCATGGTTGCTCACGTTGATATATATATGATTTATAAGGTGAGGTTGATAACCATATCGTGAAACTAATGACGGGTTACTTATGGCATTATAATTATATTTCTATATATAATTCATGCATAGGATTAATAATACAGGAATTCATAGTATGAAGAGAATGGAAACAAAGGAAGAAACACACACACACACACACATATATGTTAGGGACTCTTGGTCCATTTAATTATATTCTTGCATAATACGACTAGATCAAACTATGATCTAGAGATCAACATGATAATATTATGCACCGAGAGAATAACTCGGACTTTAAATTATAAATACAAGTAGGTCCAAGTTAGATATTGGTCCTTGAAGTTTGAGTCATCACACATAACCTACCTTTATTCCGCAAGAACGACTTTAAACTTTGTAATGATTTCACAACACAATTTATATCTGTGTAGGATGCAATGCTGAGATGTGCATTCTCATCATTCCACTTGTATACCTGCAACAAAGGAATAATGTCATCATAAAATACTTAGATAAAAAAAAATTATTTAGTAAAATTGGGGTTGTGACAAATTGGTATCAGAGCACGATTACAAACACTACGCTTGAAAATAGGCTAAAAACATATGGTCATGGCGATACAAAAATAAAACTAACTTATGTTTTCTTTATGGATATTTCAGGAACAAAAATATAACCTCTATTTTGCAGGAAAATGGAAAGAGTAGAATCATCTACTGAAGAAGGATCACATCATAGGGAACACGAAAATAATGAACAAGAAAATCATGAAAAAGAAAATATTAATGATGATAACCTATGGGTAGATATGAATGAGACTAGAAATGATAATCAATCTGAATTTTAACAAACTGTAAAAGAATTAAAGGAAGAATTACGAAGTGTGAAAGAAGATAATGAACATATCCTTAAGGCCCAAGAAGAGTTAAACAACATTCTGCTTACTAAAATAAATGAGCAAGAAACAGTCAAGAACCAACCTACTTATGAAGAAATTATGAAAATTGCATCATATAAACGTAGAGCAAGAAAATTAATTTTTCTAGTATTGAAATTGATTCATCTAGTGGAAGTTCTGTAAGGAAACATGAGCAGAAATATAATACTAGTGAAAGTACTGATACCGAACAAATCAAGAAAAAGAGTAAACACTATGAAGAAATTATTAGGGAATTTAAGAAAATAAAACCACCTGTCTTTAACAGTGAAGTAGAAACGAGAGAAGAAGCTAAAACATGGTTGTCTGGAATGCATAAGTACTTTCATTTTTATAATTACTCTATAGAATTAAAGGCAAAAATGGATATTTATAATCTATCTGGAAAGGCAGATATATGGTGCCAAGACATTAAAAAGGTGAAAAATATAAAAGAACGCCAAGTAACGAGGAACTCTTTTAAGAAACTGTTTAAAATGAAATATTTATCTAAACAGTATTATGAAGAGAAGGCTAAATAATTTTATGATCTGAAACTTGGAACACTAACTATGAAGGAATTATCCAACAAGTTTTTAAGTTTACTTCGATATGTACCCTACGTTATTGAAGAGAAACTGAAAGTACAACGTTTCCTAAGTTGTTTTCCTATAATATATAAAGAAAGGATTGAGTATGATAATCCTAAAACTTTGGAAGACGCAGTGAGAAAGGAAAATTTCTACTATGAACAAATTAAAAAAAGAAAATATATGATATGCAATTGTAAAGAGGCCAGATCTAAATAATGATGAAATGAATCTGAAATGCAAGACAAATCTAAAGACTAAGACATAAAATAAATACAAAGATTGAAGGTGAGGCTAGGAGAGCCTCACCTCTCAATGGAGAACCCCAAAAGAACTCTCAGATCCAACAACTATAAAACAAACTAAGAGACACAAGATTCACACACATAAAACTTGTTTGTATTATGAGGCAAGATGACTTTTTATAGATTACAAAGAGAGCATAATAAATGATATTCCTTATTATAATAATATATCTGATATTATCTCTAATACTTTAAACCTTATAATATTGAAACTAATACCCAAATGGGGAGTGTGGACCTCCCATACAACCCAATTCCTCCCGATTGAAGTGGAAATCGTCCTTGCTTTCCTGCCTCCCGGTTGAAGGTTGAGAGCACTATGGATGGAGTGCAGACTACCATGTCTGCTCAGAAGTTGTAGTGGTGCTAGAACAAAAGGATTGTTGATGTAGCAAAGACTAAGAGGGTGGTGACACCTGGATTCCCAGTGAGTGTGGCTAAGACTGATAGGGTGGAGACACCTGGCTGCTCAATGTGTTGTGCCGCGTAGTTTGGGAGGGTGGAGACACTTGGCTACCCCAAAGTGAAAGAGAATCCTTGTGAACCAGTGAAGAGGAACCTCTGGAGAGAGATGGCGAGTGCTACAAAACTATGTGAAGTGTTGTACATTATTGTTGAGTACATAACTGCTGAGAATCCTAAGAAGTGATAACTAGAGAGGGAGGGAGCAGATCCCTAGAGGAGTCATGTTTGAGAAAAACACACAAAAAGAAACTGTTGAAAAAAAACTACTTGCAACAGTGAACTGCTGTTGAAAATGACTTTCAGATCTATGCGTGATCTTTATTGCAAAAAGACGGAATGGGTCCCTATGGAAAAGGCTAGACTGCAGATGTCAATATTTGTTGGAAATAGAACTTGTGCTTCCATGTCCATTGTAAGCTCATCTACTACTATTGTCTCTGCAATGTTGAAAATAGAGAGTGTAGATATCCGAGAAACAATGTATTGCTGCTGAAGAGATGAACATTGAAACTCTTGGACGAGCTGGAACTGTAATCTTGATGAAATACTCATACCGAAAGGAGCAATCACCTGGTTCTATGAAGATGAAAAATCCTTAGGCATGATGCAATCTTACCCAGGAAGATTAGTTTTAATGCCTATAACTTCTTCATTAGTAGGCAGAGGAACCATGTCATGGACATGCTTAGCAGTACCATGAATAATAGAAAGTGATGATTTCCCCTCGACTGACGGATTACTACTTACTACTTTATTTGGTACCATTGCTGAAGAGACCAAACAAGTTGTAAGATTTTCAATTTTAAATGCTCCTTCTACACCTTTTACAAATTCAATAACTCCCTCCAATTTCTTCAGTGAACGGTTCACCTTGTTTATCTTGCAAGATGGCCATCTAGAAATTCCATGCTATCTACAAATCCTTGTCAGCGTAGTTGGGAAAAGAAGTTGGGTATGAAAGGAGATTGGGATGCAGTGTGAGGATGGATATGCAACGTGAGGATAGCTACTAGGGTTGCGTTAAGGTTAAAAGGACAGGAGGCGGAGATGGGGGTGGAGTTGCATCCTAGCTGGAAATGTTGCATAGAGGAGTTGGATGGATGATGGTTGTAGTGTGAGGGGGGCTACGTGAGATGAGAGCTTGAATGTTGTAGGTGGTAGGGCATGAAGGAAGAGGCTGCGATGGAGGGATTTAGGGTTTTGCACAGAAATCATGGAAGCATGGGGGAAGCAATGGTGAGCATGGAGAGATCGGGAGTTTTTGGAATGGTGCTGTGTGAAGGGGAGCTAGGAAGCGTGGGAGCTTCCAGGTTTATGGAGTGATGGAGCGAGGGTTTGTAGGATTTAGGGTGCAAATGGGGCCACATCAGAGTGGAGTAGGTCAGTACTGGAAGAGTGCAGCCTGCGTGAAAGTATGGGAATGAAGGAAGAGGCAGTCTTCGGGAATTGTTGCACAAGAAAAAAAATCGACTGCATGTAATGAGTGTGAGAGGAAATGCTTAGAGGAAATGTTAGGCACAGGATGGCAGAGAAAGCATGTGGTTGGCTGGAAGAAAGGAGAGATAAGGGGAGTCATGATAGCTGAGGGGAGAAGGTGTGCTGGTGGACAACGTGATGGTGGCTGCCAAGGAGTGTGCGCAAAGGAGAGAAGCGTGAGGCTAGATGGCAAAAAGGCAGTGATGGAAGAATTATGGAGTGAATGCGTTGAAGGAGTAGGTGGGGGAGCAATGTGATGGAGGGAACATACAGTTTATGAGGGAGTTTCATGATAGGGAAAGAAGGAAGTATGAGTGTTGGGTTGGGGGTAGACTCCTTTCACTATGCAGTTGCGTGAAGGGGAGCTACCCACATGGAGCATTGAGCAGCATTGAGAGGGTCTGAGTGAAGGATGGATAATCTAAGAATGGTGTCGTAGGCTAGAGGGAGATAGGTGATGCATAGGATGGAGGGAGAAAGGTAGTATGCATATTGATGGTAGAGAGAGATTGTTGGAACTAGGCATGAATGGGAGGAGTATGGGAGGGAAACGCGAGATGAGAAGCATGAGAAAGGGATGGATCATTATGGAAAAGACAGCATTGAATGAATGGTGGCAGTTTGAGCATGGATAAGGAGGCTAGCGTGAGAGGAGGAGGTTGATAAAAGGGGTTGCAGGTGATGAACATTTTGGGGCTGCTTGAATGTTGTGTAATGGTGAAGTTGGGAATGAGTTGGTGCTAAAGATTGAGGGTGTAGAGGGAGATTGCAAGAGTGGAAGTTGAAGGTGCATAGGAGTAAGTACATGAGTAAGCACAACAAAACAATACCTAAAACTAAGACCAGGGAGTCAGCTCCCATACAGAAACCCAAAAAAAAAGTACCTAATCAACAAAAATATCAATGACCAGCTTTGTTTTTTTCTGAAAATGAAAATGACCAGGTAGCGGAGCAAACTGCTCTTATACCAATTGTTTTGCAATTGATCTACATATAGATCAAAGGTGGGGCTCTAATAGCCCCACCTCCTAAACTAGAACACAATAAGGACTCATAACTCTAACAACAATACTGACACAATAGAATGAGAAGGAAGAGACACACGAATGGCACACATAAACTTGTTTGTATTATGAGGCAAGGTGCCTTTTTATAGATTACAAAGAGAGAACATAATAAATGCTATTCCTTATTATAATAATATATCTGATATTATCTCTAATACATTAAACCTTAGAATATTGAAACTAATACCAAAATGGGGAGTGTGGTCCTCCCATACAGCCCAAGATAACATACCATCCTGGAAAGGAAAGAATTATGATCAAAAGAAAAGAGGAACTAAGTTTTTCAGAAATAGTGGAAGTAACTAGAAAGGTTATCAAGGGAATAATTAGAAATAGATCTCAAAATGTAATGAATGACAAAGGAAGAGATGTACTTACTACTTATAACAAAGTTAATAATCCAAAAGAATCTTTGAAATGCTTGGAGTGTGGGGAACCACACTACTTTAAATATTATCCAAAGAGAAGAAAGTATGTTAATAATTTACATTATATGCAAGAAGATTCTATTGTAGGAGATGTATCGAATAGCATACCAAGGATCAGTGCAGCATTGGAGAATCAACAAGAAGATAATCAATTAACAATGGTCGAAATCAAAGGTATGTTAAAAGACAAACCTATTTATATGTTGATAGATCCAGGTGCAAGTTTCAGTTATATATATCCTAGATTGGTATAAGCATGTAAACTTCAACAAGATAAGTTTGAAAAGTCATGGCTAGTTTAGCTTGCTACTGGAACAAAAAGGAAAATAACTAACTTTTTTAAAAACTGTGAGTTTTTCATGAATGAATTCAAGACACATGCATATTTGAATGTTTTACCCTTATGATCATATGACCTATTAATAGGAATGGACTGGTTAGAAAAACACAAAGTGATTCTAAACTCCTATGATAAATCTTTTACATGCATTGATCAAAAGAAATAATTATGTTATCATAAAATGGATTCATAAGAAGGTTATGATTAGAGAAATTTTTGCTTTACAAATGAAAAGATCACTTTGAAAAAGCTGTAAAGTTTTTTTTTTCATATACTTGATGATAGAGATAAAATTGATATAAATAATATTCTAGTACTGAAAGAATTTAAAGATGTTTTTCTGGAATAAATTCCTAGATTACCTCCTAAAAGAGAGATAGATTTTACCATAGATCTCATACTAGGAGTAGTATGAGCTTCGAAACCTCCTTATAGAATGAATATACTCGAATTAAATGAACTAAAATATCAGATTCAAGAATTAATTGAAAATAAATATATCCAACCAAGTGTATCCCCTTGGGGAGCATCGGTAATATTTGTGAAAAAGAAAGATGGTACTTTAAGATTGTGCATCGCTTATGTTCAACTGAATAAGATGGCAGTTAAAAATAGATACCTCTTACCACAGATTGACGATTTATTTGATCAATTGATAGGAGCAACTATATTTTCCAAAATAGATTTGTGATCGGGATATCACCAAGTAAGAGTAAAAGATGAATATATTTATAAAATTTCTTTTAGGACCAGATATGGTCATTATGATTTTGTTTTGATGCCCTTTGGGTTGGCAAATGCACCAATAGTGTTTATGTGCTTATTGAATAATGTATTGAGTAAATATTTAGATAAATTTGTAGTCATATTTATTGATGATATATTAATTTGAAATTTTGAAAATTGTATTACAAGTATTATGAGAACAAGAAATTTATGCAAAATTCAGTAAGTGTGATTTCTTTAAAGATAATATTCAGTACTTAGGACACGTAATAACTAAGGAAGGAATATAAATTGACCCTGATAAAATAAAAGCCATAATGGAGTGGCCAAATCCTAAAGACGTATCAGATATACGATCTTTCATGGGAATCATAGGATATGATAGAAAATTTATTGAAGGATTCTCGAAAATTGCGTACCCTATAACTTCTTTAGGGAAGAAAGGAAATAAGTTTGACTAGAATGATAAATGCGAAGATATTTTTAATAAACTAAAACACTTGTTAACAACGGATCCTATTTTAAAGATTGCAGATCCTAACGAATACTTTACTATTTGCAAGGATGCATGCAAGGAATGTTTAGGAGGAGAGTCAATGAAATATAATTATGTTGTGGCTTATGAGTCTAAAAAACTAAAAGAGCACATGAAAAAAATTATGCAACTCACGATTTGGAGTTGGCTCCTACAATGCACACATTAAAAATGTGGCGACATTATCTCATTGGTAGGCAATTTCTACTAAAATATGATAATGTTAGTGTAAACTATCAATTTGACCAGCAGAATCTAAATGCAAGACAAGCAAGGTGGTTGTATTTTCTCAGTGAATATGATTTCGAAATAAAACACATCAATGGGAAAGAAAATAAAGTAGTAGATGCTTTGAGTCATCATGATAATATTTTGTGTGTGACTGCAAGTAGTAGTTACAAAACAGATTTAGAGATAAAAATACAAACAATAGGAAGAAATGATGATGAGTACCGGAAATTAAAACATAAAACAACAGAAAATGAAGCAAGCCAAATAAAAACAATTTTAAATTGAGCAGAAAAACATTATTGATGTATAAGGATAGGTTGCATGTACCTAATTCTGTAGAATTTAAGCTTTTAATTATGAATGAAATGCATAAGACACCTTATTTAGTACATCCTAGATACCAGAAAATTATTACCATGTTGAGAGAAGAATTTTATTGGCCTAATATGAAAAATGAAGTTGCAAAATATATAGCTAAATGCATGGAATGTAAGCAACTTAAACATAACATCAACATCTAGCAGGGTTATTACAGCCCTTACCCATTCAAGAATTGAACTGGGATGTCATTAGTCTAGACTTTATAACATGTTTGCCTAAAAATGCTAAACATAATGATTCTATAATGGTTTTTGTAGATAAGTCGAGTAAGGAAACACATTTTATTCCTATTAAATCTACATACAAATCTATTCATATTGCTGATATATTTATGAGAGAAATTTTGAGATTGCATGGTGTACCTAAGACAATAGTTTCTTATTGAGATACAAAGTTTACAGGAAATTTTTGTAAGGATTTGTTTAAAGGGTTAGATACTAAACTAAATTTCAGTACATCTTTTGACCCTCAAGCATATGGACATAAAAATAGAGTAAATAAGATCTTAGAAGACATGCTTAGAATGCATGCTATGGATAAACCAAGAAAATGGACATATATTTGGTTGAATTTGCTTATAATAACCATTTTCAAGCATCTCCTAAGATGAGTCCATTTGAAATACTTTATGGAAAAAAATATAACACTCCAATTTCTTGTAGTAGTGTAGTTGATAGATTAATGTTAGGTCCTGAAGTGTTAAGGGATATAAAACCAACCATGAAACAGGTAAAACAAAACTTGAAGATAGCTCAAGATAGACAAAAGAGTTATGCAGACTTAAAGAGAACTCAAAGAGAGTTACAGGTTGGGGATCATGTTTATGTAAAAGCAAAACCAAGGAATATTTCTTTAAGATTGGGGAAGAGTGATAAACTAGCACCCAAGTATTGTGGCCCTTTTCAGATATTAGATCGGGTTGGACCAATAGCTTATCATTTGGCATTACCACCTACGGTAAAATTACATAATTTTTTTCGCTTTTCCTAGTTAAATAAATATATACATGATGCTACTCATGTTGTGGATTTGAATTTTATTCAGGTGGAACCATAAGGAGAATCCAAAGTGGAACCAGAATGCATCCTCGATAGGAGGGAGCTTATCCTCTAAAACTACATCATTGGGCAGGTAAAGGTGCAATGGATTCACCTTAGCACAAAAGAAGCTACTTGGGAATTGGAAAGTAATATGCGAGAGGCATATCCAATTATGTTCAAGAAGAAACAATGGAATATTGAATTACACCGAGGATGGTGTTATCTTTAATGGGGTGTGTATGTAATACCCCTAGGACAATGATTAAAGTTTAATACTTTGTAATATTGTTTTAATTATTGTTGAACAATTATTTGACCAAGTGTGGTTAAAGACACTTGTGTGAGGATTTGAATTATTGTTTGTATTAAATAAATATAAACAACAGAATCCAATCTGAAGTAGTTGTTGAAAGAGTGTTTGTTGGCCCACAAGAAGAAATGACAAGTGTTAGATACAAATTCCTTAGTGGTTAAAACATATATTTAATACCTCAACATGTTAGATTTTTTGTTAGATTTTGAGCATTAATTCAATATGCTATAGGATCTTTACTGAGAGAATAACATGTACAGTATATCAATGTATATCAATCATATCAAGTATGTCAATCATCACAAGAAGCAAAAGCATAAGAGACAATAGACACACAAAGTTTCTGTGGGAAAACCCTAAGGTGAAAAACCCCACAACTTCCTCAGAGACAGATAGAGCAATAGTACAACCAAAGTACAACCAAAATACAAGAGATAGACTTCTTCTATGTGTTGATCCTCCTCCTCATATGTGCGCCACTTTCCGAGCGAAGGATGAGTGAGTTTCTAAGTGATCCAAATAGAGATCTCCCGATCTCTATTTATACTTGTTCTGTTTGCACAAAAACCTTATGGGGCTGACTTTCCTAGCTAGGTACAATATCCACATATTACATAAATCTAGGCTGACCCCTTACAAGGTGGTCTAATAACCCATCGGCAAGTTAACACACTTGCGACACTTGTCAATACAAATGACGACACTTCCTTATAGAGGAATAACACATCTCTATAAGGGTACAATAAATATATATAAGAAAAACATTCTGAAGTTACATATACATCAACACTGCCTCTTAACTAGGAAGGTATTTCTCGACACAGATCTGCTAACACAAGTCTTCTTCTCTAGATCCTTGTCATTGATGCATCGTCATCGAATCATCATCGTCACATCTATTTCTATCTTGTCCAATCTCTGAATCTACTCGTCATAGGAATTTCTACAGATCCAGTCCTTTTTCATACTAGATGTAGGCCCACCACTTGTAGGTCTTCATCATCACTGGTCTTATTGTGGAATCCTCAGGACTCATCACGTGCATCTGCAAAACCTTGTAAGAGCATCCCAGGCCTTTTACGAGCACACATCTCAACCTATCGAATCTCCCAGGATCTTTTACATGCCACTACACAACCTGTCCATGACCACAGAGTATCAACCTGATACTCACCATACATCTACCTGATGTATATCATCACATGATCATCCTGATCATCATCATCTCTCCGAGCTAGCCAACAAGTAGGTACACCTCAGGACTTATTGCACTGCCTCTGCAAAACCTGCAAGATCTCTCAGGACTGATTACATTGCCACTGCAAAACCTACAAGAGCATCTCAGGACTAATTATATGCCTTTGCAAAACCTGTGTACCAAACTGTCACATCAATGTCTTCAGATCACCACATAGCCCACAGAGCACAACCCAGATGCACACACAACACTTACACTCACCATGGGAGGACTAACCTACCACCATGTGAAAGGCTCATAGTACTTACATCAATGATCATGAGAGGACCAACCTACCACCATGTCGGAACAGCCCCAACACTAACATCAACAACCATGGGAGGACTAACCTGCCACCATGTCGAAATGGCCCCAACACTTACATCAACAACTATGGGAGGACTAACCTACCACCATGTCAGAACAGCTCATGTGCATCTATGTCGCTGGACTCATCACTTCCCCTTCGAAGGCATCTCGATCTGAAGTACACCAAGTCTCCCTTTGAAGTTTTCAAACTTCACTCTGGTAAGCGGCTTGGTCAACACATCAGCTATCTGCTCATCTATCGCAACATACAGGAGCTTCACTGTTCCTATCTGTACCATGTCCCTGATATAGTGGAACTTGATCTCAATGTGCTTCGACTTGTCATGGAACACTGGGTTCTTTGACAACTTCACGCAACTCTGGTTGTCGCAATATATATAAGTAGCACTCAACTGGAGATCAAACAAATCAGACAGTATCTTCCTAATCCATAATGCCTCACAACTAGTTGAACAAGCTGCGACATACTCTCCTTCAGCTGTACTCAGTGCCACAAAAGACTGCTTCCTACTAAACCAAGAGATCACACCTAATCCCATACTGAAGCAGCACCTCGAAGTGATATTTCGATTAATGGCACTGCTTTCCCAATCCGAATCAACAAAACCCTCCAGGTTAAACTTTTGATTTGCCTCATACTTGAGCCCATAATCCATTGTACCCTTCAGGTACCTCAAAATATGCTTTGCAGCTATTAGGTGAACATGTCTCGGATCTGTTAGATACTAGCTCAAGGTGTTCAACGCAAAGCAAATTTATGGCCTCATATTCGTCAGGTACATCAAGGACCAAATCATCTGACAATACATCGTAGCATTGACCGGCTCAAATGAATCATCACACAGAAGCTTCAGGTTCGATGCCATAGGTGTGGCCATGGCCTTGCAGTCGATCATCCTGAACCTCTTCAGGATATCTACTTCATACTTCCCTTGTCTAAGGAAGATTCCATCTGCACTCTGCCACACCTCCATACCAAGAAATTAGTGCATCATAACCAAGTCCTTCATGTTGAACTTGGCAGCAAGCTTCCTCTTCATATCGGCAATCAACCTATCCTCACCTGTTACAAACAACTCATCCACATATAATAATAGAATCACAGGATTGCCTTCCTGAACCTTGTAGTAAAGGTTGGAATCCGCTTTACTCTTGGTAAAGCCCAAACTGGATAGGAAGCCATCTATCTTGCCATACCAAGTCCTGGGTGCCTATTTCAAACCGTACAGGGCTTTCTTCAATTTGCACACATGAGTTCCTTTATCATGTGTCTCGAACCCGAGTGGCTACTCCACATACACTTCCTCTTCAACTACACCATTCAAGAAAGCAGTCTTGACATCGATCTGGTATATCTTCCATTTCATCACTGCAGCTAGAGAAAATATTGATCTAATGGAAGTGTACCTGGCCACAGGAGCAAAGGTCTCTTCATAATCAATCCCTTCTTTCTGGGAGAAGCCATGAGCTACAAACCTAGCTTTGCATTTCTCGATGCTACCATCTGCAGCATGCTTGATCTTATAGATCCATTTGGAAGTCACCACAAACTTCCCATCTGGTCTTGGGACCACATCCCAAACATCATTCTTCACGATCGACGGATCATGGCATTCTTCCATTACTTCATCCCAGATCCTGGGAACTTCAGTATTTTCAATATCTTCAGTAGATAGCTTTGTTGTTGAACAAATGTTGTATTCCTTCTTTTGTAGGTGATGGTATACGATCCTTCCTACAAGACAAGTTAAGTTGCATGATTAGAAACATCTCATAGTTTTAAGAACAAATTCTTATACATAAATAAATATGTCATACATTCATGCAATTATTTTATCCAATGCTTTAATACAACATTTATCCATATCTCGTAACTTTCTAGATGCTTTCCAATCTCTACCAGAACATTGTTAAGAGTGTGCACAACTCCCAACATGTCAGCAAAGAGGTTTCATTCTAGATAAGTAGCAATGGAATGTTGTACAGTTCCATAGGCCACTTACCCATCACATGCATATTAGTAGTATACTTTTCATTAATGCAATTATTCTAATATGCATAATACACAACCTAAGTCTAGGAACATAAGCATATACATCATTGAATTTAAACAATCAGATATACAAGAAATGATGATTCAAATACTTATCTTTGTTTTTTGTTGGGTGGACTCCCTCTGAATCTTTGCTTCCTTGCAGGAGCTGTTGGATTCCTATTCTAAAGTAGCTTCTTCTACACCTTTCTGTTGTGGAATGTAGAGGGTGGACAACTCCCTCTTAATCTCTGAATCATTGCATAGCTTCTTGAAATCTTCTGAAGTGAATTTGTCGGATCCTCTCAGAGAACTGGATGACATTGGATTGCATACATCCGAGTGGATAATTTCCAAGATTCTTTTTGCCTTACTTTTACTGCTTGGAAATGTCTTCTTTGTATTCTTTCGTTTTTCACAACCTTTGCAAATTCCTTCATGCTTTGTCTGGATTTCAGGAAGACCTTCTACTGCTTTGCTTGCAATTGGTAGTGTTCTGTAATGCATGTGTGCAAGCCTTCTATGCCAAAGTTCACTTGGCTCTACTGATTCATGGACCATGGCTTGTTCTGGATGGCCCTTCAATCTGTATAATCCTCCCTCTTGCTCTCCAATCACAACTGCATCATATATAGTCTTACCCTTTTGCCACATTAGGACTTGGCCATCTATAAATGCAACCCTCATGCCTTTTGCATCCAATGCATATATTGAGAGTAGATTCTTCTTGAGACCTAGAACATAGAGTACATATTTCATATTCATAGACTTTCTAGAGTCTAGTTTATAGGAGGCTTCACCACTCCCTTTTATGGGATACTGGTAGTCATCCCCAAGTTTCACCTTGTGGGGTGAATCATGTTTAGATAGATCCACAAAGGATTCTTTGAATCCTGTCATATGTTTGGAAGCCGCACTATCTATTAGCCAATCATTACTTCCATGAGTAATTGATCTAGTGAGAGCAGAAATCAAAACATATTCTTCATCACTTGAAGAATTTTCACTATCTTCTCTAGCCCTCTTTCTGGGAGGTTCATCATCCTTTGCGGCATGAGCATGATGTTTTCTTTTGAAGTTCTTCTTCTTGTGAGAACCATCTTTCTTATTTCTGGGACAATCTCTAGAATAGTGTCCCTTTTCATCACATGTATAGCAATGAGCATAGGACATGTGTCTTCGAGATTTGGTGTTACCTCTTTGATTTTGATGGTGGTGCTTTTATTTCTTAATGTGGTGATGCCACTTCTTATCATCACACTTCTTGGTGTGCGCTATGAAATCTTGGTCTTCATTCCCCATCTTCTCTTCTCGAGCTACATTTCTAGCTTCTTCTTGTGAGCATTCTTCCCATAGCCTACTGAATGTGATGAGTTTCTTTCTAGCACAAATTCCTTGGATGAAGGAATCCCATGACCAAGGAAGGCCATTAAGAGTGGTCATCACCACTTCTCCATTTTCTATATCTTCACCCATAGCTTCAAGTTGTTCTTTTATCTGGGAGACCATTGAGAAATATGACTACATAGTCTCTGCATTATGGATCTTGATATTCTTCAATTGATTCCTCACGGTCATCTTCCGATTTATGTTCTTGCCTTCAAATAGTTTGGTCAAGGAATCAAACATCTCTTTTGGTGTCTCTAGGGATGACACATGGGGGATAAGATGATCTTTGATAGAATCAACAATGATCCTCTTTGCCTTAACCAAGTTCCTCTTGTGAAGAGCCTTAGCCTCTTCTCCCTCTGGGACATGGACCTCTTCACTTACATAAGTATCCAACTCATTCTCTTCAAGGATTAACCCAATCCTATACTTCCATGCTTGGAATTTATCAGCACCATCGAGCTTATCCTCAAGCTTGGTGTGGTGAGACATCTTAAAGAGTACTTCAAATGGAAATAGAAAAGATTTAGGTCTTATCACTTGATTTGTTGAAAAACTAGATCTAGTGCCGGATTAGTGTTTGTTAGAGAAACCCTAAAATTTCAAACTTTGAATTTCAACTTTCTTAAAGGATAGAAAGATGTGCCTTGATGAACTGATCAACTTGGTATATTCAGAAATTCAAATCTGCAAAGTTTCACCCTTCAGAAATGTCTTTCAGTCTTCTCGCATTCACTAAGGAGAACCGTGGATTAGGGTTTGAGTTTCCCAGAGATCTACCTAGCGAAAAATCTCAATCCAAATCTCTAAACTTTGAATTTTCCAAGGAGCTTCTAGCCATGTCTTCAGATTTCAGAAATTCCTATTTTTGTGGAAACCCTAAATTTTAGGGCCAAAACTGAAATAGCTCAGAATTGAATTCTGATTGGAGAGATAGATTCTCCTTGATGAGTAGAGTCAATCTACTATATTGCGTTTCCAAAATCTGTGGAGAGAAACCCAATAAACAATAAATGTTGGTTTCCATAACTGCACAATGTCTTCTTCTCAGGTTAGCTCTGATACCATGTTACATTTTGAGCATTAATTCAATATGCTATAGGATCTTTACTGAGAGAATAACATGTACAGTATATCAATGCATATCAATCATATCAAGTATGTCAATCATCACAAGAAGCAAAAGCATATGAGACAATAGACACATAGAGTTTCCGTGGGGAAAATGCTAAGGTGAAAAACCCCACAACTTCCTCAGAGATAGATAGAGCAATAATACAACCAAAGTACAACCAAAATACAAGAGATATACTTCTTCTATGTGCTCATCCTCCTCCTCACACGTGCGCAACTTTCCAAGTGAAGGATGAGTGAGTTTCTAAGTGATCCAAATAGAGATCTCTCGATCTCTATTTATACTTGTTTTGTTTGCCCAAAAACCTTATGGGGCCAACTTGTCTAGCTAGGTACAATAACCACATATTACATAAATCTGGGCCGACCCCATACAAGGTGGTCTAATAACCCATCAGCAAGTTAACACACTTGCGACACTTGTCAAAACAAATGACGACACTTCCTTATAGAGGAATAACACATCTCTATAAGGGTACAATAAATATATATAAGAAATACATTCCAAAGTTACATATACTTCAACATTTTTCACATTAGAAATGCATATGTATTCTCTAGAGCATGAGGCTCATGATAGAACTAAGCCCTCGGAAAAGTTAAATATACATTCCCATTAGATAAGTAGGAGGATTGGATGGAAGGGGGAAAATACCATTGTTGAGTAGAGAAGTGGAACTGAGAGTGAGTTCAGAATTATTTTCCAACAGTCTTTTTCCTTATGGTCCAGCGAATGAGCTTGGGGTTTCATAGCAAGTAATTTTGGCTGCTCTGGGAGATTGGTTGGGAGGAATGGTGAAATTCATATTGGATTCATTCTATACATTGTTTACAAGTTACTTATCCTTTATTTGCGTTCACCATTTTATTGTAGACTATTTGTGTTATCTATAGATTGATTGAACTATGTTTATGCATTGAATGACTAAATATTGAGTAGTAGATGTAGTTTAGAATGTACTAATTCCATGATTGTTTACATAATATGTAATTATTCTCTTCATATTTTATGCATAGAATTATTGGGTTCAATTTTTATTATTTTACAGGTGAGTAAATTTTGATTTATGTACTGTAATAGCAATATTAATGATTATTACAAGTTTACAGAATATAATTTATTTTATATATAAACCTAGGGTTTATATTGAATACATAATATATTACTGTGCTAAATAGATAGAGGTAATATTTCTAATGTTTATATAGCTTTAAATGACCTGTTATGAAACACACTGTAGGAAAGAAGTAACATAATAGAGTATCCTAAATATATTACCACATAGGCATTTCTATACAAATCCAAATGGCTTGAATAATATTCACAATTATAATCAAACAAACATTTATATATCCAGTCAAACAATCTTCGTTTGAGGTGAAGGATTTAGGAGTCAAAAGTCTTTCACCTTATAACAAAGCATGTAGAGCCAAATGGATTATTACAAATATAACAAAGTATTATATAGATGAAGGCGTAAGGCTCAAATGTGATTTTATTTCTAGTCCAAAAGTATAAAAATAAAACATTATTGCAGAGCTCAGAGGGTGAGAAAGAAATCATGGAATCATCTAAAAAACAATGTCATCACTCATAAAATAGAATAGAACAAGGTAAACACATCAAACCAGAACCAGCTTCATTAAGAAGTCAAAAATTTATAAGATCTGAAAGGATTTCTAATTTATTTTGAAACAGAGTGCGAAATGCTGAAAAGCTTCTTACATTATATAAAAATGTTAAAACGACACTGAGGGAATTTGTATGGATTCCCTCATCCTATGCGGATTATGTAATAAGTAAACAAAGGAAAAGTGTTACTCATGCCATGGACAATATTCGAGTATGGAGTATTCCACTTGTATTTTCTCCATGATAGAAACAAGAAGCATGTGCTTACCTATTTCCAAAAACAATGTCGTTGCGTCCATGTAACCACATGCAAAACAACCAAAATGGATATGGTTAGGGTTATTGACAGATAATGTAATAACCAGACAGTAAGCTTAATGTCTAGAATCACTTACAAGATTTATGTTAATACAGGAATGCTTGGCGAGCATCGCAATTCTGATGCAGAGGCATATTCCCGTGACTTAGCTCGCATATACATAATAGACAAGTGAAATCTTCTAAATATATATACATAGACTCAAAAAGAAATATATGTCAAACCCTTATGAAAAGAAGCTTGGAGTTTACCTCTGGAATTCACAATCGATGGTGAAGGTAATGAACAAAATCTCATTCCATTCTGTGTATCCTTTGTTTCGTGTCGAATAGCAAAAGTATATATAGCAGCACTTTAAACATTTCAAACCTTACTTGATTCGTAGGAATGCGTGCACAAATGATTCAGGGCATTTGTTAAAATCAATATGTATACATTATATAAACCTTTCCAATACAATTTTCAAACTATCAACATAGGGCCTAAGAAGCGAAGGAGAACTCTTATCATCTTGTCAAGGAAGCATGCGAATTGAAGTCATCATTGAAAGAACAAATGCAAACCCTAGTGCTACCCAAGGCCTTCGTAACCATATTGGGTTCACATAAAAACGATAACAAGACCGAGTGAGTGAGAACAAAGTTCATGAGAGCTTCATTGGTAGAATCATGATGCTCCAAAACTCTTTAATGATAAATAGAAATTCATAGTCAAACTCTAAGTGATTATATTCTAAGGAGGTAAAATGCAGAGTCAAGCTTCGAAAACACAGAGTCAAGCTTTGACACATTACATAACTAAATAAAACTACAGAGTCAAACATAAACGAAACAATATTGCAAATCAGAGGGAAAAAACCTCGTGAAGGATTACAAACACTCCATGAGGACGTCGTAGATGCTCACCATTGCTATCATTTTCATCAAGCAGTATGCTATCACTACATCACGATTGAAAACAATATTTTAACGAGGGAAAACTCTGCACAGAGCCAACCTCTATAGCGCAGAGGCATAACCCGAGTGTCATGAAGGAAAAAATTGAGTACCAATCAACCTTGCTCGACATTTCATTGGGTGATCGGTTACAATATAAATAAAGGACTTCCACGATGCACAACAAGCTATGTGAAGGGGCAAGTTGGTACCACCAACCTGCCTAAATGCCATCACATGGCTCTACCAACCCAATCAACGTTGGCATCATGTTGTGTTCCTTCAATAACCAATGCAAATCATAGTATTAAATAACGAAATCATAACATATAATTCGTAGATCTTCTTTTATTAAACCTTATGATATATCATAACTATATTATAACATTTGCCAAAGAATAAGGCTCTCTATTAAGCAAATTCAACTTGATATAGTCGTGATCATGAGAACTACCATAGATTTAAATCAATACTAAAATGTAAAAATCCCATGGTTTCTCACTGGATATATATATGATTTATAAGGTGAGGTTGATAACCATATCGTGAAACTAGTGAAGGGTTACTTATGGCACTATAATTATATTGTTATATATAATTCATGCATAGGATTAATAATCCAGGAATTCTTAGTATGAAGACTGGAAAAAAATGGACACACACACACACATATATAGGGACTCTTGGTCCATTTAATTATATTCTTGCATAAGATGAGTAGATCAAGAGATTATCTAGAGATCAACATGATAATATTATGCAACGAGAGAATAAATCAGAGTTTAAATTATAAATACTAGTAGGTCCACATTAGATATTGGTGCTTGAAGTTTGAGTCGTCACACATAACCTATCTTTATCTGCAAGAACGACTTTAAACTTTGTATTGATTTCACAACACGATTTATACCCGTGGACGTTGCAATGCTGAGATGTGCATTCTCCTCATTCAACTTGTATACCAACCACAATGGAATAATGTCATTATAAAATACTTAGATAAAAAAAAAAAAAATTAGTTAAATTGGGGTTGTGACATAGAGGGTAGATTAAAAATGGGAGGTTTGGAAAATGCTCTAATTGGGAATTAATACACTATATTAAGGTTTTGTGTCTCGATAAGACTCCATTTTGTAATAATGGTTCCTGGGTTGTATAATCACTCCACACTATAAAGTGCTCAAATATATCAGTTTGCGGTTCGTTGCACCATTAAGGAATGACATGAAAGGTGGATTCCCCACTTGCCTTGAATCTAGTTAGTGCAGTTGTGTTTCAGCAACACCTTTAGTCATGAGTGACCAAATCCTACTTCCAAAATGTATAAATAAATCCTTCATCTCCTCATTCATGCATTTGTTCATTCGAGATTCTAGGTGTTAAGAGAATCTAGATTTGAGCTCTAGTAGATGATCTTCTATTGCACTTCCTTAGTAATCCATGGAATCAAAAGATGAGTCTTCGTGGAAAAGGATTCACGAAGAGATTACAAGCTTTTATAATTCGATGAAATATTCGACAAGTTCTTACAATATTTTATAATTCAGTTAAATATTCGCCAATATTTTACAATATCTTATAATTTAGTGAAAGATTTGCCAAGATTTTACAAGATTCTATTATAAAATGAAATATTAGCCAAGAAATTATATATACATATTATATTATTGATCAAATAGCCTTCACATTTTCCTATATATGGGGAGATTCACACATTTCTTATACATATAAATTTGAAAGGTGTTCTTAAAATGATCCATGATTAAGTTACGCTATATGACCACATCTCCTCCATATTGAAATGTAGAATGTACAATACCTACCTACATTTATATTTTTGAATATAATATGATTTAAAAATATCATTTTGAAACATATTAAATTTATTAAATACATTTTATGTATGGCGATCATTTTCATTTTACTTAAAAAAATATTATTTATATATAATAGTATTTAAATTTTATTTATATGTGTTTAAATTTTAGAATTATTAATATATATTTAAGTTTCTTTTAACTTATTATAAATAAATTAGACAACTTATTTGTCCATTGGTTGTAGCTTGGGTGGTTGGGAGGAATGTTTGTTACCCTCCCCACCGAGGTTCAATTCTTGTAAGTGACATATTGCTCTTGTTGAGCCCATATTGTAATGATTGTAATTCGTGCCACCTTGATTCTCTAGAATAGCAGGTGGTGACCATTTCCCCAAGTGGACTAGCCCTCTAACAAACGGCGAACCACCCTTTATAAATTAGACAACTTATTTCCTCTTAATCCATATAATGTGATTTAAAAAATATCATTTTGAAATATATTAAATTTATTAAATACATTTTATTTACTTATAAATACATTGGACAACTTGTTTCCTCTTACTCCATGTTAAGATTAAACGCAAATGGCTAAGACACCGTTATGTTAGAGATTAAACGCAAATGGCTAAGACACCGTTATGTTAGAGATTACCGAGAGAAAACTGCCACCTATTTACAATTAATGAGATAGCTCAACGAGAGTTAGTGGTCCAACCATAAATTGGGGGATTTTTTCTATGGCCTTAACTTCAACCGAACAAAAAGATATTTCCAATAAAACAAAATTTACTACTCAAATATGATTTTTTTGAATATTTAAGAAAGTATAAATGTATTTAATATCACGTCGTCACAGAAATGGCGCGATTTTTAAAGGATGAAGCCTCAGAGAAAAGTTTATTAGTTTTCTTTAACCAAATTACACCATCGGCAGAAAAAGTAGCACTTTGCTTCGGTGATACTTCATTAAATAGCACTTCCAACGACTCGAAGACCTTAACTCCAATCGAAAAATATGACCTTAAAAAACAAATAGTTAATAAATGTGATAGAAAAATAAGACCTTAACTCCAATCGAAAAATATGACCTTAATTCCAACCGAAAAAAATTCTAGAAAAACACAACTAATTACCCCAATTCTGGTTATGATATCTCAAGAGAGCCAAATATGATTTTTGGAATATTTAAGAAAGTATAAATGATTTTAATATCACGTCGGTCAAAGAAGAATGGCACGATTTTTAAAGTTTATTAGTTAACATTACACGTTTCACTAGTTTTGACCAAATTACACGATTCATTACACGTTTCATTAATTTTTTTGGACCAAATTACACCATGCGCAAAAGGAGAAGCAGCACTTTGCGTCGGTGATACTTCAATAAATAGCACTTCCAAAGCTGCACTACGACTGGACATCTCCTCTCTGCAGTGAGCAACACGTCGTAAAAATGTTTAAAAAAAAAAAAAAAAAAATAGTTAATAAATGTAATAAATTCATTGTCCTTTACACTAGTGTCTCCCCCAAACCCTAACCAGCGCAACCAGTAACCAGTGTCTCCTTTATAATTGGACGCTATACTAGAGAATAGCTTGCTTAAACATCTAAATATCTCACACTGCAACTCTCGAGAATTTTATGTTTTAAGTAGCGAAGTTACGTGAAGCAGGCGATCAGGGGACCTCAGTTGGTTCCAGTAATGAAATCAGTAAAGGAAGTTCAGATTCCATTTGGCTCAGGTTGGCTACAACCACTATGGTACCACAAGAGGATGCGCAGTGCTTTTAAGTACCACAAGTTGATGTCGGTGACTGGTCGCGCGGAAAGGAGACGACGGTCACAAGGTGAAGTTGATGTCGGTGACTGGTCGCGCGGAAAGGAGACGACGGTCACAAGGTGAAGTTGATCATGTATGTAATCTTTTCTGTCTGCCTTCTCTATTTGACAATTTGATATTTGAATCTTTTCTGTCTGCCTTCTCTATGCAATCTTTATTTAATATGATTACAACATACTCAGGTCGCGGATAGTCCATCAGCTCCATCCTTTTCGGTTCCGGGTCCCAAAAGAGATGAAATAGAGTGGGCCATGATGGACGACGATGACGAGCTAATGAAGGAAATCAAATATTCATTTTAACTGAACAAAGGTGAATCCATGTATAAGATGGACCTAGATGAACTGCTGGGCCCTTTGACCAAGTCTGTACCGCAAATGCTTCATCAAGATCGTAACAATCTGGAGGATACTGAAAACTACTTGCTGCCGCCTCAAGATTTTTCTGTTGATTGCTTCTTGAACTCTGATAATACAGCTACATCCAGCTTTGAAATATATCTTCATATTTATAAATTTGTTTGAATGCTAAGAGATGGTCAATCTTTTGTAATAAAATGGGTTTTTATACTCATACTTTTTGCAGTAAAATGGGTTCGGAGAATGCAATGCGCGAGCCATTTTCAGCGGCCTCCGATTAATAGAAACCTGGCCTGGAACAACACAAAAAGAAAGAGCATGAGCTAACATGTTACCAATATAGTGTTGCACTTTTTGTTACTTTTATATGCTTTAGTTATATATGTAGGATTTTGATAGAGATGCAATAGCCACTCACAGTTATATCAGTTGAATGTGTGGGTAGCTGAATGAGTGGGTAAGTAATGGCGTGCACTAAGTTGAATTTTCAAATCTACTACTCCGTCAAATTTTAATCTCTATTTCTCAAAAGTTTTGACATTTTCACAAAGATTTTTGATGGGTACTGGAAATTTTTTTACTATATTCAATATTTTGATTGTATTTGACTGACAAATACAATCAGCTGTTTTGATTGTTTTCGGCGTGTGATCAGTTTGATATATGTGACTGTATTTAACAAAGATGTTACTCGTACTGGCGTGTTATCAGTTTGATATGTGTTAATATTTAACAAAGATGTTTTACTCGTTCGGGAAAATTTTTTACTATATTTGGCAAAACAATTGCACATCAAAATTTCATTCCTAATGGCTTGTTATCAGTTTCATATGTGTCACTAATCATATAAGTGTCACTAACGACATGTTTATAGTTTGATATTTGTCACTAATAAATATCATGAACGAACCACATGTTTATGGTTGTTTCTTAAAGTTTAGTTTTTTTTTTTTAAATCTTGGTTACAATTATCAAATTTGGAATATTTTGGTGTTTTAGAGGGTTTTTATAGTGTTAAATCCATTTATAACATTAAAATCGTCAATAAAACAAAATTAAATTCAAATTTGCAAAATAAAAACACTAAATCCAATGAACAATCCATATCTACACCAAATCTAGTTTTGACAACTCCATTTCTTAATATATTGAAATAAACATATGTTTTAATGATTATTCTTTGATTTGTAGAATAACTTCCTTGCTTAATTTATTGAAATGAAGTTCTGTTTTAATGATTTATTCTTTTTTCTGTTGACATTCTCATTATGAATGTGTATCAATTAATACTCAGTTGAGTTTCAGTGACTTGTAGGTTCAACCTGTACATGCTTGTCCTATAGTTTTGTATGTTTTGTTTATTTTTTCTATTTATTTTAATTTATTGAATGATATGATTTCTTTAATATTTAAGAAAGTAAAAATGTATTTAATATCATGTGGTCAAAGAAGAATGGCAAGATTTTTAAGCTAGAAAAGTATATTACTTTAACATTACAAGTTTCATTTGTGTTGACCAAATTATACTATCGGCTTTGACCAAATTACGCCATCTACAAAAGGAAAAGTAGCACTTTGCTTGGGTGATAGATCCGAGTTTAAGTTGTAAGTTTTTATTTTACAAACTAACATCGATTTTTTAATTACTTTTCATAATATGTTATTTTATGAGCCAACATGGATTTTTTTAAATACTTCCCATAATTTTTTTATTTTATGAGCAGACATGAATATTTTAATTATTTTTTAAGTTACAAGATCTCCCCATACTCGACTGTAGAGAACCAACAGTGATGCAATAATATTAAATAGTCAATAAATAAATAATAGACCTAAAAAAACCTATAAAAAAGAGAATCGGAGGGGAAGATGATCCATTCATACATTTGGAGGATTTGAAGGAAGATCACATGTATGTTTTTTTATTTTGATTCATTATAATGTGTTATGATAATATATTATGGGTTGAATTTATTATGAAATATTGATTTTGTTATAAAATTTCTTAGGGCCTTACATTTGATATCAAAGCGAAGGTTACTAACCCTTGGACCTATATTTATATAAATCTAGTCGCTGTAAAAAATAGGAGGATCCCATGGGCAGAGGAACCATAGTTACAGTTGAAAGAGGATTTCAAGAAAGATAACTTGTATTTTTCTCCTCTGATCCATTAGATTAATGATATAGTATGTGAAGAAAGATAACTCGTATGTTTTCTCCTCTGATCCATTAGATTAATGATATAGTATGTGTTAATTTATTTGGTGAAATTAGTTTTAGATTAATTTATTATGAATTATTGATTTTCTTATAAAATTTGTGGCCTTTGTTAGAAAGAATAAGTTGAGCGTTACATTTGCTCAGTTAGAATCGTTCATCAGTCAGTTAGCCTTCATAGTTTCCATCACAAGTTAGAGATAGCATTAGTGAGCTGTTGGTTACACCATTAGTAAGTCTCAGTTAGCTTTCTTTACTTACGAAGCTTTGCATGTAATCTTTCTATATTAATGAGTAATTCAGCAGTATGTTTATTGAGTGCAAATTAATTTCTTGGTATCAGAGCGGGTTTAAGTCTCTCGGGAGCACGAGGGAGCTTCTTCGATAGACTGAAGAGTGAAGCTGCCATAGGACAAGCAGCTGGAGGTTTTTTCATTGAAAATATCAAAGAAAAATGGCTAGCATGAGCAAATAGGCTCTCATGCAGGCACCTGTTTTTAATGGGTTGAATTATAGAACTTGGGTATCCAAGATGAAGGTTTTTCTGAGCTGTCATGAATGCTTAGAGATTGTCGAAGATGGAGTTACCTTGTTAAAAGTAGAAGATCGAGATGGTTTGGATCGCGATGCCCAATGCACTTGCACAGAAGTTCTTAAAAAAAATTCAAAATCCTTATGGCTTATCATGCAGGGGGTGGATGAGTCAATCTTTCTGAAGATTGAAGGCAAGAGCTCCACCAAAGGAGCTTAGGATATTCTTATGAACACTTATCAAGGAACCGAGAAAGTGAAGACCATCAAGTTGCAAACTTTGCGATGTAACTTTGAAACAGTGTCTATGAAAGATACAGAGATAGTCAACCATTTTATGACGAGTGTAAAGCACCTCGTCCATCAAATCATAAGTCAAGGTGAAGAAATTCCCTATGAGAAAATTATGGAGAAGGTATTGCGAAGCCTTCATGAGAAATTTAATATGGTTGCTGTTGTGATCGAGGAATCAAAGGATCTGACTAAGTTTATTGTAGATCAGCTCATGGGTTCTCTTTTATCGCATGAGGTGAGATTAGAGAGAGAAAACACTTCATTGGAATTAGCTTTCCAAACTCAAGCCACCATAAGCACAGGTCGAGGCTGTGGTGGAAGAAACAGAGGATGAGGAAGAGGATGGCGAGGCAGATTCTAGTTGGAGAATGCTGGCAGGTCCCATGCAGACTCAAATCAGTCGCATGCAAGATCTTCCTATGACAGAGGTCAAGGCAGAGGTCACACTAAGAGATGGGTTGATAAATCTAATGTCGAGTGATTCTATTGTCAAAGGTATGGATATTATAGTTATGAATGTCGAAGAAAAAAAGTAGATGAGGAGGCCAGCAAAGCGTATGTTGTAGTAGAAACAATGTTTCTACCATGCCATGCAATTTCTGAAAGTACTAATGCAGATGTGTGGTTGCTAGACAGCAGTTGTAGCAATCATACGATAGGTAACAAAGACCTATTTTTGTGTTTTGATAGTTTTGTAAAAAATAAAGTAAAGATGGGGGATAATCATTCGGTGAAAGTTCAAAGAATGGGTACCATTTATGTACTCTCTAAGAATAATAAAAAGAAATACATCTGAGAGGTGTATTATGTCCAAAGCCTTAAGCATAATTTGATTAGTGTAGGCCAACTCTCTCAGCATGGCTATGATGTAGTGTTTAAAGGGACTGTCTACACCATAAGTGATAAGCCTCCCAGTAATCGAGTCATAGCTTGGATCAAAATGACCTCGAACCACATGTATCCTATCATACTAAAAAATGCTAAAACCCTTAAGTCTTATTCTGTTATTAAACCCGATGAGTCATCATTGTGGCATCAATGATATGGCCACTTGTCTTCTGATTATCTCAGTCAACTGTGAAAGAAATCTATGGTCACTAGTCTCCCTAAATTAGAAGTCCAACACCAAGTATGTGAAAGTTGTGTTTTAGGAAAGCATCACAAAGAGATTTTTCCTTTTGCTGCTACCTTTAGAGCTAAATCTCCTTTAGAACTCGTTCACACTGATCTATGTGGACCCATGAAAACAGAATCAATAGGAGGAAGTTTTTATGTGCTAACATTCATTGATGATTACAGTAGAATGACTTGGGTTTACTTCATTCAAAGTAAATCTGATACATTTTCTAGGTTCAAAGAATTTAAGTCCATGACAGAGAAGCAAAGTGGGCACTACTTGAAAGTGCTGAGATCAGATGGTGGAGGCGAGTATGTTTCTAATTCATTCACTCAGTATTGTAAAGAACAAGGAATTCATAGGAAGTTTACTTGCAGATACACTCCGCAGCAGAACGGAGTCACAGAGTGAAAAAACCGCACTATGTTAAACATGGCAAGAAGTATGATGAATGGTAAGAATCCGCCAAACAAATA
Source organism: Larix kaempferi (assembly GCA_027924585.1). Taxonomy (NCBI): domain Eukaryota; kingdom Viridiplantae; phylum Streptophyta; class Pinopsida; order Pinales; family Pinaceae; genus Larix; species Larix kaempferi. Next base: position 23,190,404 of record BSBM01000767.1, on the reverse strand, counting down.
TTGGGGAGAAGCTATTGCATGCTCTGTGCATATTTTGAATCGTGCACTTACAAAGAGTATGAAAGATAAAAGTCCATTTGAGGCATGGACTGGTAAGAAACCGGATATATCTCATTTCCATGTTTTTGGGTGTGTTGCATACGCCCATGTTCCCGATGACCTTCAAAAGAAGTTGGATAATAAAAGTGAGAAATGCATCTTTGTTGGGTACAACAAATAGTCAAAAGCATATCGACTCTACAACACAATAACACAAAAGTTTATTATTAGCAGAGATGTCAAGTTCCAAGAAGACAAAGCTTGGGATGACAAGGTTACAAGTAGTTTTGTTCCATTAGCTGATACAAATGAACCAGTGATAGAAGAACAACAAATTCCACTGAGTACTCGATATTCTGTGCCAAGAAGACTAGTAGCACAAGATCCAATTAGTGATTCAGATCCAACCATTGCCTCCATGCAAAGGCAAAAGACAAGAAGTCTCCATTATTTATATGAGCATACTCAGCCATTAGATTTGGATGCACTTTATGCATTCCTAACTTATCAACCAGAAACATATGAAGAAGCAGCCAAAGAAGAAGCATGGATAAAAGCTATGCATGAAGAGATTGAATTCATTAAGAAAAATGACACTTGGGATCTTGTTGATCTCCCTGAAGGAAAGAAAAGCATAGGTGTAAAATGGGTGTACATATCCAAGTTCAATGAAAAAGGAAAATTTCAGAAGCACAAGACCAGATTAGTTGCAAAAGGGTATGTGTAGCAACATGGAATTGACTATGGGGAAACGAATCGCCCTGTAGCAAAACTTGATACAGTTTAAGCAGTATTAGCTGTTGCAGCAGAGAATAGATGGCCTATCTATCAAATGGACATGAAGTCAGCTTTTCTAAATGGCATCCTGAATGAAGAAGTATATTTTGATCAACCTCTAGGTTATGAGATTAGTGGCAGAGAACAGATGGTGTATAAGTTGAAGAAAGCATTGTATGGTTTAAAGTAGACTCCTAGATCATGGTACAGTCTCATTGATGCATACCTCATCAAAAATGGCTTCATCAGAAGCAACAATGAGCCAACTTATACATCAAGAAGGATCAACATGGTAAGATGTTAATTATTTGCTTATATGTAGATGATATGATTTATACTGGCAATTTGGAAATTGATGAGTTCAAAGTTGTTATGGAAAAAGAATTCAAGATGACTGATCTTAGTTTAATGAAGTATTTCCTTGGTATTGAAGTAACTCAGTTAGAATCAGGCATGTTTATCAGTCAGTCAAAGTATGCATTAGATTTGTTGAAAAGGGTCAAAATGCTTGAATGTAAGGCTGCAGCTACTCCTATTGCTTTAGGCACCAAGTTGAGCAAAATTTATCAAGGAAAGTCTATTGATAAAACTCTGAATAAAAGGCTAGTGGGTAGTCTTATGTACCTCATCGCCACTAGAGAAGACATAATGTTTGTTGTAAGTCTTATATCTAGATTCATGGAGTCACCCAAGGACTCTCATTGGCAAACTGGTAAGAGAATTTTGTGGTATGTGGCTGGAACAGTTGATTATGGTTTATGGTATCCTTCAGATTCAGAAAGTTCTTTAGTTGGTTTTACTGACAGTGATTTTTCCAGAAGCATTGATGACAGAAAAAGTACTTCCGGTTATGCATTCAAATATGGATCAAGTTTGATTTCTTGGGCATCAAGAAAACAACCAGTTGTTACATTGTCTTCCACATAAGCCGAATATGTTGCAGCAACTTTCGTAGCATGTCAAGCTGTTTGGCTAAGAAGGTTAATGAGTGATTTATCACCAAAGAAATTAGATCCAACTCCAATATATTGTGACAATAGTTCTGCAATTGCACTATCTAAGAATCAAGTCTTCAATAAAAAGAGCAAGCACATTGATATCCATTATCATTTTATTCGATTTTTGGTCAATGAAGATGTAATCACTGTAAAATTTTGTAAATTAGCAGATCAACAAGCTCATATCTTCACAAATCCTTTGGGCAAAGAAACATTTGTATCACTCAGATCTAAGCTGAGCATTGTTAGTTTTGATGGTTGTCACACTCCAACTTAAGGGGGTTTGTTAGAAAGAATAAGTTGAGCGTTACATTTGCTCAGTTAGAATCATTCATCAGTCAGTTAGCTTTCATAGTTTCCATCACAAGTTAGAGATAGCATTAGTGAGCTGTTAGTTACACCATTAGTAAGTCTCAATTAGCTTATGTTACTTATGAAGCTTTGCATGTAATCTTTCTATATTAATGAGTAATTCAGCAGTATGTTTATTGAGTGCAAATTACTTTCAGCCTTACCTTTGATATTAGAGACGAGGTTACTAACCCTTAGAGCTGTATTTATATAAATCTAGTGGATTTATAGTAGATCTAGTCATCTATATTAGATCCAGGATATAGATATGGTTATTAGATCTATATTAGATCATATGGAATGAAATAAGCTTTTATATGGGTATTCATTTAATACATCTATATTAGATGTAGATTTACAGATCTGGAATAAAATGGACTTATATTTGATATAATGTGATTGATATATTGGTTAAAATGAAAGTTAGTTTATGGGTGCATAATATTAATCTCAAGTACTTTTTAAAATCTATCTGCATTGGCCATTGTAGGCTTGTTGAAGAATCATAACATAGAAACAAAGGTGCAATACATGTGTGCTTAATTCAATCTTCAGACATATCATCGTATGGAAGTAAATTACATCTCAGTTCTCGTTATATAAATATGAAACAAAGGTGCAATACATGTGTTCTTAATTCAACCATCAGACATATCATGGTATGGAAGTAAATTAGATCTCAATTCTAGTTATATAAATATGAGCTTATGTATTGTATATGTCGGGTTATTTTAGTGTTATCTCCATCATCATAGCTGGTCACTACAGTGATTCCATCTTGTTTTTCCAAACTATATTCACTCCAAACGAATCTTAATCTTTAACTAATGAATTTCAAGGTTTTCTGAGTTTGAAATTACCTAAAACCTTATGAGGTTGAGCAAATTTGTTCATTTCTAATAAATAATAAATTGTACCAATAGTGACACTCAATCAAGGGTTTGGGGGTTTGAATTTCATTTATTTATTGCATTCAATTTACTTGTTGTATCCTTCATTCCAATGTTTTTTCCACCTTTTGGAGATATTTACTACTGATTCACAATCCTACAGATTTACCATTTCCAACTTGATGGATTATTGAAAGAACCTAGGAAATATGTATAAAGTGACTTTGTGATTGATTACCACAAAAAGGAAGGTCGTTAAATAATTCCTACAAAAACTATAGGAATCGTAAAACAAAGTTATAAAAAAGGTTTAAAATTATCTAAATATTACTATAGAATATGATTTCAATGGAATCCTAATTTTCATCCCCTAGCAAAGTTCTTTTTCTTTTTTTTTCAAGTTTCCACAAGAGTAATTCACCTAGAGTAATTCCACCAGCATGAGAGTACTATAGTCCTTCCTCCCTTCCCAATTGAGATAGGCTCAATATTTATAAGGCTAAATGGGTAGAGTAGGTTGATGATTAAGGGGATAGGTCCCAGGGATCTTACAATTAGGTTAGGGGACCGAATACCAGCCTTCCTATCAACTAGGGATAGACCTACATGTCACCAAACTCCAAGAATTCGCTTGAAGCTTCCATTTATCCACATTAACCAACTCTAGTGCACTTTGCATGAAGGAAACTTGTGCCAGGAAGGGATCAACGCCTCTTACATAAAGGCAACAAGAGCCACTAGTGCACTCTACCATAAAGCAGCATGCGCTAGCCAAGGTCTAGTGCCTCTTGCTTGAAAGCAAGATGCGCCAATAAAACTACACATTGTGGAAACATAAGGACAACAACTTGCTCTAGATTGTTTTAGCCAGGGAAACTTCAGGGATTAAGGAACGGATTTGACACATGACTCATGATGATGAGATTTTGGTGTAACACAATTCCCCCCAAAGAATGAAGCTTGTAAAATAAGATAGGTGAAATGATTTGTAATGTGAAGGATCGACGGCAAGGACTTGTTGGTTGGAAGAAGCTATTGCAGTACAAGTGACTCTCAGATATAAGTCTCACATGATTCATAACATGGCTGCCGAAAAATACATTGTAGATCCATGGTAGTAGAGACCAACTGAACAAACTCATGGCTACTGGGCACAATAGTAAATCCATGATGAGATGATAACACAACCATGACCAATACAATAGTGGATCCGTGTAGTACGAATCAAGCAATCTCCATTGCACCTTGGTAAGATATGATTCTACCCAGGGTCTTCAAGCTAAACTTGCAATGATTCGAATCTAACCATGAGATTACAATGTCTTGGAGTCAAACATGATAGAAACCACTTGATTACTAGTCATTGATGGATACTGTTAACAAGTGCAAGGGAAATCACCATTGATGCCAATGATTCACCAGGTATCATACTACATACCATCGAGTGTGAATCAATGAGTTGAGTTCGAACACTCGATGAGATCTTTCAATCAAGAGTCAATGATGTAAACTCATGTTGAATGCAAGATAACCTACCATTGAGGCATGCAGGCCGAAGGTACTTAATTAGTTTCTTCATTCAATCCACGGATGATGTGTTGATGTTGAAAAGGATGAATCTGTCGAAGGAGGGCCATGATGAATCCCCCATCATTGACATGAAATGGGATCACGAATGTTTGGAGTGAATCAGATAGTAATGTGTGAGAGTAACTCAAGTTAGACCGACATGATGGAAGGCATACTCACTACAAATAGTGAATGACAAGCATTTCTTGAACATGGGCATGGCATGACTCGATAGTATTGACTTGATGAGAATGATACCAATCCCCTAATGCAACTAATGGTGGAAGCATTAGTCGGACGGCCCAACAGAGTAAGAAGACTCTTGGAATCAACATGACTCGAAGAAAAATGGATTACCCAAGTACTGAATGCATATGCAGATGATTGCCATGTTCAAGAGCGAGTGTGTACTGCCGAAACTACAATGAACAAAAATTCTTTCCTTATCCCCATCATGATTGATGAGTACCTATTATGTTTTTTAACAAGCTTGAGGAGGGTAAGAGATGGTTGGTGTAGCTTATCCCATGGACGAGTCCAATCCCAAATGTTTTAAGAACCTAGGATACGTGGGGTTCGTCCCACAACAGGCCCTTTGATGTTAGATTTTAACAAGTCCAAGAAGGTAAACTCGATGTCATTTCATGTTTAAAGAGTCTGAAAAGAACTAAAGAAGACTCCAAAGGCTGTCTTTCATAAAAGTTAGTCTCTTCACTTGAAAAAGGATAAAACAAAGTGAAAGAGAACTCTTCCAGTCATGATTGGCTGTGTCACGTCTCTTCTACGCAATTTTTTATTATCAAAGATTCTAACCACTAAAAACAATTACAGAAACAAAACACTAGCTTTCGCTACAACCTACTTAGTTATCATTCTAATTGTGTGTGCACTAACATGCCACTTTATAGCTTTTCACACATGTGTCGACGCTTGAAAAACTCCTATAACTATGGTGGTGTGCCCATACATAAACATGTTAGTGTCTAGGAACAACTTCAAATGCCAAGCAAATGCATATTGACTATATGCTAAACATTTGTGACAATATGAAATTGTATGCAACAATAATATTTCAATTAAAAACTATATTAAAACTATGAATATGTTATTATTAGGGACTACAAACTTTTATAGCATTAATGCGAATACAAATTAAATTAACACAATTATATGTTATAACTATGTTACTAACATATAACCTATGTATTATTATACCGAGCCCTAGTATTATCTTTGTAAAGAACTAGGCTATAGTGTAATATGCTCTAAGCGTTCATAGTATGATAATCAACACAAAGTAACATTAATGAAATGGAATGCAAATTTAATACATAGACATTAATGTAATATATATATATACATATTGTAATATAATATATATATATATATATATATATATATATATATTGGTTATGCACTCAAAGGTTGACATAGATTCAAACCTTAGTTTTATGTGATACCATAAAACATTAGCCATGACTAAAACGACCAACTCCAAACCCTTTGGCAATGTTGTGATAAACTTATGTTATAACATATATACTGTGATGATTGGTAATTATACGCTATGGTTAAATAATATAATGATGGTTGGTCAATGAATTCATGTTCCAATGGTGGCCTAGGTGGTGATGTGGTTGTGCCACGTAGGCTTGACCAACATAGTTATCATGCCTTAAACCCTTCCTGGGTTGTCATGTGGCAAGTATGCAAAGACTTTGGACATCATGGAAGGGTCCATCACTATTGTGTTAAGGTTTAAGTTGACGTGGTTCTTGGTTGGTCAAATCCATTAATGAAGCTCCCACTTACAGCAACACCCTGAGAATGCGCTGCCACGTCTAGGGAAGTATTGTGTACCCTCTACAGACTTCATTAATTAATAGTTGTTCCTATCCAATGATTTCGATCCAACTTAGTTTATGGGAATTCGGGAAACAAACATCACCATTGATCCTGGAGTTGTAGTCTTCGCACCCAGCAACTCTACATAAATGCAATAACTCCTCAGTCACAGGTTTCAGTGTTGACCATCACCTTCCATGCCCGGTGCAAGTAGCATTTGTAAGGGTTTCCCTTCGAAGGTTGTCATTTTTGCTACGTCAGGTTCTGAGTAGAGAGATTCGGCTCTATGCAGGCGGTTCACGCCATGCATTACAATGGAAGGGCTCGACCCCAATGTGAGCCAGTGGATAGAAAAGGAAGTTTCCCGGCGCAACAAACATGCCCGCGAATGTAAGTAGACATGTCTTCTCTATTTGTTTTTAACTTCAATGCATTTAGGAGTGAAATGATTCTTATGTAATCTTTGTTGCAATGTCTAATGCTTGTCATTGTTTGCTTCAATGAATAGGTGAAGTGTGTTGGGTATGTTATATCTCTTCACATGGTGTTGGGTATTGTATTCTATCTAATCTCGGTAAAAAGATTAGGGTTGTAACCTAATTCGGGTAAACGAATTAGGGTTTTAGATGCTGCGAAATACCATATATTGTATTGTAAATGGTTGAGTAAACATATAATGAAAAGAGTTGTGCGGATCTAAGTTTTGATGGTTTTTTCCCAGTTAACGGTTTCCAGGTGAAAATGTCTGTGTTATGCATGTGCCATTGTGTATTTTCTGTTAATTCTCCATGAAATGCAATGTGTCGCCTTCATATAATATTTATGGTGGTAAATATTTCATTTGTGCAAGTGTTTACAGAGTTAACTTCGTTTTACTGTCGTGTGTAGGTGAGAAAGAGAAGATGGAGGTTGGGAGCACTCGTCTTGACTCCCATAACTGTCACCGAGTGTGAGGAAAGGTTCCCGAGCTGCAAGGTAACTCTCTAACCCATGATGCCTCGGGTTTGGTTTACCCCATTGGTGGGGGCTAAGTTACTTAGAACCTGTGAAGGGATTTTAGTTAAGGTTTCTTCCTTCACTAATAAAAGGAAAACACGGTCGCCGACCTTAAACTCAGAATCCTCACGCTTAGCTTCTTGTGAATGCTAGTCTTCACAACCTAAGATGTACTTCGTAAGCCATATATGAAAAGTGTAAATGTTTAAAGTTTCATAAAATTAGTTGATGATTCCCTAGGATGCGCATCAACGCTCGCTGGTTAAACAAACTATGTCTCGGAACTTCTTTCGGTGTTGAATGTTATAGCTCCAATCTTTTTTTAATGGGAACGATACCAACTTTTTGGTTTGAATCAACATACTGTTGTGTATCCATAATTTAAATTCGAGATGGATATAAAAGCGTAACTCCAAGCATGGGATTCATTTTTAATGCTTTCGCCAATGGTTGTTTACGCATCCAATAACTATTTTCGTAATTTTGTTATATGATATGAACTGTATGGCATCGAGTTTATTTTCCTACACTTGTTTGTTTATTTAAAAACACTTTGTTTCTAGATGCTCCCTGAGTATCGATACATATAACATTTTGGTAGCTGCATCTATAAATAGATTCGCATTCATTCTCATAATATAGAATTGCTTAGCATTAGTTTATTAAATAAATGAATTCTGTTTTCCAGGATGCTCCCAAGCATACACGCATCCATAGATTAATATAGTAGATGCATGGATGTATTGGCATACCGATTCATAATGCAGCATGGATCATTTAATACATATAATGTGTAAAAACTTATGGGACCGTGGGTAATAACCCTTAACTACATATAATATTTGTATTCTGTAAACAATTCGTTAGTATTGGATTTCATTTAATATAAAAAGACTTGGTTTAGAAAACAAGAAGGTCGTAACTCGACCATTGCCAAGATGAATGGCATTCATGTTAATATAAAAATGCATCTGAAGGATATATTGCATCTGAACTCTGTTTGTTACTGTTTACTACTTAAATGGAAATCCAAAATTGAGTTCCATATTTAAGTTTAACTGTTATGTATTTATTTACAGTTCACGATATATGTTGAATAATACATGCTATTCATATGTATAAACATAATAGATAGGGAATGACTCTGAAATCCATACTGGCAATAAATTTCATTCATATACAATCTCACAATGATTGTATAAACTCTGCCGAAACTGAAAGCTCAAGTTACGGTGGATATAAATCTATGTATTCATAGGGTTTTTGCTTAACTGTAAAGAATATGAAAATGTTCTATTCACACATAAAATATTTATATAAATATAATGGCTTGACATGTAAACCTCACAGTTTACATGTCTTCCCCATTTCTACCATTAAAATAAGAACATAACCTCTGTCAGAATTGGATATGCTTAATGAAAAGAAATGTATTATGGTTAAATACACTCAACACAACCCTAGGGTAGAACATAAAAAATGATCACTCTATAGAGCCTATCTCCGGCTTATAAATCATTATTTAAACAATATTTTTGTCTACCTATTATACACAGAGTGTACTCATTCTTACATCAACCTAAACTAGGAATATTACAGGTATTTCAATTAGATCACAAGTTGTACCATATTACTAAGATCTAATAGTTTAGGTGAGATCCATAGTCAAAAAAATTGTATAATATTCTACATCTGATGAGATGTGATAAATAAATCATTTAACAGTAAATCATGAATATTCATAAACAAATCCTAATAATTGTTCCATAAAATTTATTATGCAAGTACAACACATAAACTTATCTATATTCCGATGACCAGTAGAACCTAGAACAAACCTCCTAGCCTTTGACCAACAAGTTCTCCTTGCTTCTAGGCCACCCCTGAGATGAGTTCACAGTCCCTGTGGTTCAAAGTATGTATTTTAATTACCCTTAACTTGTTCCCCAAGTTATTTAGGAAATTTGTGTGGCAGCAAGAAACCCAACATCCAACTCAGTGCTCCTGAGCTCTAGGATGCTCCAGGGGCTTTTAAGCCTCAGCCATTAAGAGAATCAGTCAGTCACAGCCTATTTAGAGTAAGTGCAGTCCTCCTACAAGATTGGGGTAGTTATCCTACATTAACACAACCAAATGTCCAAGGTATACCCAGCTGCTATGATTTCTCTTAATCTCATCCATTTTTGTCCTCCAAAATTGTCCCCATTTCATTGTCTTCCTTTGCTCTGGTTAATGTTATTCCCATCTCCCATTTCTCTTGTGTGTTAATGATCATGTAAATGTTTAGCATGTGAATGAGTTCCTCTTTTCCATTTTTATTCTCTTTGGGGTGAATTCTCTCATTTTCTTATTTCTTTTATTTCATTATTCTCTCAAATATTTTCTTTAGGGTATACCATTTTTTCCAATAATAATTTCTCATTATTATTTTAATTGGAATTTACCCTCCAACCCATAGGGGACTGTGACTCGCATCTCATTAATGTGTTGGTCTACATGGTCATTAGAAATCATTTTTTCAAAACTTATAAAGTCACCTAAGTAAAATGAAATAATACTTAGCAAAATATAAAAGGGGTTAAATTCTAGCATTTGGGGTATTACATTTCCCCTCCCCTTAAGTTTTCATCATCCTCGATGTTAAACAGTTTTAAAATAGCAAAATAACATAATAACCAAAATCAGTTTGTCTCATATAATTCTTTGAACAAAATTGGGTATGATGCTCCCATTTCCCTTTCCATTTCCCAGGTAGCCTCCTTAGGCTTATAGTGATCCTATTACACTTTTACTTGAACGATGGTTTGATTCCCATGTACCACATCTTTCCGATCCAGTATGCATATTCTGATTCCACCTGAATAACATGCTAATTTACAATATGCTTAGGATCATATACATATCTCTTTAGCAATGAAACATGAAAAACATCATGTGCTTTAAAATTTGATTTTAGAGCTAACTCATATGCAACAGGTCCTACTCTAGCAAGTATTTGGAAAGGACCACAATATCTTGGTGCAGGTTTGGAAACCTTTCCCAAACACAAAGAACTTTTCTTTGCTTTCACTCTTAGGAATACATGATCCTCAACTTCAAATTATTTATGTTCTCTATGCTGATCTGCATAGCTTTTCTGCCTATCCTGAGCAGTTTTTAATATTTTTTTTACTTTCTGCACAATCTTTTCTAGTTCTGTTAGCATTTCGTGGCCCAACACAATTCGATTCACCGGATCATCCCAATTCATAGAGGTTTTACATTTTCTGCCATGCAGAATTTCGAATGGACTCATTCCTACAGAAGTTTGGTACCCATTATTGTAAGCAAATTCAACTAATTGTAGGTAATTTTCCCACTGTTTTAGGTTATCCATGACATACAAGTGAAGAATGTCCTCTAGGATTTGATTCACCCTCTTAGTCTTCCCATCCGTTTGAGGATGGTACGATGTACTAAAACTCAGTTTAGTCCCCAAACCTGTAAAAAATTCTTTCGAGAAATGTGAAGTGAACTTTGCATCCCCGTCAGATACAATCACTTTTGGAATTCCATGAAGTCTAAAGACTTTTTTCATGAAAAATTATGCAATTTTTATTGCTTTGAAAGTGGATTTCACGAGTATGAAATGAGCTCCCTTGGTTAACTTGTCCACCATAATGTTATATAAAAAAATATATATAAACATATTAATAATATATCTTAACATTAATATTAATATTAATAATATTAATATTAATATTAATAGATAATTAATAATTATCAAAGAGTCATGACTTTATGTTGGAAAGTCATGAATGGACTTATATAAGTCCAACCATTGTAAATGTAAATCATCTATCCATTCATATTTTTATCTATATATATTTATCTTATTCGAAGATAGAACATCTTCCTCCATGCCTCGGATACGGGCTTCTTTTATAATATCTGAATATGGATAAGAAGTTTTTACACTTCATGTGGTATCAGAGCTGCGTTATGATCTAGGCTTGTAGCCATCATTTTTGGGTTTCCCTAAAATCTAGGACATTGTCAAAAAATAAGGCCCTTGGACCAAACATGTAAAAAACTTTTAAAAAGGAAGAAGTAAAAAATAAAAGAAAAATGAAGTAAAAAAAAAAAGAAGAAGAAAGAAGACCCAATAAAAAAGGGGAAACACAACATAAGTTTTATTTAACCACCCTTGGTTTTATAAAACCACTCATGCCCATGGTTTTATAAAACTAGCCCAGCCCTTGGTTTTTAAAGAAACCAACTCACACAGGTTATTGGATATTAAATAATAACTCATACCTTAATTAGGTTGAACTTAGTCTTTAATTCTCCTTATTAAATAACATAAAAGCTAAAAGTCAAGTGAGAATTGAACTTGGGTGGGGAGGGTAGCAATCATTCTTCCCAACCACCTAATCTACACACAATCCACAAATAATTTAATCTAAAGCAAAAGGTTAACCAACGTGGAGATCCGAGTGCCTTTTGAGCACAACTTTCTCTATGTGAGCTTGCATTGTATGCAGAGAAAGGAAGATACTATTGTGTCTAGTTAGAGACAAAGGTAGCAGTATGTATAGTAATAATATTAATATAGTATTATGATTGATATTATTCCATAATTGTAAAATATTACAATTATTTTTGGAATATATAATAATAATAATAATAATATTATTACATTTTAATAATAATTATTATTATTAGGGAAGAGAAATTATTGTTGGAGAAGTTGAAGAATGGTTATCATCAAAGAAATCGAGTGGAAGGAAATCAACTATCATCGAAGAAGTTAGGTATTATGGAAAATTCAAAATCAGAAATGAAGTCACAGTTATAGGCAACATTGTATGAGTTAGAGAACCATAAAGTGACCAATGAATATCTTCAATTCAAGATTATGAAGCAAGAATTGCGAAATCGTTTAGCAAAACATGAGAATCTTAGTTTAGAAGATAAAAAATGAGAGCTCCATAAAAGGTTATTCGATAAGGATAAAGAAATCTCATGTTTGAAAGTTCATAATCAAAACCTTGAATACAAAATAAAAAACTCAAAAGATGTTGAAGAATTACCTTATAGAAATAATAATGACTTCGAAGAAGACATAAAGCGTTTAAACAAGCTCATCATGGATAAAGATACCGAATTAATGAAAACCCATAGAAAACTAGAAAATCAAGAATTAGAGAGATGTCGACATCAACAACAGAAGGAAAAAATCCAGCAATAGTATGACGACATTAATAAGACACATAAGCTAGAAATTAAGAAAATCAATGATGAATTAGCAAGCAATACTTAAGAAATATTTCGACTAAGGATTCATAACAAAAATTTAATTGGAAAAATCAGGAAGTTGAAAAGTACCAAAAAGGAAGAACAATCAGACACATATATCGAAGGAAAACTACTGGATAAAGAGGAAAAAAACCATTGCCTAAGAAATCTTAATTGAGAACTAGAAGAACAAATCAAGAAGTTCAAAGAGGAATAAAAGTCGGAAGACGAAATGTTTGAGAAGATTCAGAGTAATAACAATCTACTAGAGAACAAAGTAGTGCAAATCTAGAAGAAAACATCTAGACTCCCCGAAAAACACATTCAAGTTGATGAAGAAGGAACAGAAACAAATTCAATCCTTATCATAGTTAGAAAAAACAAGACAATTCAGCAGAAAAGCAAACAATAAAAATTCCCTATTGACACCCCAACCATATAAACTGGTATCCTCAAAAGTGGGAATTGTCAAAAGGTAATGGTACTAATGTGATCAAAGCTCTTGATGACAGATCAGTAGGGAATCCCAACAATCAACAACAAATCAATTTGGAATCGATTGATTCGTCAACATATCGAAAGTTATGCTCTACACTTAGAAGTTCGTATCGACATGTTTCGTCAGCTATGACGTCACAAGGAAAGATGCGACAACATTATAAGGCTTTGAGGGAAAAGATTTTCTAAGAGAGAGGCAATGTTATATAAAAATATATATATAAACATATTAATAATATATCTTAAAATTAATATTAATGTTAATTATATTAATATTAATATTAATATATAATTAATAATTATCAAAGAGTCATGACATTACGTTGGAAAGTCACGAATGGACTTATATAAGTCTCACCATTGTAAATGTAAATCATCTATCCATTCATATTTTTATCTATATATATTTATCTTATTCGAAGATGGAACATCTTCCTCCATGACCCGGATACGGGCTTCTTATATAATATCCGAATACAGATAAGAATTTTTTACACTTCACATAGCCATGATAGCATCATGTTGTTTGTTATTTTTAGGCAACCTAGTGATAATATCCATGGAAATAATCTCCCATTTCCTTTCTGGTATAGGTATAGGTTGTAACAAACCAGTCAGGTGCTGATGTTCAACTTTCACCCTTTGACAATCCATGCACTTTGGTATATACTCAGTAATTTCAGACTCCAATCTGGGCCAGTAGTGTTGTTTTTTAACAGCTGTTATCATTTTATGATAACATGGATGACCAGAATATGGCCTCTTGTGAAACTCATCCATAATCAAATATTTTAATTCTGCCTGATCCGGTATGTATAATCCATTTTTAAATAGCAGCAACCCATCTTTGGATATGATGTAATCTGTTGCTTGTTGTTCTGAATTTTCTGCATGACATTTTTGTCTTAAATTCAGATATTTTGGGTCTTTTTCAGCTGTTGTCCAGATATTTAATGCTAAATCAGATTGAAAAGTGTTAACCGAGGCCATTATTAACATGTGCATTCACTTGCTAAGAGCGTCGACTATTTTGTTTTCTTTGCCTTTGATATGTTGAATTTCAAAGTCATACTTGCTTAAGAAAGCTAGCGATCTTGCTTGCATTCCATTCAAATTTGGTTGTTCAAAAATGTATTTCAGCCCAATGTGGTTAGTTTTAAGAACACAAATTTTTCCAAGAAGGTAATGTCACCACATCTTCAAAGCATGAATTATGGCATCCAGTTCTAAATCATGCATCACATAGTTTACTTCATGCGTCTTTAATTTTCTAGATTCGTAATCGATTATAGAACCATATTGCATTAACAAGCCTCCCAAACCTTCCTTGCAGGCATCTGTGCATACCACAAAGTCACCATAAGGACCAACCGGCTTTAGAATAGGAGTTGAAGTAAGCAACTATTTCAGCTTCGCAAAACTAGCTTCACATTTGGATGTCCAAATAAAATTTACTTCTTTTCTTTGAAGCGATGTGATAGGATGAGCTACTTTGGAAAATCCTTCAATGAATTTCTGATAGTATCTGTTTAATCCCATAAAAGAGCATACATCACTTACATTTTGGGGAGTAGTCCAGCTCATTATGGCCTTGATCTTATCGGTTTCCACCGCAATGCCTTGGGATGATATTATGTGACCCAAATATTGTATTTGGTCTTTGTAAAAGTCACATTTAGTTAACTTTGCATAAAGATGATTTTCCCTTCGGACTTGCAGCACTAACCTTAAATGTTCGTTATGCTTGCTTTCAATCTTTGAGTAAATGATTATGTTATCACTAAATACCACAACAAACTTATCCAAGTATTTACTGAAAAGATTATTCATAAGGCATTTAAATGTGGCCGGTGCATTCGTCAAACTCAATGGCATCACCACAAATTCATAATTTCCATACCTCGTACGAAAAGTTGTCTTATGCATATCTTCTTCTTTAATTCTGATCTGATGATAACCCGAGCTTAGATCAATTTTTTTAAAGGCATTATCACCCCCAACTTCATCGAACATATCATCAATCCTTGGCAAAGGATATCAATTTTTTATAGTTACTTTATTCAGCTATCTATAATCTATACACAGTCGGAATGTGCCATCTTTCTTCTGTACAAAGATCATCGGTGCTCCCCACGAGGACACACTTGGACGGATATAACCCTTTTCTATAAGCTCCTGCAATTGTGCTTTCATATTAATCAATTGAGGAGTGCTCATCCGATAAGGGGCCTTAGAATTTGGTATTGTTCCCGAGGATAGGTCTATTGTAAAATCCAGTTCTCTTTTGGGTGGAAACTCAGGAATTTCTTCGGGAAACACATCCTCAAATTTTACCAACACGGGGTGTTTTGTTAAATATGAAATTTTACTTTTCTAATTTTCTACTAAGTGAACAACATAAAGTTTACACCCTTTCCATGCATTTCTTTTCAGTTGAAGAGAAGAAATTTCCCTTAATTTTATTTCTCTTACTATCCCTTGGATCCTTTCCAACTGCCCAACAGCATTCACAAAAGTAATAGATTTTTGATAGGAGTCTATGACAGCCCTATGTTTTTCTAGCCAATCCATACTGATAAGTAAATCATAAGATCCCAATGGAAAAACATTTAAATTTTCTCTAGTGTAAGATTCATTTAACTTTAAAGGGCATTGATTTACTACTTCATAAACTTTTCTTTTTTCTCCTGTGGCCATTTGAACTAGCCAAGGCTGCATGTATTTAATTTTTCTTAGTTTGCATGACTCACATAGTTCCGGGTCTATATAACTTTTAGATGCACCGGAATCAATCAACATAGACACAAGTGTCCCGGAAATCTTACCTTCAACCTTGATTATAGAGCCTTGATGTTTTGCTTGACAGTGTTCAGTGCATCATAGATATTTGGACTCCTTGCTATATCCTGAATTGTAGAAGCCTCTTAAAGATTATACATTGGTTTTCTTTTCTCCTTTCAATGAGGACACTCATACCATCTATGAATTTCTCTATAGCCCCAACATTTGAGTGGCGGCTTAGATGGCGTGTCTTCCGGTTTTCTAGTGCCCTTAGTGTTCATCTTCTTGCTTGGTGGAACAAAGTTTGAGTGTGACCTGTTGCCATCAAACTTGTTGCTGAAAGGTGCACGTGTAACTTGGTCTCTGAAATGATTAGGCTTGTGACCTTTCTTCCTACTATCATATTTTTTTTTCTTCTTTTCATTCCACCTCTTAGATACTTCATCCTTATTCTGACTATGTTCAAAATGCAACCAAGCCTTTCAGAAGGAATCTTATAATGTCTCTGGATCATCAAACTCTAACTCGTCTTTGAAACCAAATGGTAAACAATTCAGGAACGCTGAATTTTCACTTTTTCATCTTGGATATAAGGAACATACTTGAGTAATTCCAGAAATTTGCTGATGAATTCCTCCATAGTCTGTTGTCCTAGATTTAGGTCATAAAATTATTTTACCTTCCTATCAAAGTACCTTTCAAATAAGTACTTATGTTTAAAGAAAGTTGCAAAATATTTCCACTTCACTCTTTTCTCATTGATAGCTTTTGTCAGCTTGAGATCATCCCACCATGCTAAAGCCTTCCCTTGCAGATTGAAAATAGCAATTCTTACTTTCATGAGACCATAATAGTCAAACATTCATAAATACTTCTCCATGTCCCTAAGCCACAACTCAACTTCTTCCCCGGTTTTAATTTCTCCATTAAAAGTAGGAGACTTGATTTTTCTCAATTCTTAGTGTAGCTGATTTACTTTTCCGGTTTTCTTTTTCTTTTTAGGAACATACTCATCGGAATATTCGCCAAGTGACTGTTCGGTGCTGACCTTTATTGATGTAATTGTAACTTTGGAAGATATTCTCCTATGTATTACATTTGTACTTTATTGTATTCTTGATCGAGATGTATTATTCCTCCAATCAGAAGTGTCATCATTTGTATTTTCAAGTGTCGCAAGTATTATTGCAAGTGCCATAACTTATATTTGATGGGTTATTAGACCACCTTAGAGGGGTCGGGCCCGTATGGGTTAAAGGGTTATTAGACCACCCTAATGGGGGTCGGCCCAGTGATAAGTGGTAATGGGTTATTAGACTCTCCTAAGGGAGGTCGGCCCAGTTAGAGTTAAAGGAAGGTCAAGTCATTGTATAAATAGAGAGTGTGACTCTCATTCTATTCATTGACTCGCTCACTCAGTTCGCATTACTGAGAGAGAGGAGGAGTGCACACAAGTGGAGGAGGAGTAGCTACTGTAGACATCTATCTTTTGGGGATTCATCTTTATGATATTTATAGTGGTGCTCATTCTATCTTTGAGGAATTTGCGGGGTTTTTCACCTTCCTGGTTTTCCTCGGTGAAATGCTTTGTGTCTCTTGTCTCTTGTGTTTGATATGTTGTACATGTTGTTCTCTCAGTTAAGATCCTAGATAAGATTGAATTAAATGTTGAAAAACTAACATGGTATCAGAGCTAGCCTAAAGGAAGGCATTGTATGGCATTTATGACACTTGTAGCACTTGCGACAAATTGGAAGCTAGGGCTTGATATAGTAAAAACTAGTCATCATGGCACTTTCGCTACAAATCAGTTTTGGAGAAGGTTCAAGATCGAAAACTTTTACAAGCTAAAGATGAAATGTCCATGTACCTTGTGTCTAAATATCATCCTCAAATTCGTTGTACTTTGTGAGATATGATTCGTACAAGTTAGGGTTTTTGCCTGTTCCAGAATGCAACCCTAAACAGGTGACCTAAGAACAGAGATCATATCTCGGGCTAGGAAGCTCCAAATGGAATTCTGTAAAAATTGGCAGTTAGGGAACAAAATATAGTTTAACAGGTCCGAGTTTTAATGGCCGAAGTTGAAACAATGACTTGTGGCACTCCGTACAAGTTTGCTATGTTGTTTCATTCCATAAACAGGTCATGTTGCGACACTTAGCTTATATCTCTCATGGAGAATCCATTTGAGGTCGGATATGTGGATTTGGAAAGATTACAGGTCATTCTACCACAAGCCAAAGTTTCAGACCCTGTCCGAAATTTCTGAGTTGCACCAGCAACAATATGGCATTATTTATGTCAAAACAGAATTGGATTATGAGCATTTTCTTTTTTGGCTTGTCACTGCTATGAGAAATTAGGGTTTCTGCAAAAGTTGGAATTTTTGGAATCTAAGACATCGGTTGGATGCTCCTTATAAAAATACAAATTTAGAGACCAAGATCAAATTTTTTGGTTGGGTAGAACCCCGGGTTCTATCAAACCCTAGTTCAGGATTTTGACAAGAAAATGAGAAAAACCAGAAAACCAGAATTTGACAGAAGCTGCAGATCTGAAACTCGTAGGTTAATTTTGAGGGGCCAATTTCTGGGTTTTTCAAAATCAGAGCACACTAGCTTGCTCACCTTAGTCATCTACATCTCTCTGTCCAGACAGAAGTTTGAAATTACAAGTTTGACATTTTAGGGTTTCTCTGCCAAACCCTAGCGAGCTCCAAATCAAGTTTCAGCAAATCAAAGTGTATAGGATTGGGTTAATCCTAGAATAAAATGAATTGGACACCTACATAAGTGAAAAAGAAGTTCCATTTCTAGAGGGAGATGAGGCTAAGGCCTTACACAAGAAGACTACAAACAATCTCGACACATATGACTGGAGGAGATACAGGTATGTTTTTAAATCTGTTCATGATTAAGCTTATGATATGTTTGTCTTCATATTATTGAGGTTAGTACAATCCTGATTAGTTTTATACTTGCCTTACAACCTTAGTAAAAGTATGAATGCATGTGAATGATAGAAGACATTCATTGATTATGGTTATGAAACTTATGATTGCACTAATGCACTGTGGTGTTGTATGAGGATGATGTTGTCCGCTAACATGAAATGTACATCAACAAAGACAAATCAAGTTCTAGGTCAAGAACATATGACCATGGTGACATGAGTAAAAGAAGTCCTCCTTGAAACCTTGAATGCTAACACTTGTGATAAATTACCTGTACATGAAATGATCATGACCATACATGTTTAAGACTATTTAGAATCATAATGTTTTGATAGTATTGAGATTATACTAATGAATGTATGATTATGTATGAGATCTTGAGGATGACACAATGATGACATTAGTGCACACTTAAGCATGCATAGTGGTCCAGGATGGATATAAGTTCAAGGATAGATAATCTAGGAAGAAAATATCAAGAGGGAGCACACTCCAGTAGTTCCTACAAGGAAGCAAAGATTGAAAGGGAGTCCACCCAACAACTAAACAAAGATAAGTATTTGAATTATCATTTCTTGTATATATGATTACTTAAAAGATGTTGTTCAGTCATGTACATACTTATGTTCCTAGATTTAGGATGTATATTATGCATTTTAGAAAATTTTCATTAATGAACAAGATACTACTAATATAGTAATGGGTAAGTGGCCTTTGGTACTATACAACATTCCATTGCTACTTATCTAGAATGAAACCTCTTTGCTGACATGTTGGGAGTTGTGCACACTCTTAACAATGTTCTGGTAGAGATGGAAGGCATCTAGAAAGTTACTATATGAATACGGGATATCAATGAATGTTGTATTGAAGCATTGGCTAAGATAATTGCATGACTATATGACATATGTCCTTATGTGTAAAATTTTGTTCTAAAAACTATGAGAAGTTTCTAATCATGCAATTGAATTTGACTTGTAGGAAAAATCGTGTACAATCATCTACAGAATAAGAACTACGACATTTGTTCCAGTAACGAAGTTCAAAGTAAACTATCTATTGAAGATATTGAAGAATCTGAAGTTCCCAAGATCCGGGATGTAGTAATGGAAGAATTCCATGATCAAGGAATACCAGTCGCTCATGAAGAATGATGTTTGGGATGTGTTCCCAAGACTAGAAGGGAAGTCTGTTGTGACTTCCAAGTGGATCTACAAAATCAAGCATGCTGCAGATGGTAGCATAGAGAAATACAAAGCAATGTTTGTGGCTCGTGGATTCTCCCAAAAAGAAGCAATAGATTATGAAGAGACTTTTGCACCTGTAGCCAGATACACTTCTATCAGAACAATACTTTCCTTGGTTGTAGTGATGAAGTGGAAGATACACCAGATGGATGTCAAGATAGCTTTCTTGAATGGTGTAGTCGAAGAGGAAGTGTATGTGGAGAAGCCATTCGGTTTTGAGACACATGACAGGGGGTCATATGTGTGCAGATTGAATAAATCTTTATATGGCTTGAAGCAAGCACCCAGGACATGGTACGGTAGGATAGACAGCTTCCTGTCCAGTTTGGGCTTTACCAAGAGTAAAGTGGATTCCAACCTTTACTACAAGGTTGGGGAAGGAAATCCAATGATACTTCTATTGTATGTGGATGACCTGTTTGTGACAGGTGACTATAGGTTGAGTGACGACATGAAGAGGAAGCTTGCTGCCGAGTTCTGTTAGGATATTTAGACACTTAGGAGTTAGTTAAGATCAACTTGTGTAATATATCCGTTAGGGATAGTGTGTTTCTTTAGTATGCATTAGTATGCATTTGTAAATACTTAATCCGACGGTCATGATATGTTTCTAACATAGAGTGATCCGATGGCTCAACTTCTCTTAGATCAAACTTAACCTTGATCCGTGGCTTAACATCCGATTGGTCCATGATCTCTATTTAAAGAGCATGGAGGGTCATTGTTTAGTTGATCGATTATGAGAAGCTCATTTGTAACTTTCTTTCTTTGCATAATAAATTGTCCCGTAGAAGCTATTTGGCCGGGGACGTGGAGTGTTTCCCTCAAGAGGGTTTAAACCACGTCAAAACATCGGTGTGTTGATCTGTGATCTATTTGTGTGAAGTGGTTTCTCTTGGTGTTCGGTCCTTTGGTAGTACCCTGTGTACCCGAACAAGTTCGAGATGGAGGACTTGGGTATGATGCATTACTTTCTAGGTATGGAGGTGTGGCAGAGTTCAGATGGAATCTTCCTTGGATAAGGGAAGTATGTAGTAGAGATCCTGAAGTAGTTTGAGATGATGGACTACAAGGCCATGGCCACACCTATGGCATCGAACCTAAAGCTATTGAGTGATGCTTCATCAGATTCGGTTGATGCCACGAAGTATCGTCATATGATTGGGTCCTTGATGTACCTGACGAACACGAGACTAGATCTTTTCTTTGCGGTGAACACCTTGATCCAGTTCCTAATGGATCCCATACATGTTCACCTGATTGCTGTAAAGTATATTCTGAGGTACCTGAAGGGTACCATTTATTATGGGATCAAATATGATGCGAATCAAAAGTTCGACCTAGAAGGTTATGTTGATTCAGATTGGGCAGGCAGTGCTGCAGATAGGAAGAGCACTTCAGGGTGTTGCTTCAATATGGGATCAAGTACGATCTCCTAGTTTAGCAGGAAGCAATCCTGTGTAGCACTGAGTAGAGCTGAAGTAGAGTATGTCGTAGCTTGTTCGACCAATTGTGAGGAAGTATGGCTTAGGAAGCTACTGTCTGATTTATTTGATCTCGAGTTGGATGCTACCTGTATCTTTTGTGACATACAAATTTGTGTGAAGTTGTCTATGAACCCGGTGTTCCATGACAGGTTGAAGCACGTCGAGATGAAATATCACTATATCAGGGATATGGTGTAGAGAGGAGCAGTGAATCTCCAGTATGTTGTGACAGATGATCATATTACAGATGTGTTGAAAAAACCACTATCCATAGTGAAATTTGAATACTTCAGAGAGAGGCTTGATGTTCTTCAGATAGAGGATACTTCGAGGAGGAATTGATGGGACACATTTGCAAGATCCATTCCAAGCATGGTGGTAGGAGGATCCTTCCCATTGCTGTGGATGCAAGTGTTGTGTGATGAGCATCAGGACGATGCTCCAGATGATATTTTACATGATGATGATCAGGGTGATCATTGTGATGATATGCATCAGGATGTTGCTATGATGATCAGGATGATAATGTGTGATAAAATGCATCAGGATGATGCTATGATGATGATCAGGATGATCATGAGATGATGATGTGCATCAGGATGATGTACTGTATGATGATCAGGATGATCATGAGCATCAGGATGATGCTTCGTGAGAGGATGATCAAGATTATACTCCATGGCCATGGACATGTTGTGCGATAATCATATTATAGCGCCTAGGATATTTGTAGATACTCTTGCTAGGTTTTTCCTATGGCATATAATAGCACCCTCGGAGATTTGCAAATACTCATGTTAGAAAAAGTAGTCTTTAATGGAGTAGTTCTAATGATATGTGTGATGATGCATTAATGTGCTTTCTATTCATGTTAGTGTACGTTCTTATTTCTAATAACCCTTGCAAGTTTCTAATTAACTCTAAAAATCCTAAATCAGATGACATAATTCAGATTTTGATTATCAACAAAAGAAAGGAAAAAGTGGTATTCGTATCTATAAACAGATAGGAAGGTTATTTTTTTCTTAGAGGGTAGATTAAAAATGGGAGGTTTGGAAAATAAGCTAATTGGGAATTCATACACTATATTAAGGTTTTGGGTCTCAATAAGAATCCATGTTGTAATAATGGTCCATGGGTGCTATAATCACTCCACACTGTAAAGTGTTCAAATATATCAGTTTGTCGGTCGGTCAGGATTTGGGTCCCCACATGTCCGTTGAACCATTAAGGAATGAAATGAAAGGTGGAGTCGCCACTTGCCTTGAAACTAGTTAGTGCAGTTGTGTTTCACCAACACATTTAGTCGTGAGTGACCAAATACTACTTCCAAAATGTATAAATAAATCCTTCATCTCCTCATTCATGCACTTGTTCATTCGAGAGTCTAGGAGTTGAGAGAGTCTAGATTTGAGCTCTAGTAGATGATCTTCTATTGCACTTCCTTAGTAATATGTGGAATCAATAGATGAGTCTTCCTCGAAAACGATTGACAAAGAGATTACAAGCTTGTATAATTCGATGAAATATTCAACAAGTTTTTACAATATTTTATAATTCAGTTAAATATTCGCCAATATTTTACAATATCTTATAATTTAGTGAAAGATTTGTCGATATTTTACAAGATTCTATTTTAAAATGAAAAATTTACCAAAAAATTATATATAGATATAATATCATTGATAAAATAGCCTTCACATTTTCCTATATATCGGGGAAATTCACCCATTTATTATACATATAAATTTGAAAGATATTCTTAAAATATTCTGTGATTAAGTTACATTATATGACAACATCTCCTCCATATTGAAATATAGAATGTAAAATACTTACCTACAATCATTTTTTAAATATAATGTGATTTAAAAATTTCATTTTGAAATGTATAAATTTATTAAATACATTTCATATATCCTTATCATTTTACTTAAGAAGATATTATTTACATATGATAGTATTTAAATGTTATTTATATATGTTTAAATTTTAGGATTATTAATATATTTTTAAGTTTCTTTTAATTTACTATAAATAAGTTAGACAACTTATTTCCTCTTAATCCATATAAATCCATATAATATTGTTTAAAAAATATAAATAAATTAAACAACTTTTTTATTTAACTTATTATAAATAAGTTAGACAATTTTTTTTTAATAAAATTTTATTTAAAAAATATCAATTTGAAACATATTAAATTTATTATTTAATACATTTTATATATCCTTATCATTTTACTTAACAACATATTATTTATATAAGATAACATTTAAATTATATTTATATATGATATTATTTAAATTTTAGAACTATTAATACATTTTTATGTTTTTTTAATTGTTATATATAAGTTATACAACTTATTTCCTGTTGATCCATGTTAGAGATTAAAGGAAATGGCTAAGACACCGTTATGTGGGACTTGAGGCTATTACCGAGAGAAAACTTCCACCTATTTACAATTAATGTGATAGCTTAATGAGAGTTAGTGATCCAACCATAAATTGGTGGAAGTTTTCTATGGCCTTAACTTCAACTGAAAAAAAGACATTTTCTAGAAAACACAATTACTTACTCAAATATGATTTTTTTGAATATTAAGAAAGTATAAATGTATTTAATCTCACGTCGTCAAAGAAATGGCACGATTTTTGAAGGATAAAGCCTAAGAGAAAAGTTTATTAGTTTTCTTTAACCGCTTACATGTTTCATTTGGTTTGACCAAATTACACTTTGCTTGCTGATACTTCATTAAATAGCACTTCCAAAGCTCCACGGTATTTTGTTTCACAATCTCACAATTTAAATGGACATCTCCTCTCCGCAGGGTAATTTTAAAATTTTTTAAAAAACAAATAGTTAATAACTGTGATAGAAAAAGAAGACCTCAACTCCAACCGAAAAATATGACCTTAACCGAAATAAAGATATTTTCTACAAAAACACAACTAATTACCCCAATTCTGGTTATGATATCTCAACAGAGCCAAATATGATTTTTTGAATATTTAAGAAAGTAAAAATGTTTTTAATATCACATCGTCAAAGAAGAATGCCACGATTTTTAAAGGATGAAGTCTGAGAGAAAAGTTTATTAGTTTAACATTACACGTTTCATTTTTTCTTTACCAAATTACACCATTCGCAAAAGGAAAAGTAGAACTTTGCTTCGGTGCTACTTCAATAAATAGCACTTCCAAAGCTCCATTACGACTGGAAGGAAATTTAGTGTGAATGTATTTGGTTTCACAATCTCACAATTCAAATGGACATCTCCTCTCTACACCGAAGTAACACGTGGCAAAAATGTTTAAAAAACAAATAATAAATTGGTGGAAGTTGTTTAAGGCTTTAACACCAACTGAAAAAAAGATATTTTCCAAAAAAAGCAATTAATTATCCCAATTCTGGTTTTTTTTAGCTAAAAAAACATACAATCAATTACCCTAAGTATGTCCCTACAGTTGGGAGGATTATGATGGTCATATTCCCACTCTAGGATGTGACAACAACTTAGTGAAGGAAAAGTAGCACTTTGCTGCGGTAATACTTCAATAAATAGCACTTCCAAAGCTCCACTATGACTGGAAGGAAATGTAGTGTAAATATATTTGGTTTCACAATCTCACAATTCAAATTGACATCTCCTCTCTGCACGGTAAGTAACATGTAGAAAAAATGTTTAAAAAAAATAATAAATTGGTGGAAGTTTTCTAAGGCCTTAACTCCAACCGAAAAGAAGCATACAATTAATTACCCCAAGTGTGGCCCTACAGTTGGGAGGGTTATGATTGTCATATTCCCACTCTAGGATGTGACAACAGCTTGGTGAAGGAAGAGGGCGGAGTTCATGTAAAAAGAAACTTGAAGAAGCCATAGCCTCATAACAACATGGATAAAATGGGTAATGATGGAGAGGTAACATGTGTTGGCATGTTCACATATAGGTAACCTATTATTGAAAGTGTGATTCGAAATGGATTCAAAAAAGCACAAACCTCACAGTTAATGAGACAAGTACCACAAAAAAAGATGGTTAACTTATCTATTCATTTGTCACCCAAAATCTCGAGGTATGTCAAAAACCTGTAAATCATGGGTAGTGTGCTACACTATGCATTGGTAGTTTTGTTTATTTGATAAAAGCACAATTCACACAACTTGGCATGGAAACAAGTTAATCAAAATTCTTTCTAGTTAGTAGATTTGGAAGGGCTGTGGCTTGGCTTCCCTATCAATGGAAGGCACCTCTAGCATAGACCTCATGCACCAAGGTACCACAATTCCAAACACCAACCCATTGAAATCCATTACTAGTGAATGCATGTAATAATAACACAATTAAACAAGCCAAAAACCAAGATACAAACCTCTCAAAACACAAAGCTACATTGGTTCAATATGTAACAACCCAAATATACTATTAAATTAATTATAAATAAAAATCTAGTAAAGCTAAATTACATATTAAAATAAATTAACTAATTTAAAAAAATCTTATGGTCATCAATAAGATAACTATCAATAACCAACATAGATCAATCTTAAATCCATATCTATCAAGTACCGAGAGGGATCCAATTTCTTGAGGTGTATTTGTGTTTTTTTTTAGTTTAAATTCAAGAAATTTGATCTCTCTTAATTGATAGATCCAGGTTTAAGTTTTAAGTTTTAATTTTATAAACTAACATCGATTTTTTAATTACTTTTCATAATATTTTATTTTATGAGCCAACATGGGTTTTTTTAAATACTTTCCATAATTTTTTATTTTATAAGTGGACATGAATTTTTTAATTATTTTTGAAGTATTTTGTTAGGAACAAAAGTTACAA
Source organism: Larix kaempferi (assembly GCA_027924585.1). NCBI lineage: Eukaryota > Viridiplantae > Streptophyta > Pinopsida > Pinales > Pinaceae > Larix > Larix kaempferi. The sequence goes on along the minus strand of BSBM01000767.1, from coordinate 23,163,852 downwards.
GCTCTCCCCCATACTAGAGCAAGCGACTCCTGCAATAATATTAAATAATCAACCAATAAATAAATAATAGAACTAAAAAAACTATAAAAAATAGAATTGGAGGGGCATTTGAAGGGGGATTTGAAGGAAGATCACAAGTATGTTTTATAAAGACAACATCACTGGCAAATTTGTGAGTGGGCCTAGTTTCTGACTTTTTTTTTTTTGAAAACTTAAGAGAAAAATGATGCATTGTAGTATCTGATCAGACTAATTACATGGAACAAGCAGCTCTTCAACATATTCTCAGTGTATAAATTTGATGCAATCCAAGATTGCCCGACAATAGACGCAATTCCCAGCTTCGACACTGACGATGGCGTATCCCTGGACGACATATCCGTGGAGCACTTGTTGGGATAATGAAATCTCTAATGATTCACTCATCTAATGGAATAAGTAATTTTGTCATTTTTAAAAATAATTTGTCATCTATGTTCCACTCTCGTCGAATTCTGTTATTTTATTAGAGATGATCTGTTCTGGTCGGTTTCAGTTTTATGGGATTCTACCAGCTAAGATTTTGAGGTGTTATTTTATTAAAGATCATCGGTTTCTGAATATTTTAGCTATTACTTACTTATTTAAATCAAGATTATCTTGGATTATCAAGAAGTTTTGATGTGTCGAAATATGAGAAATATCTTTATGTGGACTAAGTGGCAATTACATAATCAATAGTGTGATGAGTGAGGTAATCTTATGACTAAATAGATTAGTTTTATTGCAAATATTACATAAAGTTTAATTTATTGAAATATGAAGAAGATCAATACATGACTGTTGGTTGGCTTAAGTGAATGCTATTATATAGCAAAGACTTGACTTAAAATTATGCATATTTGAAAGTTGTGAATGCATATGAAAGTCCTTAGCTTTTGTACTAAGTTGTAATAAATTTTGATGTTATCACTAATGTTGTTTACTTTAATAATGAAGTAGTTTCTTTGTCATGATATATTTATGGGCTCGTGCAAAGTAATGATACCCAATTATGACACATTAGTTGCAACGATATTATGGAAAAATATAAATATTATCATTAAAATTAATTATTAGACGTACCTACAAAACTTTTTTGGATTAGGTGTAAAAAGATGAAACATAGAAAAAATGATGGCCTTCCGTAATATATAACTTTTATTTATGGAAACGTGGTATAACCACCCCAAAATGTCATTATTCGAATATTGGTATGTTATTTGTTTTCTCAAACATAATGCACATGTTTTTGTTGAGCCACTTGTTTTCTATGTAAATTTTCAATTTACAAGAAAAAAAATATGAGGTGGCGTAGGTAAGAGACGAATCTTGTGTGGGGATATTTTTCCAAAATTTTAAAAGTCAATTTTATATTTTTTTTAAATTACCGAAGTCAGTGAATCCCTAAAACAACATGGTCAACTGTTGAGCCACTATATCATGGTCTAAAAATAATCAAAATAATCTTTTTTCTTTTTTAGGTTGTAGGTATTTTCGTATTCTTGTGCAGGTTCTTTTCCATTTTCGAAATAGGTAAGCCAATCAAAAGTTATAGGCCAAATAAATGACCTATGTTTTTTACAAATTTCACATGAATGCAGTTAAAAATGAATTAAAAATAGAAAACAACAACAAATCTATTCAAAAATTATATATTTAGAATCTGCACATAGAGCTTGACAAGTGTGTGCAATTTCATGTGCAGTGCACTCATGGAGCATATGTGGAACTAGTTGTGAAAAACATGAAGTTACAACATTTGATCTGTTCTACCATAAAACAAACATAAATAAGACCGAGCCTCAACGTACAATCTGAAGCTAATTACAAGCCTGCAAGGGTGCCAAATACAATTTGAATTCAGACATGCGTGTGCGCTTCTGGGCACCAAAAACAATTTGAATTCAGACACGCATGCGCACATGCATTGTTGTTTTACACCTTAATTTTTTTATCTATCTCTCCCTAACCCCACCCCCCCTCCTCCCTTAATTTTTTTTATCTATCTCTCCCTAACTCCACCCGTCTTCCCTTCCTATCCACCCAATCCTCCCCCCTCTATTCTACTCTACCCAATCCATCCTCCCTCTCTCACCCCTCTCTTCTCTCCTTGACCACAAGGGTTAGGAGATATATTATTACACAAAATCACTAAATCACATTATCCTCATGTACATATAAATCGTCATCCTTGTAACCATAAATCCGTGACCCCCATATCTCAATCCCCAAACCCTTGACCATTATGCCCTCCCTAGCCACTGCGATCCCTAGTCCCTAGTACAAATAACCATCATAAATCTTGGCCCACTATAATCCTAAACTAGTAGAGCCCCTAAAAATCCTAAATACTAACACATAATGATATATATCGCTTAGCCCCTATAACCCTAACCAAATAATCCTAACATCTAAATTGTCTAGTCAAATAAAAATTAACCTTTAACCCTTAGAACCTCTAATTCTCATCAACCCTAAACTCTATCATCAAACACCTAACCCTTAAAACCTATAACCCATGGGTAGTTTAGAGAGATATTTAGAGAAAGAGAGACGTGAACCTTGGGCCCTAAAAAAATATTCTATCCAGAAACAGCTATGATGATTTCCTCCACTAACCACACATGACCTCTTAATGGTGTCATTGGCCTATGATTAAGGAAGTTAATACCATGAAGTGGTTTTGAGGAATATGTATGCACCATGCCTAATCAAGGCTTTTGGAATGATTTTTTATTGAAGAATATCATGTTTTTGGCCATAAAGAAACCATTTAGACATCCAAGGCCATGAAAAATGTCTAAAAGCACCAAACAAGACTTTACAAGGGTATCCATTGTGCTAGATGTATCCAAGTCTTGGGAACTTAGGGCATTGGACATGGTCAAGGGAGGATACCTAAGACTCGAGCCTTAAAGGAATCTTATATCCATCTAGGGCTAAGAAGGTTACCTCCACCAAGTACACATCGAGGTATCATTGTCCCATGATTGAGGATAGAAGTGCCATTATATCATTTTGAACTTAGTATCTACATGTCTTAGGGCCTTGGAAATGGTTTTCCAGGGAAGAAGTATTCTAGCCATCAAAGAATAAAAAGTTTTTCTCAACCAAGGCTCATCATGTGGATATCATCATCATCATCATCATCACCATATTCATCATCATCATCATCATCATCATCATCATCGTCATCGTCATCACCATCTTCATCATCATCATCATCATCTTTTTTGTCGTCATCACCACTTCCACCATCATCATCATCATCGTTGTCATTGTCATCACCATCATCTTTATGGTCTTCATAATCATCATCTTTATCTCCATCATCATCATCATCATATTTGTCGTCGTCATCATCATCATCATCATCATCATAATCAACAACAACATTTTTATTATGATCTTCATCATCACCATCATCATCTCCATCGCCATCACCATCTTCATCATCATCATCATCATCGTTGTCATTGTCATAACCACAACCACCACCACCATCATCATCATCATCTTCTCCATCATCATCATCATCATCGTTGTCATTGTTGTCATCGTCGTTGTCTTATTCATCATCAACATCATCATCATATCCATCATCTTCATCACCATCATCTTCATCTTCATCATCATCATCGTCATCTTCATCATCATCATCATCCTCATCGCCATCTTCATCATCATCAGCATCATCATCGTCAACGCCATCTTCATCATCAACGTCTGCATCATCGTTATCTTCTTCATCGTCAGCATCATCATCATCATCATAATCATAATCATATTCATATTCATCATCATCATTGTTGTCGTCATCACCATCATCTT